>JAHREE010001392.1:659092-744957 GCA_033628505.1 Tringa tobata
CCACCTACACCTCCCCGTGCAGAGCAGGGGGGCGGCCGCCCTCGATGGGCTCCCGTGGCCCCACGTCCCAAGAACGGCCCGTGAAGAAGAACCCTATTTGAGTTTCGGAGTTGTCCTACAAGGAGGATGCTAAAAAATGGCTCAGGGGACTTTTCCACAGGCTTCGATTACACTAACGAACTTGAGAGGCTCTCTCTTTTGGAGACGAAAACCACAAGAACGCACACATTCAGTTGGTCTATCCTGTTCCAAACCAGGTCAGCGCTGGTTGATTTGGTTGCAAATTGTAAGCACATCTTACTCAACCTGCCAATATAGGAAGTGCTTACCAATTCATATATGGCACAAATAATAGCCAACAATAATAGTTCAATGTACCTTTCGCTTCCGCTTCGAACAAACAACTTGCAGAACATTCTTGCACAACACACAAGTGTCAAAACAAGGTATTTCAGGTTTCACACACAATGCAAAGCTACGATATACTACAGTATTTAATGCACACTGATAGGAAAAGTTCCTAAAAAATACTCATGCAGTTTTTGTGCCACGGGATAGGTAACGGCTATTTCGTAGAAATAGATCCAACTGGCTCCATTGGAGCAGCAGTATAAATATTCAAAATAGAAGTAATAATAGGCCCTGATGTGAAACTTCTCTTTTTTTTTTTTTTTTTCCTTCCCCAAATCTGCCTCTCTGTCAGCAAGGAAACACTCTGCTTAGGAGCAACTGCATCTTGCTACAAGAGTATAGCTGTGTGTCTGCGGGGTGGACTTTAGTGAGATGCGCCACATTGTTGCTAACATTATTTGATTTAAGGAAGTATTTTAGGCATTTTAGTGGTTATTATTATTATTAATCACATTAACAACAACAACAACAAAAAGGAAACAACAGCAACAAAAAAACCCAACCCAACAACAGGAAGGTACAGCGGGCTTCCTACCGCAAGAGGACTCCCAGCGGGCGTAGTTACGAGAAAGGCTACTCAGACAAGAGGCTGCATAGCTCAACAAACAGCAACACAATCGTTTTCCAGAACGAAAAATGCCGAAGCAGGCATGGCATTGACTCTACTGCCCCTCCCTGGACCCTTCCTTCTTCTCGCCAGGGATCCACAGCACACTTTGGCCACCCGAGGCCAGCGGTACGCGGCTTTTGCCACTGGGCTTCCTCGGCACACACGGTGCCTCCACGGGTTTAGTGTAACAAAGAAAGAAAATCAGGTGCTGAGCTGAATGGAAACCACAGGGTGTAAATATTTTGATTGACAACATTTTGTCTAAAGAAAATTAAACCGAAAAAATCACTTCCAAAAGTGCAAATGAAATAAAAGGTGGCTTTCTGTCTGTGAACGGGGCGTTCTTTTTGTTGGAGTTTGTCTTTTTTTTTTTTTTTTCCCCTGCTATAGTTTAAGGTTTGGTGTTTTGTTTTTATTTTTCCTTTCTTTTACGTAGGGTTTGCTGTGCCTTTACTACCAATATTTGCCACTGTTTGTACCATAGACAAAAACATTCACCTAGCTGGTAGTATCTTAATACATTTCATAGTAGAACATATACAAGAAAGAGGAAAAAACATACCAAATGAATCAGAAGTGATCAGTGCTTAAAGTAAATACAAGAGCCAGCACTGGCAAGAATCCACAGTACCAATACATACAAATGAAGCTGTGATGGTGTTTCTCATGGGGTGGAATCTGCCTGCATATTAATACAGAATTATACAAAATCTACCAGGGATATTGGAACAATGAATAGCTAAACTTTCACAATAACTTAAGATCTGTGAGCGAGTCTGCATTGAAGATATTCCACATTTTAAAAAGTGCCATCTCTCTCTGTGTCTTCCTCCCTCCCAAAGCGGGGGGTGATGAATCCACACAATCTGTTATTAGATTAAGTTCAACTGCTTAAGAAGACAAATATCTGGCCAGGTCCAGTGTATTCTTTAAAGAGTGGCAAATTATGACTTCAGTAACTACGTCTGTGCAAAATATGCCTCTTTCCTTTTAAAGAAACCAGTGTCTGTAACTCATTTAGAAAAGTTCCAACACGTACTTATGTCCTTCTCAGAATGAATAAGACATGAATCCCCCCAAAACAAGAAATCTGATGAAGCAGAGAAAGTTCTGACCTTCCATTTCCACGTGCGGATCATTAAAAACCAGGACACCTCCTTGGTAGCCCTCCTGGGCTGGCGATCAACTATTGCTTGGAAATACCATAAACACCACAGTAATAAAACTCCAACATTAGTAGTAAAATGGTAGCAGTGTTTACCCTTTGAATCCAGGTTTACCTTGCATTTCTCATCACACCTGTACAAGATTCATTATTTACGGTAAAAAAGTCATCTTCTGTTGCCTTGACAGTCTTCTTTTAATACGCAGTAAATCCATTCATACGCCAAGTACCTTGAATTGTATTCCCATATTACACTGCCCTGTGACCTTTGGATTGTTACAGGAGACCCAGCGTTCAGAAGGAGAAGCTGCAAGAGAGGACGTTGATCTCTGGCAATTTAAAAGAAAAAAAACACCCCAAAAAACAAAAACAAAAAAAGAAAACCCCCAAAAGGAGCAAAAACCAAAACAAACAAACAAAAAAACCCAAACAAAAAAAAACCAACCCCAAAATTCCCATGAATCTCCTTGAAAATCAGCCCGTGTACGATGTACCCTCTTCTGCATTGTAGCAATAGTCTTAACTCATAAATTAGATTAGTCTTCCATCAAATAACTTAAAAAACGAAGGAATTGTAGCAGACCAGTTTTGCCTGGCTTGATGCCAGTTAGCAGCCAGTTCATCTAGAGTCCCAGTCACACTGTTCAAAAACTGAGCTAGGAAATCACATGAATGTTGAAAAAAATAATCTTCACATCGATGCAGGATTTTTCCAGGTTGTGGGGCATCGGGGAGAGGGCAGACCTAGATGGGGCCACGGGTCCTATGAACAGTGAACAGGATATACATCACGACTTGGAGGTGCACCGCGTTCAGGAGATGCCAGCCGTGGTTTGTATTGCACAGGTAAGAAGGAAGTTCCTCCCGACAGTTTGCCACCTGCATTAGTGATCTCTGCACATTGGCAAGTTCACAAAAGTGAAAACATTGAATTCTGTCATGATGGAGAAACACAGGAAGATGCCGTAAAGGGAAAGGCACACACACCCTAGCTTCTTATCCAGTTTCCATTTGTTCATGTGGACGCCAAAAACCTACAATAAACACAGAGTAAGCCACCACAGCAGAACATTTCAAATAAAGTGGTAAATCCCCTCCTCCATTACAGGAGCGCCAAGATGACTCTCCCCTTATTGATCATGGTCACCTGGAAGCAATCACAAGTACTGCAACAAGTGAGCTGAAGACCACAGCTGAAGTAAATCAGAGTAGCCTCACTGCAGCCACTGAAGTCACACCGACTTACATCACCTCGAGTACTGGCCCAAGGGCCTTAAGTTTCTGCAATTATTTTATTTTATTTTTTAAGAACAATCCAATTTAATTCAATCAGAAATATTTTCAAAGGCCAGATTCCTTTTTCTTCACTCAAAATGCTTCATGTGTCCCTCTGCATCTCCATCTAGAGCCACACAGTCTCAGGCTGTGTTTGACTTTGCTCAGTTTGCTCCCAAGCAAACCTCTTAAAAGATTAAGCTCTTGTGTACGAGGGAATTGTGTTCACACACACGAGGACTCCCTATAGCAGCTGATCTCAAGATTTGGAAGAGGTCACAGAAATCCTCTTCTCTCTATCATTTCTAATCTGCTATGCTGGACTTGGACAGGTCAAGGAATGTGAGGCACTGATTTCAACAGAAATCTAACCAGCCTATGATTCTGCGTCCAGGCACTATTTGTTCTGGTCTCTGCTGTATTTCAGAAGGTTCCTACAGAGGGCCAAAGCAAACTATACAGCACTTTGTCTACCCGCCCAACAGGAGAATGGATCCAGTCGTACATCAAGGGATCTGCTTCAATTCTAGCATGAAAAATAACTAATGATTACTAATGGATCTCCCAGGCTTCTCCCATGAGAAGCATACAAATATGAGAGCCATTTGTGACAGCGATAGGTTCTGCACGGTGCCAGAATGTGCCTCTTGGGGAAGTTTATACCAGGAGTGACCATTCCTATCCCGTAACAACAGACTTTGCAACTACTATTACAGCTGGAAGAAAGGAACAGGTGAAGAAAATGTCTATACAAATCACTCTTTTGGAAATGAAGAACAAAAGACTATATACATACTGTGACAAAGACAGATGCCAGCAGGAGACCAACAGAATAGATAAGTCCTCTGCTGTTTAACCGAATCTGCAAAAGAAGGAAGTTTATAAAACCATGTCACAATTTCAAGCAATGATATTTCTCTCGGCTGATAATTCTGTAATCCTAAATTGCTGAGTTGCTAAACACTGGCTTGCAAGTTATAAACACCAAGTCAGACCATTACATCACAGATTATTTTGCCTACTCCCTGTTGCCAAAGGAGGGGTATTATTAGAGTAGTATCCTTAGGACTTAACAGCATTTCAAACTGTTCCACCTGCACGTGGGCTTTGTCATCGTTTATTCTGTTATATCATGGACTTATCTTTTTGGCAATTAATTCCTACATGAGTCTAGTAAAAACAAACAGGGGAAAGGAAACTTTGCATTCAGTCACCAATTAACGTGTCGCAGTTGGGGAAAATAAACAAAGACACACACAAACACATACTTTCTTCTCTACCCTTACTCATCTTGGTGAAGGAAACAAGTCAGTAATCTCATGGCCTGAACCTCACCTGCTGAAGGCCATCGGTATCAGTGTATCACGGCACACTAGCACAGGCTGAACACTCTTTAGTACTGAGGCAAAGAAGGCAAAGACACAACTTGTTGTCTGTAGGATTGCACAGAGATATTGCCACTTAGGTACCCAGGCACATCACAGGCTCTGAGGTAGCCATCTCCATGGCAGAGCCACAATTATATTCGCCACCCAAGCAGAGAACCAAGACACAGGTCTTCGAAGCTGTGGAGCTGTTTAACTGCCGTTTTTAGACGCTCTGGAATCTCAAAATCAAAGGCCCTCACCTGCATCTTTAAGCCCTAAATTAATTTAAAAGCATGCTTTTATGTGACATAAACCTAAAACTACATAGAAAGGCTACAGGGAGTAAAGCCACCTCTCCCATCCTGTTCCTCAGCTAGGTTCACACTTCTCAGTTTCCTATTCTTCTCTTGGGGAGCTTAATTATTGTCCCTCTGGGTATTTTTATATGATCTTCTCAAATAGCATCACCTGCAGTATCATCAAGGGAGCACTCAGGTGGAGTCTCTCAAGGCACTTCTGTAGGGGCTACTGTGTGAGGGAGACTTCTTCCTAGGGAAGGTCGGCTTCTCTAGGGAAGTAGCTAGCAGCTGTGGGGTGGGTGCCATGGGTGACTGAACTGTAAATATTTAGACCACCTAATATCAATTATGATCTTAAGGCCACTCTAAGGTAACACAGCCCATTGTATTCAGTGCTGGGGGACATGGTTTAGTGATGTTTTTTTGTCAGAGTTAGGTTGATGGCTGGACTAAATGATCTTGAAGGTCCCTTCCAACCTAGATGATTCTATGATTCCTTCCTGCACCTTCTGTGCAAGGAAACCCTACATGAAGTTGAGTTTCAACTGACTGTCACCAAAGCCAATTAATATTTAAAGCAGTAACTGACTGTGAGTTTCCTGGCAGAGATCAATCTTAGCAAGAAATTATGTATGAGTATTTTTAAAGGATGCTTTAGAAATGGACATTGCTATTGTGTGTCCAGTAGACTTAGATTTTGTGCGGTGCAGGTGTATTTTCAGTCACACCTCGCTTTGCTGCTGAGGTCAAACAGCTAAACTAAATGCAGTGATCTTCCTTAATTGGGCTGGCAGCCAATTCTTAATTACTCAGGTCGTTCTAATTTGTATACAAGGAAAAGCAAAAACATCAGTCCATTCCTGCAAATGATCTGCAGACAAGAAAATAGTTCCCAGAATGAAAGTTCATCCACCTCAAACAACACGTCTTTTTGTAACAGCTGGATTTATTTCTTACTTTTAAACTGGTTTTAGTCCAATAAACAAATAAAGCTAAACTTTTATGCTACGCTATTATTTTCCCAACTCTCAACACAAATAAATTAATGGTACATAGTGTACTGGCCACTTTTCGGTGCTCACATCCTTCCAGTTAGGCAATAAAGAAGCCTGTTTGCAAGAGAAGTGGGTACTGCTAATTCCATGACAAGCACCACTAGAATTTCATGAATGCAAGGCTGCTGAGGCACTTGTATAATTTTCCATCACAGTCAGGAAAAACTTTTTACCCAAATATCGCTCCCAAATCCAGAGTAATGATTTAGCTTCATTCTCCAAGGACAACTGAGGGGAGAGTCTGACTTCCAGAGTCAAGGAAAGGATTATTGGTTCTGACACTTTGCAAACCTAAGCCTGCAATGAACTCCGTACGCCCAGGATGCTCTACGCAAATCCATGTTGGAGACAAGGTCAAGCGTGCTGCAAAAAACCAGTCTTGGGAGGATTTCTCTCTTCTCCTGTACCTACTCAAGATCCAGCATGACGACACATTGCTGTATTTCTAATAAACCATGGTAAGCATGAATAGGTCTTGCACGGCTACTATACGTTGGAATTGTTACAGCATTCGTACTCACAAGCTTCCCACCAACTTGTGGAGCTCTGTTGCTGCCTGAGATCTGCTGTTATCTTCACGTATGTTAACATACGGGCTTAAACAAATGGCACGTTTTCCTTCTTTTCTGATTTTTGCCATCATAAAAAAGGCTACGGCCATGATGATCATTCGTTCTTAAAGCTATTTCAGGGTTTCTTTAAGACATAAGCTGTAAGTGTATGTATGTATAATGGGACTATTATATTCCTATGGCCATTACATGTAAAATACACCAGACGAACTGTCCAAAGAAATGAAGGACTTGGATTGTTTCAGAGCGCGAAGGCCAATTTTGGGACTGTCTGCATAACTGAAGGTGAAAAATGTAACGATCCCACTGTTAATGTAAACTGCAGGTTGTAAGTGGGGGACAGGAAGAAGTGCATTTTTGCAGCTATGGAAGAAGTCTCTAAGGCCACTGCAGCTTCTATTACCAGTCCCGAGCAAACCTCAAAGTTTCGCTGAAACGTGAGCCGCTCTTGGGATGAGAGACAAGGTCAGGTTCTGACCCAGAAGACCTTTTCCTTTGATACCTTCCAGCGTATTTCCTGCTACACTAAGGAGCCAGGACAAGCTGATCTGAGGCTCTGTGCACACATTACTGCTCCCTGTAGAGATGGACTAGTCCATTGTGCTTCATTCACTCCTCTTCTCCTGCTTCCACTAATCCAAACGGTCCATACCACAGAATCACAGAATGATGTGGGGGTTAGAAGGGAGACCTCTGGAGATCATCTAGTCCAACCCCCTGCCAAAGCAGCTCCGCACATGACAGCTAACCTGGATTTCCATTGTAGTTATTGTAAATGCAAAAAAACCCCAGACTAACTTCGTGTAGCTAAAACACAAATTTAAAGCCACCTTCCCCGCTACCCCAAACAAGCAGCAGCTGACTAGGGAAGACAGACACTATTTTACAATAAATTCCTGTCTGGATTTTGGTCAGGAATTCTGTTTGACCCGTGCCAATATCTGTAAAAACTGTCAGTATGAAATACATCAATCGGAAAGGAATCTACAGGAAAAGGAAGCAAACGAAGCAGCTGGAATTATTTTAGCATGGAAAATGTCTGAATTCAACCTAAAGCGCAGACACTTCTTCTCAGTTACATCATTAGCCTCCATAAAACCAGCAGACATTTGGAAAGAAAACCCATTCCATAGGCCTCTGTGTCTCATTTTGTCCGAGGACAAGGCTTCCAAAGAGAGGTATTTGGGGCTGCTTTCTTTGGACTATCTGCAAGGCTCCTCTTTGGAGGTCATTGAGGGGAATAAAAGTTGCTATTAAGGATTATTTAAAAAGTAGAAAGTGTATGCTAATTATTTATGACAGGCTTATAAATGTAACAGTAACACACATCATGCTGATCCCACCCGGGCAAAGCACACATGGCAACTCCTTCAGCAGCGTGGGCACCAATCTTCCCTTGCAGTGGCACTGCATTAAAACGCTTGAGTTTCACTCCAGATTAACAGCTCTCAACTCAGGCTTAACTAGCAATGCTCCTGGCCTGGGGTCCAGCCCAGCTCCCGCTGCTGAGCAAAGCAATTAGCTGTTAATTAAGCTAAATAACAAGAACCTTCCTTTTACGAGGCTTGACTATTCCCATATAAAGAAAGGATTTCCTGCAAGGGGTGAAAGGGTGTTTTCTAATGCAGTTTGCACTTTCCAGTGCTTTTTGCTCTGCAAAAAATGGGACCATTTATTAGGGTCATTGCCTAATACCTCACTCTGCCATGGAACAGCAGCATTAAAACCCTTCCATGTACATAGTTTCCTTGGGTGAGCAAATGCTAGCTGTGGAATGCACTTTGTCAGGAAGCTCATTTGGCTGAACTGGATACGTATCACAGCTGGACTTTCTGGAAGGAAAATTGCAACTCGTTGGGTAAAAAAACCACTTTGTTGGTGAGCTCAAAGCACTATAAAAGCTGTGCAGAATTCCAAATGTCTCCACTGTGGCTCAGGAGGTGCTGCATACATGGCATCTCCCTGCCATGCCATGGAGCAGGCAAAAAGGTGGATAGAAGAGGACAAAGATAACATGTGAGAAGGACTGTAAAACAATGAGAAGTGAATGAAAAACAACAGAAAGACAGTTAGAACAAACTGACGTAGATGTAAGCCCGTCCTCAAAGCAGATTTGCCCCGGGACAGCTGGGAGATGGATTCTACGGATGGATGCCGGGTGTAATTCCAGATGCTGGACTGTCTGTGTACATGCTGTGGAGTTAACTCTATGTGCACACAAATAGTCCAATTAATTTGCCTCGCTGCTTAAGTACTGGGCAGCTCTGCATGGTGTGTGCAGGGGGTCCAGCTGCACACAATGCATTTCTGGCACACGCAGTAAGTCTGACCTCACGAAACTTTCGCACACGTGGAGAATGGCATACGTTCAGGCACCGTGCCCAGGGTCTCTGGGTTATTTAAGACAGCCCTGGAGCAAGCTGATTTACACTAGTAAGAAACCTCCCTCATAGCAGATATAATTCCTGTTGAAGTCTTTTGCCCAGATAGCAATGTAAAAGTTTCTTAGAGTAATACAGTGCTTTGAGATTCTTGCAGGCTTTATAGCTCACATTGAGAAGAGGTCCAAAATGCAATGGTAGTCTGGTCTTTGAGGGATTTTTTTTTTTTTCCTAAATATTCTCACTCCAACAAAGAAGGTCTCCTTGGAGCTAGATGAAACTCAGTGCCAAGCATATGGGGGGCTGCAGGCTGAGGATTTGCAGAGATGTTCTCCAGTACACCTTACACTGGTGGTAGAAGGGATTTCCAGTGTTAGATCAGCCAGCACTGACTTCCCCGACACACCGGTGGCATTAGAGCACTCTTCATTTACCATAGCTGAGCGAGGTGGGCTTGAGCAAATAGCCCACGTTGTTTGGGGTATGACCACATATTCCTTTCTATCAAATTGGCTCCTGGGCACTGAGGTATGTCATTCTGGCATTAAGAGTAATCAGGGGACCGCTGCCAAAGCTCTTGCCTAGCCTCTGCCTACCTCTGGAAACGGTTCGCTGAAAATATAATAGAAACCCCTAAATATTAATGAAAACAAGAACATTTAATTCTAGCAAACGCTGCTATTACTTATCTAACGCAAACAAAGAGAACATAGGGTTTCAAAGGAGACAGGTTCAGATTTGCTCTAAATCTGCTGAAACTCTGCACAGCATTGAACTAATTGGCGCAGGGGTTGCTCATCAGAACAAAAAGGCAGGTATAGCAGCTTCCTACTGGTTTATCCTACCTGTTAATGCTAAAGGCTCTCCTACAATCTCTTCCTGTTTGGCCCAGACATTCATCATGGTCCACAGCAATGGCTAGAATCACAAAAGCCACACAAGTAGGCGTGCTGCTTTTTTTAACCTTCTGTCCAGCTCTGGCAGCATTTCAGCATTTTCTAATCTAATGCTCATCTATCTATTTCAAAAAGTAACCATACAGAACCATGAACTATTTTATACAATATTGCTCCGTGGTTCTAAGAGAGTTAAATCCAAACTAGGCTGAATACTCACTGTTTACTTGTTTCTCTTTTCTCTCATTTTAGATCCACACTTGCCTAAAGGATCCTTTCTTTTTCTGCATTTGATTTTGGACTACTTGGTGGTGATTCACAAATTTCTCATAAGCCTACAGCTCTGGAAATACAGTTTTAACTGACAAAAGATTCCCACTTCTCTGATTATCACTGTAGCCTGCCCTATTCCTTATTGTGACTTCAAACCATGAGCACAGGAGCTCAGAAGAGTCTGAAATTTGGTACAAAAGCTTAGAAAAATGTGTCATTGATCTGTAAAATTATGGTAGAAATCAGTCAAGCAGCCTTCTCATGAGACAAGTGGCATTTCCTACAAGAGGCAATGAAATAGGTTTTCTCAGAGCACGTGACAATGTGTAAGTTAGGGAAAACAAGTCTAGCAAAACATTCAAAACTCACAGTAAGGGAGGAGATAACCTCAGTTTTTAGCAAAGAGCAAAAAAGGGGCATCAGCTGGAGCTGATGGAGAACGAAAACTCCAGTTCTCTCTTCGTTTAAAAATAGGAAATGCTTCTTCCCCAGGAGAGAACCATCTGCAGACAAAGCACTCTCTCATGCTGCAAGGAGGAAAAATCAACATTCCTGGACTCTCCTTTGAGGTTTGGCTTGTATCTAGCAGGTAAAGCAGGCTAGAAGACCACTCTGTTTTGACTGATCACACGTGAAAGGTTTGAAAGTTCAAAATCTACTCTGTCTGAATTTGAACAGAGGCTATCTCCCTGCTTCTCTTGTAGCAAATAGAAAGATTCTGCCACCAGCTCCAGCTATTCCCACGCAGCTCCTGAAGGCAATAAGGAGCTGAGGCAGAAGCAGAGGAAAAACAATGGAAATAAAATAAATGTGATTCCATTCTCCAGTTCTGTTCTGGCAGTTGCTGAAGGGAAAACAAGGAGCTATTGCCAAAACCCAAACTGGTTTTGCTCCAGGGTCCAAATATAAGAGAAATTACCTCATTCAGGAATATTAAAAGGACTCTGCTATGTTTCCAGTCCCTTGGCTGAAAAAGCTGCAGGTCCTTTCCTGCAGTGTCCCTGCCTGACAGTGGAAATTCAGTGTGAATCCTACATTCTCCAGGTCTTGCCACGAGACAGGGGTCTCAACAAACTGAAACTTCAGACATGTTCAGCATTCCTGCACGTTTCAATGGAATTTCCTTCTTGGACCTTTTCTGAGACTCTTAAGAAAGCATCCTTGGTTTGCCCTGTATCACACAGTTCACTTTGCAGATGGTACACACCGTGGAATGCACAACACGGAGTGCTGCACATAGACACTCAAGGTATTAAGCAAGGAATGCAGGGGTTACGATTGGAGAGAATTCCTGGATTGTTAAGAGCTTTGAAAGGGACCAGACACTTTTGCTCTACTACAGTATAATCACCCCAGCCTCCCTGTCATGAAACCAGGGAGCACACCCCATACATGCAAACTATTCCATGAAGCTGAAAGGACTAGTTAGTAGCTTTAGCACGTACCTGCTGCTATGCCCACACATAGGTTTTTGGAATCGGCCAATAAATGAATCCATTGAAACCTGCCAAACTGTATACTGCTGCTGCAGTGGTTGCAGATGCTAACGTGACAGCTGGAAAGAGTCTGGCACCCCAAAGCAGGAGGAAGAGTAACATCTACAGAAGTGAAGGGTGATGCTGTGGGAAGCAGGAATCCCTGCAGGCACTTAAGAGTCACCACCCTGTTGCTATCCTCACCTTAATGTTTGCCCCAATGACTGACAGAACCACCGAACCCACCCTCCCACTTTTCTTAGAGGATTTTAGGTGGTCTATATGCAGATATCTAGGCCAGAATAGGGCAGGAGACAGACACACAGATGTTGGCTGTGAGGAGATTAAGGCCAGCTTTGCCCTAATGTCATAAGATTCATCACAGTGCCTTGAATTAAAACAGTGAATAGCAAACTGGTCACCGAGTAGCAAAGCAGTGACACTTGCCATCTCGAGGTGTGTTTCTCAAGTGTCCACTTCCCTCTGGATTCTCTGATGTCTAACAAGGCTCATGCTGGGGTTACTCCTTCTCTCTCTAGCTGCCTGTTTGCATGAAAGGAATGTAGTGTCTCTAAAACTTTTAACTTACTGTCAAATTTTGCTGAAACTGGCTGAAGTTATCAGGCAGAGGAGTGATGGACAGACATATGAGTATATTCCCAAATGCTGACGTGAACAAAAGAACCTGGCTGTTTATCCTTAGGCGAAAATTCCTGTTCTCTAAAATACTTCTGGCTGATGTCTGGTTTACAGCTTCACATCCAAAAAAAGATTCCAGAGGGAAGCAATTGGATGGAAGACGTGGAGAAAAAGTCCTTCCACTCTGGATTTGCCAGGGCCACTGGGGAAGGATGCTTACAGGATTAGAGAGTCAGCAATGTGTCCAGGACTCGGAGCTGGAAGAAATGAGAAAGTGAACTCTTTCAAAGGTGTCTCTGGGTCCAGAGGAATGCTGCTTTTTCTCTGAAAGTCCTGCTGGCATGCTAGGTTAGCTATGGTTGATAACAGAAGGCCAAAGCTGCGGCAGGAGGGTGGCCAAGTGACCTCTGAGCAGTGGAGATGGAAGCTCCAGTGGGAAGCACAGAGGAAGGCAGAGTTAGTGCCTGGACATTAATGAGCATGCAGAAATAACAAGGACTCTTAAAATAATAAACAGATAGTTGGGTTAGAGACTAGACACTGTAGAAACAGAAGGGATCTGACATGGAAGCTATTTGATATTGAATAGATCTGCCTTTTGATGGGAAAAGCGCAAACCAAGAACTGTGGGACTGACAACTCAGTTGAAGGCAAAGGGTGAGGGCAGAGAAGGACCTTTTCTTCTCTGCACCAACACTAACATTTCCCTGGAGAAGCAAGAGATGGAGCAGCCTCCGGCTTGGATTTGGACTGACTCCAGTTAGTGCTGGAAGGAAGAGACTAAAAATCCAGTACTGCACATTGATGATCACCCTGAGACGGAGCTGGTTCATGGTAACAGATACACACAAGCAAGGCAGGGTGAGTGATATTGGAGATGGGTGCCCTGGAGCACACAGTGGCTTTGCAAAGTGCTGCCTGGTGTGCCAGCTTCCTACACACCACCATATGGGTGCAGCCCCCCTCTTCAGGCTGGGGCTGTGACTGCCCTGCCGTCTCCACTCGTGGTGTACCCGCACCCTACAGGAAAATGTTTCATTTAAAGTAGGAAAACAGAAGAAGGGGAACTTCCTTCTCTAAAATAGGTGAAGATGCTTCCAAGATGCAGCCCAAGAAGTGCAAGATAGTTTTCCATTCCTTTCTTGTGACGAGAAAGAAAGAATAAAATAAACAATAAGCTGAAACATCCATGGACAATGGGTCTGGGAAAGGAGTTGTCAGAATTGGGAGAGGCACTTAAGCAAAATGACTGTGACTTAGCAATCTAGCACCAGGATGTATTTCAAGAGATTCACAGTCTATTTCCAGTTCTGCCGCTTACCTACTGTGTGACCTCCAGCAAGCCCATTAGTCTCTCTTTGACAGGTCCCCTCTTGTTTTTTTCCTGTCTTATCTGTTAGACCACAAACTGTATTTTCCCCCCTCAGGCACTACCTCAGAGACTGAACTTGTTTAAACAACAAGTCAGAAATCGTGATTCTGCACGGGGGCTTCTTGTGGTTGCTGCCAGGCGTATGACAAAACTAGGCAGTAACCAGGACCTTGCAGGACAATGCTTTCAATATATGGATGTCTCACAACCAGCCAGAAGCTTGCAGGCTGTATCTCATCCAAAGCCCTGTAAAATGGGCTCTGAAACACCAACCTGCCCTCAGGGAAGTCTCAAACACAAGCTGGTCCTACAAAGGGTGCTACAGCAGCTGAAAGTGCTGGTTAGCAGTGAGACTGCTCTTCACATTCAGAATGCAAAACCATGACAACTCTCTACTTTCAGCAAAAGGTTAACTTTGCCACTGTCCTCTTATATTAAACATTCTGTGGAGGGAATCATGGGTTTGGATGGCTATGCAAAAGTAATCATGATCAAGCAGGCTCTTTTTCTTTTTTACAAATCTCTTCTTCCGTCTGTACATGAGACAGGGGCATCACAATGGCTTTGAGAAGTTCTTTTGGAGGAGATGCTACAAAGACAAATTTGGATCCTGCCAAATACCAAAGGAGCAGTACTAAATTGTGACTATTAGCTCAGAAATTACCTAGTGCTTCTGATTCATGGTCACGTTTAGTGGACAAGCAGGTTGGCCTGAGCCTGTGAACCCTTGTGTGAGCAGCCCAAGGCTCAGCCTTGCGGACCTCAGGGAGCAGGAGCTCCTTGTCTTCTGCTCCTGCTGACCTCCTTGCCAGGCACATCAGCAGGGCTCCCTGAATAACAAACAGCACCATGCAGCTCTTAATGCTATACCTGACCCAGCTAACTCTAGCCTTTTCTGGCAACTTAGTAATAGTTAAATAATTAATTACTAATAATGGAGGGGGGCGGAGGGAGGAGGTTTGTTTTGTTTTGAAGTCCAATTATCCAAGGATTTGGAGAGAAATCCAGGAACTGCAAGTGAAAACTGAGGAAACTCTCTCTGCTAATTGTGGGGCTATTTCCAAGACTGCCTTTTCTAACCATGTGATCACACTCTACAATGAACATCTTGGGTGTGCAAAACAGTAGTGACATTGTTATGCCTCCGTGAAAGCTGGCTGCTTCTGTTCAGTCACTTGTTTTCATCTTTTTCTGCAAAAATATAGATGAGCTACAGATAAGCTGCTCATTAAAGAAAGGGATTTTATTCCTACAGCATTGCTTCCTTTTGTCGCTCCTATATTCAAAGAGAGGGAAGCTCCAAGGAACTACAGGCTGGTCAGCCTGACTTTGATCCCTGGGAAGGTGGTGAAACAAATAATCCTGGGAACCACTTCTAAACATACGAAGGACAAGAAGGTGATGGTGAGTAGATGTACAGATTTATGAAGAGGAAAACTTGTTTATCCACCTTGATAGCCTTCTATGATGAGGTGGATGACTTGGATTGAGAGGAGAGCACCAGATGTTGTTTATGTTGACTTTAGCAAGGCTTTTGACACTGTTTCTCAAACATACTCATAGACAAACAGAGGAAGAACAGATGAAATAAGAGCACAGGGTACTGGTCTGACAACTGGCCAAACTGCTGTGCTGAAAGTCCAGCTGGAGGCCAGTCAGTAGTGGTTTACCCCAGGGATCAATACTGCTTAACGTCTTTATTAATGAACTGGATGATGGGGCAGAGGGCACCTTCAGCATGTTCGCAGCTGATACAAAACTGGGAGGGGTGGCTGATGCACCAGAGGGTTGTGCTGCCATCCAGAGGGACCTGGACAGGCTGGAGAAATCCGCAGGCAGGAAACTCATGAACATCAACAAAGGGAAATGAAAAGTCCTGCACCTGGGCAGGAGTAACCCCATGTATCAGTGCATGCTGGGGCTGACCGGCTGGAAAGCAGCTTGGCAGAGAAGACCCGTTGATCCTGGTGGACACCAAGCTGACGTTCACAATGCACCCTTGTGGCATGGAGCACCACCAGCATCCTGGGCTGCACTAGCAGAAGTAGAGATGATCCTTCTTTACTCAGCACTGGTGAAACACATATGGAGTGCTCAATACAAGGAAGATATGGACTTCCTAGAGCGAGTGCAGTGAAGGCCCCCAAGGATGATTTAAGGGACTGCAGCATCTGACATACAAGAGAGGCTGAAAGAGCTGGGACTGTTCAGCCTGGAGAAGAGAAGATTTGGGGGAATCTTATCGATGTGTATAAATACCTGATGGGAGAGGACAGAGAATGTGCAGCCAGACTTTTCTGAATGGTATGCATTGAAAGGACAAGAGGCAACACACACAATTTTAAATACAGAAATTCCATTTAAACATAAGAATGCTTTTTTTACTGTGAGAGTGGTCAAACACTGGAACACGCTGCTGAGAGCGGCTGTACAGTTGCTATCCTTGGAGATATTCAAGACTCAACTGGACATGCTCCCAAGCATCCTGCTCTAGCTGACCCTGCTTTGAGCAGAGGGCTGGGGACTGACAGTTTCCAGAGGTACTTGCCAATCTCAACAATTCTGTGATTCTCTAGTCTTTTAGCTTTGCGTTCCCTCAGTGACTGTAATCAAGCATCTTTCCTCTGTCCTACCCTGCTGTCTGAGTGTTATCCCTCTAACAGCAATAGCAACAGCGACTTCCCCTGCAGACCTCATGGCATCTCCTGCTCTTCCTTCTCAGAAGGGAGCTTGCAACACCTTTGGGGTGTTGCACCTCTTTTATCATTTGGGAAGTAAAGGATGGTTTCATTGGTGTTGGGTAGTTTTTCTGAAACAGAAAAGCTCTGCAGTGTTTCCTGATGATGGTCACACTCTGAAATATCCAGTTATTTAAGCACTTCCTTCATCTTCCAGTGTGCTAACAGTTCAGTCACACTAGAATCTTTCTTAGCAAAAGCACTAGAGGTTTGCTCTATCCTTTACTTTTCACCTATGTGTTTATTTCCTTTTTTATATTAAAAATAGGATCATTCTACTTAATCAGAATATACTCAAGTGAGTGAAAATACTGTATATTCTAGTGAGTTAGCTTATTTCAGCACAGACTGCCTTCAGGGAGGAAATGGAAGTACTTGTCCTCCAAGGGGTGGGGAATGTCCACTGACAATTAATTGCTGTTCCTCTCAAATTGTAACAGAGCAAAACTATTGGTTTCTTCAAATCCAATCCACAGAACTTTGGACTTTATAAAAAAATAGATCTGTTTTCTTAATTAAAAAAAAATTTAAAAAAGAATGATATGAAGAAATGTAGCACTTACGTATGATCCATAATTCACTGCTAGGGTCTGCAAAGCCCATGGGAGGCCTAGGCCAATTAAAATATCAAAAACATTGCTTCCAATGGAGTTGGACACAGCCATATCCCCCATACCTGCAGGAATGGAAATCATGTTTAATCAAACATGTCTCAGAAAAGCCTTTCACCTTTTAAACAGAAATACATTTATCTGAGATAATGCAGACAATTTCCATGGATTAAGGCAAAGAGTTAAGGGAGATCCCACTCATTCCATCCTTTTCCCTTTTGCCCTCCCCATCACACAAGGGCAGCAGGGTTGAAGAGGCCAAATCCACCTTCTAGGATCATCTGAGAACTTCCCTCAGCTAATCCTCTGCTGCTGTGGGGACCCTGGCCACTGGCTGGGCTGGCTGTGACCTGCCAGCACTCTTGTGCCATGCTCAGTGAGGCTTTTGATTCTCTACCGTAACCATGACATATGAGCTTCTATACTGGACTGATTTAAGTCAGATTTAAGACAGATTAAGTCTTCAGGTAGTTTACTCAGTAGCCAGTGTTTCAATGAAGAGCCACTGGTTTTGTTCCCCAAAGCAGTACGGGCAACTTTCTTTTTCTCTTAAAATATCTGTTGCTGGAGTCACAAAGGGGGAAAAAATAAAGCTTTCCTTAAAAACTAGTATCTTACAGTCCTTATGACTGTGAAGAAAAGCTGGAAAGTGACTTGAAAGACCCTTATGCCATGTTCTAAGTGATTCTATACCAGTGATATTTAAATTAAGAAAAATGTTGTGACTTTTGGGGAAGGCTTCAAGTTGACAATAGTGCCAAAACTTGTTCCACACTGTCATTAAGAACCTGTTAGCTGCTTGGTGATAGCAGCATAATGAATCTCCCTCTTTGTTTTTGTTTTAAATTTCAGCATCAGGAAAAGGGCTCTGTATGTTTTCACGTTCAGGACACATCTGTGCTACCTAACGAGGAAGAGGACACAAGGAAACACTTCCACAGCAGTGTAACATCTCTGTGATGAACCTACCTTGCCTTGCTACGATAAGGCTTGCCATGCAGTCCGGCACACTGGTTCCAGCTGCCAAGAAAGTGATGCCCATGATCACATCTGGAATTCCTAGTGTGTAGCCAATGATTGTCACCTAAGGAGAGTAAATAAACTGTCAAGCTGTTTACAAGAGTTAAAATCACAGACCAGCTTGGCGCAATTCTGCAAGATGCTGTGAGACAGAGTTTGTTGCTCAGTGCAAACTCACACCTTCTTTAAAGAGAAGCACTGCCAGGCTCTTTGGGTATATTCATCTCTGGCAGAGGATAGCAATGACGAGGTATGTGCCCTCTTTGGTTAGCTGCTTCACACCTTTCATCCACAATTTTCCTGACCCTAATCTGGAAAAGACACCATATGATGGCCCAGTACCCTGTGTAACAGTCTCCTTATCCTGGCTGAAGTTTGCAGACATTATTATATACAAATAATAGCTAAGGAGACACTAAACAAACCCCGTGGTTCATTATACTATGAGAATGCTGTACCCAGAGACAAATCGCCAAGTGACTGCAAACAACTCCTACTGGCAGAGAGGAAATGCCTTTAATTTCCTCTTTCCTTTGCTACGCACTGTACAATAAACTAGTGCTTTTCAAATTGATTAATATTTTAAAATTTCGGATGCCTTTGTCTAATGACACCTATTTCCTATTAGCCACATTTCATTGCTCTTCTGAACTCTCTGCAGCATACTCAAGAAATACAAAGCGTGTGTTACAAGCAACACAGTGACCCAGTGGGCTCTGGTATCTCAGCTAGGGAAAGCTGTGATAGCTTTTTTTTCTTGAAAAACATCTCATCTTTGCAGATGAAAAGCAGCAAGTAACTTTCTATTTCCTCTTCAGGGTAACATGAGCTATTGAAAACAAAACAAAATACCCCCCCCCCCTTCTGTAACTGCTTTGATTAGTTCCTAAGGAAAAGCCTGGCATTCATTCATTTTTGCATTTAGTACATGAATGAATTGTGAAGGCGGTGAAGATTTTTTTGTTGCCTCCCCCTTCTCAGCAGGGAAGCAGCTGCCAGTGCTTCAGCGAGGCATCTCCACGCTCTTTGGGTCTCATCCTGAGACAGACCATGAATCGTGCACGCCATCAAAAGTGCAGCAGCCCAAAACCAGGCTTCCCTTGTTAGACCCTCCCCTGATGCCAATGCCCCATCATTGTCTGATTCTGCTTAAGGGTACAGAAACACAGAAAGAAACACCATCCCTGATACAGTATTACTGTAATCCTAATGAGGACAACTTACACTTTTCACCTACCCGTATCATGTAATGAGGCCTGTAGCAAGCTAAGAGGCTCAATGACCCAGCCAGCACACAAAACTTCTCCCCCAACTATGTGTGGATTTCCTTGTGTCCTTTTTTATTTATCTGCTTCTACCTTTAGGATAACGAGATAGAATTAAGCTCCTGTTGACTAGAATTTGACTAGCTGTGCAAGAATCTGGCTGAATGTCATGCTTTTGTTCGTGCTGAGTTCAAAGTGTTACAATTCGTAACTCTGTCTCTCAAGCTTGCTTGCTTCAAGAAAAGGAAAAGCTATTGAGGCCAGCCTCTTACTAGCACCAGGGCTTCTTTACACTGCCCTGCACGACAAAGAGGTGTTAAACTGGTGCAAGTGTAATTTTTTCCCATGTTAAAGAATCTGGGTGAAATTCCCGCCCTGAATCAAGTTCAAAGGCCGTGGCTACTGGCCCCTAATTTTCTTCTGTCAGTGTGGACTGGTCTAACAGAAATGGAAGCAGGCTTACGGTTTCTCCTTTAAAAATTCAGGTATGTAGAACTTTCTACGTGTTTCTTTAAGCTGACAAAACCCACTTCTGTTGCCTCTCCTGGGCTGTGGTTTCTGCTTTAGTTGGTACTTACCATCCACACCATCATGTAGGAGAAAGCTGCAATCCAGAGGGTAGAAGAAGCAAAAGTAACCATGAACCATTTTTCCAAGTGGGGTTTGTTACAGTTGGGCACTGTGAAGTACAGGACAAAACTCAATGGCCAGGTAAAGAGCCACTTCAAGATTTCTATCTTGCCAGCTGTAAAACAAAAAAGGGAAACAATCACAATCCTAGTCTGTTTTAGTTTGGAATGTTATTATTTTGTTAATATTAACAAGCAAGATGCCCATGACACCTCAACTTAAGTGCTATTCAGGTAATGACAAGACATTCCTTGTTCAGAATATTAGAGTGTGATGGCAGAGATGGGAGGGCAGAGAGAGACACAGGGAAGAAGTATGAAGGGCCTCTCTGAGAGTTAAGCAATGGGTCAGAGCACACTTGCTACCCTCTCTGGATCAAGTTCTTACAGGTACTACATAAAAAGCAAGTCCTAGAAAGATAACTGATCCATCTTCAACCACCTAATGGGAGGGTACAGAAAAGATGGACCCAGGCCCTTCACAGAAATGCAAAAGGGAATTATGAGAGCCAATGGACTCAACTTGCAATAAAGGAGATTCAGAATAGGTGCTATTAGTTCTGTGTTTTCTTTTTTTTTCTTTTTCCCTACCATGAGGGTGGTCAAACACCGGAACAAGTACTCAAAAAGACTGTGGGATCTCCATCCCATAATCAAAAGCCTTGGTTAACCTGCTTGGAGCAGCGGTTTGAACCAGAGATCTCTAGAGGTCCATGCCAACTTTTCCCATACTATGAATCTAGTGTCATAGTCCACAGGACATCTAAATTACTCTCTTCAAGGCTCAGGTTTTTTTCCTTACTTGAACTACAGCTATGCTGTTTGAGTGAGGAGATCTGATCATGAGTTCCCCAAAACATAACTCACCTGTAAAGGGCAGGACCAGTCCCTACAGTATTCTGCAACACAGCAAATGTTGTCAGCTGTGTCAAGTGTGAGTCAAAGGTAAGGCAGGGATACATGAGGCTAGAGGAGTACAACCCTGATTGAGTAAGAGGGAGGGACTTGGCAAACAGGAGATCTCCGTCCTGCAGGTGCAGTGCTCAGCAACACGAGGCACACGTGGCTTTTCACAAGTCACGTAGCTGTTCTGACTTTCTGTGCCTAGTTAATAGCAGGAAGCAGAGACACCCAGGACCTTTATTGTTGCTCCACATCAACGCCACAGAATCACAGAATGATATGGGGTTGGAAGGGACCTCTGGAGATCATCTAGTCCAACCCCCCTGCCAGAGCAGGTCCACCCAGAGCAGATCCCTCAGGAACGTGTCCAGGTGAGGTTTGAATGTCTCCAGAGATGGAGACTCCACCACCTCCCTGGGCAGCTTGTTCCAGGGCTCTGCCACCCTTACAGGAAAGAAGTTCCTCCTCATGTTTAGGTGGAACTTCTTCTATTGAGGTTTGTGCTCACTTCCTCTTGTCTTATCCCTGGGGACCACCAAAAAAAGACCTGCCCCATCCTCTTGACACCCTCCCTTTTACACATATTTATAAGCATTGATCTCTCTGCCTTCTCTTCTCCAGACTAAAAAGACCCAAGTCCCTCACCACCACCTTCTCTCCACTAACATTACATCTTACTGCCAAGGTAAGAGCACATCTCATTTCCCAGCAAAGGTAAGGCCTAGGTGCAGATGCATCTGAGCTGCGTTCAGGCATCTTGCCAGTGTCCCCACCATCCTCGCAGCCAGCAGAGAGAGACGGGCCTCTCCAGAGGGTGACCCAGGTTTTGGGGGAAGGACCACCCCAAGGAGATTGCTGCCTCTCCCTTCTGACTGCAACAGAAGTGCTGAGCCAACACACAAGGTGCAGCAGAGGCCTGTCTGAGCCCAGGAGTCTGCATCCTGAGATGTTCCCACTGCTTCCCGGTTCCTCTCATCTTTTACCTGTGACCAGGAGCTACACTGTGAGGTGTAAGCTTCTGAGAGCTCTCAGAGATACTTCTACCTCAACATGCGTCTGCGATGCTTTCTGGCATACCCAAACTGAGTTTTGCTTTCAGGAACAACACAAACCCAGGAGCTTCTTACTGGGTAAGTCAAAAGGTGTGTATGGCCCTTCATGGTCATCGTCGTCATCATCTTCTTCCTCTTCCTCATCGTTTTCGTTGTTCTCGTTATCCTCATTCTCGTTCTCTGTCTCATTCCCAGCCTCAGCCATGTCTTCGTCCCGCCGTGTGCCGTTCACGCCCCGCTCGGCGGAGTTGCTGGGGCCTGTTCCATTCTCAACCACGTGCTTGATAGGTATTTTGATTGCTACTTCTGACTCGCCATTGGTGTAAGTCCTGCTGTTGATCAGCCTTTGTCTCTGTAAATACAGGCACAAATTCTTGCTGAAAGACAGATTTTTTTTTTTAAATTTAATTTTTTTAAAGAGAAAAAGAGGAACAGAAAAAGAGAGGTGTGCAGAGTTCTTTAAAAATTTGGCATTAAAAGCAAAAGTGATGAATTTTGATCAGGTATAACGTGATGCTTGCTTACAGATGACTAGATAAATCTCACTTATAAAACTTTTCTAAGAGAAGGACCAATGGCTGTAGCATTGACTCCAAGAGTACTCCAGGACTAGGGCCAGACTAAGTGCAGACTCAATGGAACACCATAACATTAAATAAGTGCAAGTGATATTAATGTCAGATCAATGCATGAGGCACCTCCTGTGAGCAACAGCTACGGGTAACATGTAGCCACATAACAACTTGAAACTTTCTCTGCTAAAATCTCCACAGGGACACAGCACAAGGGATAATTTAGTAAAATGAGAAATGCCATGAGGGATCCGGAAGAAACATAACAGTTCCATTTCAACCCAAACACTGCTACAGGAAAAGGCAAATTCAGAAGGAGAAGGAGAGGTGGGGGGAGATAAAAGGCATACCTCATTGATTAACATCCGGCTGGCCATGGAGAGACGTGTTTTGGGAGGGAAATGGCTAGTTATCATGATCCGGAGCCCAGCCTCAGAAAACGAAAGCTGGTGTGGGTAGGCAGACAGCAGCTCATCCACCATGATCACCGAGGCTTTACGGTGGAAATTTCCTGCAGCCAAGGAACAAAGAGAAAATTGAGATCTTCCACCAGCAGTGTCTTCTCTCTGCCCTAAGTGGCTCTCAGAAGAATAAACCCGTCGGCTCCAGAAGTCCTTTGTAAGAACCACTCCTTCAACTACTGCCATACAAAATATGCTTTTGCTGTCCTTAATTTCTGTCTTTAAATAAGTCACCAACATGGTATCTCCACTCATGCTCGTTACAGAGAATTAAATCGGCTCTGCACAGTTCATCGCAGGCCAGTGTTAGGCAGATCACTGCTTCCACAGCAGCTATTCCACCACCACAGAAATGGTGCTGCAGCAAAGCTGCATTAATTCCACTGTTATAATCTGCACTTCAGCAAGGATACTGGTGTCACCCACCATTAACCATACATGGGGGTGAGGAAGTGTGTTCTTGCAGGGTACCAATACAAATGAAAAGCAGGTTCCTGCATCCTGGCCTCGCAGCTCATAGCTGGGAAGTGCCATCAAACCTGAGAGCAAGCACATGTGCCAGTCCACGGGGCATGACCCACAGTGTGGGAGCAAAGCAACAAGGAGACAGGGGCAGGTACCTAAACTGCACTCCAGCTGGGGCACAGTGCCAGTGCCCACTACTTCTGGGGTGGCACAGTGCCCGTGCCCATCCTTTTCTGTGCCTGGATGCTATCTTGGGCCAGGACTGGGACTTGGAAGCAGGGAAACCTAAGGTCTTAATTTTTTTTTTTTTTTAAGTCCAGTGAAACAAAAAGGGCAGCTCATCTGTAGTCAGAGATCAGGACTGCTTTAGACAAGCTAGAACTCCTTCTCAAGTTAAACCAATGACTGGGCAGGGGGAGTTAATCCTCAGGATAGGTGCGTATAAATTCCAAGCAGTTACTGCACTTGCTTGCTGACTGTTGCAAATGTTTCATGGCATTACTATTTATTACCATCACTGTTACTCTTACAGAAGAGTATCTCTTTGGCCTCAGTGTCTTTTTTTTTTTTTTTTTTTTTGAGAATGAGAGGGTTTCCATGGATTGGGATAGACAGGTGGGGGTCATCCATATCCAAGAAATCAAAACAGGCAAGACAGCTTCTCCTTGTGACTTTTTCCATGCTGGCACTTCCTGCATGGCACTTTGGGGGAACTGCTCCAAACACGGAACTCCTTCTGTTTGATTCTTTTTGGTCCTCTGTTCAGAAAAATTCTCAGAAAACAAACGGTAGTGTCTGAAACCCTCAGGCAATCTGTTGCAATGGATGCTGTTTGTGACCCCACGCTACAGGCTGGCGTGCACAGCAGCGCCACTCGCCTGTCTGGACCTCGGGTGGCCCACTGCCAAGTAAATATAGGAACAATCTGCAAGACAATGAAGCAATCCTTTTGTCTTCCTTCCTCAGCCAGTTTGAGTAACCACGAGTGTCCAAAACAACAACAAAAAAAATACCAGCAGATGAGCAGTATCATGGAAAGACGCATTCTGGTGAGATTTAAACCAAATCCCACAATCAGAATTGCCTCATTTGTGCAGTAACCCTGAGGGCACCGGGTAAACATAAATGACTAAGGCCTGAGTTTATGCTTACTGGGAGTTTTACCAGTCTAGCTTTACTAGTACAGAGTGTGGTCATCTTGCCGGTACAGTTTTGCTGTTGAGAGCCCCAGGCTACAGATAGCTGTTCCCATAAAAGCAGCTTCCCCAAACCAGAGTTCAGAGCACTCAGAAAAGCCCTCCCTCAGCAAACAGGGCAGTAGTGTCACAGTTGGCCTCTGGCAGACTCAAAGGGTTTGGTATCAGCAAATACACCACTCTGCATCTCACGTTTAGTTGTTTACTGTACACAGACTATGTCTTTCAATCACTGTTTAAGAGCGACCTATTTTTTAAATTTTTTTTTAACCCAGCAAAACAAAAAGGGCAGCCCATTTGTGGTCACAGACCAGGACTGCTTTAAACAAGCTAGAGCTCCTCCTCAAGTGAAACCAGTGACTGGAGGTGTGTGTTATTCCTAAGGATTGGTGCATATAAATCCAAAGCAGTTACTGCACATGCTTGTTGACTGTTGCAACAATAAAAAAAAAAATCCTCTGTAAATAGAGTTTAGCACATGCTTGCAAATGCACACATTGAACTACTGCTGCTGAGCTACGGAGTGAGTGAACTTCTTTAAGCTGAAGAAATACAATAATTTTTGTATGTGATTGTGACTGAAGTCAAACAGGAGCAGATTTCAGCCAAAGTGAAATCTACTTAAAGATGATGTACATAGAAAAGTTGAGCACATTCAAGACAGCATGTGCAGTAAGAGCACGCTGCAGTAAGACCAACACCAAGTCCTCACTCTCCCTTCACCAGGGGGAAAGCGTATGCTACTGTAAGTAGGGCCTGCTCATTTTATGTTGCCTTGGAATGGAGTTAAATTTAACTGGAGGTACTAGATGTAAATGGGCATCTTCAGTGCAGAGCAACAGCGCCCACAGGAGGACTTAAAATGGCATGGCTCTAACAGTCTAAATAAGTAGGCCCTGGGCAAGCCAGGCTTGAAACTGGACAAGTCCTTTACAGCCAGGCACTTGTCCTGCAGCAAGAAATAGCCAGAGGAGGCCTGAGGTGCCTCCAGCAGCAAAGGATGCGGTGGCTGAGGTCACCAGAAAGTCATGGCCAGCTGGCAGGAAGGTTACAAAAGGGCCACCTCCCCACCTATTTCATAGCTGATAAGACAGAAGCAGTCTACACCGTACGACTAGCGGACAAACTTGTAAACATTCAGAATGATGCAAGCAAGCGGCGTGACTTACTGGAACAGTTACCTTTCTTTAGTAATACCACTGTGGCATCGCAGTTGCTGTTATCGTCCATTTCCGTGTTATTTGCTAAACCATTCACCATATTTGCAGAGTTTTTTGTCTTCCTTTCAAAGCAGTGATGTATGGTTGAGTTGTACCTGCACAAATGAAACAAACTCTAGCTGTACCTTTGCTCCTTCTATGTGTATTTCTTGACCCTTTTCCTTTCCTAGACTCATATCCTGTGCCATCTGACTAAGGGAAGGAAGAAACCCCTCAGGTTTTAAGGAAATCTAGCCACAGTATGCCAGAGCTCTGACTAAATTGTATATAAGGCAACCTCTTTGTACCTAGAATGCTATGAAAGATACAAGACATGAATCTTGAATGCATTATGTGTAATTAATACACTGTATAGCAAATAATGATTACTTGTCATCATCCAAATTTATTTTTTATCACATAATGACACCTGAGCATGAGTGTTGTTTCACCTGTGAAGATCTACCACAGAAACCCATGACTGTGTGCTATGTTCTGTTTCATCTTCTTGGGGAAAAAAACGTAATCTTTGTTTCTTATTTTATTTAGAGTAGCCAGGAGCTGACACAAACATGAACCGAGGATCTCACCACGATACTCAAAGGCAAGGGTAGACCACTGTGAACACCTGGCTGAGGTCCCTAACTGGGCTGACAGCCTCCCCAGCTATATCCAAACAGGTCTGAAACATCTGCTCACACTACAGCATTGCTTTCAGAAAAAAAAAAAAAAATCCATTCTAGATTCAGACATTACATCTGGCTGTTTTGCTGGTCAGTTAATTGTTGCAAAGGTGAAGCTACCCTTCATGTTAAAAAAAAATATTTCTAATTATTAGAAATGAGATGAATTCTGACTCGTGTTCCCTTCAACGCAGCCTGTTTTGCTGTTCTCACTGAGAATTCCTCTCACAATATTTACTCTATTCATCATTTCAAAACAAATCTCTACTTTTGCTTGTTGAGACAAGATCACTGGTGTGCTTGGCAGCCTGATAGGTTTTGTTGAATGTTCCAGTTTAAATATGGGTTTCCTTTCCACTGGCTTTTAAAAACAAGGCAGGAGGAGGGGAACCAAACAGCAGAACAGACTAGCTTTGCTAGCATGAACTTGCGTGAAAGAAGTTACACAGGTCAGATGCTCAAAAAATCAATGCTGGTTGTGCTGTAGTTTTATCCTGGGTCTCCAAGCAAGTAAGAACAAATTACTGTGGAGTTTTGCACCCATAAAAAGTAGACTGGAATCTCCCATGTGTTTACTTCTAAGTAGGGATGCTAAAGAAAAGTCAGAAGAGGCTGCTTTGATGGGACTCAGAGACGGATTTGGTTCTCCGCTCTGCCACAGACTTGCTGCATTAGCCTTGGTTGGTTCACACAGGGTAAAATCTGTAAAGCATCATCCACCTTTAGATGTCTGATCCCTGGATCTGCACTATGGGGATAAGGAGCCCCTTCCTGCTTCATCAGGATAAATTACAGATAAGTACATGAAAGGGCAAGGTGCTTTAACCCCTGCTATTGGAGGTGCTGCTGGCATGCAAGCTGGGTGATGCAAAGGAAGCTCTGCCCACAGCCTGCAGTTCTCTAGCTATCTTTGCAACCTCTGGAAACCTCTTTGCAACCACTGGAGCAGGGAGCCTTATAATCTTAACAAGCCTATAATCTAAACAAGCCGAGGGCGCGTTTGACTTACTTCATGATAATGATGTAGATGACATACATCAGCACTAAGACTAAGGACTCCCACCTGCAAATAAGAGCGACACAGAAGACAGATCAGAGCAAGGCACGGCAGTCAGCTCCCCGAGTTCAACCATTCCCCCCATCTCTCACACCACAAACTTGCAGAAGTGCTCGACCCTCTTGGGCTGTCTTAATGCATCTCTAGAGAAGGGGATGTGTGATGCCTGCTTTGTTTTGTTGACTACTGCTCTGCTTTTACTTGGCCAAATCAATCTGTCAGCTAAGAACAAGTGACCAGACCCACAAGGTTAGTGAAAAAATCATGAACCCAAGGAACACCAACACTTCTTTAAGGACATTACCTGTGGGGGCTTGGTAAGAGGGAGGGGAGCAATTGTCCTGCTCTGCCTGCACAGGTGTAAAGCAGGTCATTGGGCTTTCTGAGCATGCTGAGATGACCTGAACAAGGAGCAGCTGCAGTTTTGCTATTGCTGCTGTGTAACCACTGAGAATGGTTATAAATACTTAAAGGGAGGGTGTCAAGAGGATGGGGCTGGTCTTTTTTCAGTGGTGCCCAGGGACAGGACAAGAGGAAGTGAGCACAAACCTGAATAGGAGAAGTTCCACCTAAACATGAGGAGGAACTTCTTTCCTGTAAGGGTGGCAGAGCCCTGGAACAAGCTGCCCAGGGAGGTGGTGGAGTCTCCATCTCTGGAGACATTCAAACCCCGCCTGGACACGTTCCTGTGGGACCTGCTCTGGGTGGACCTGCTCTGGCAGGGGGGTTGGACTAGATGATCTCCAGAGGTCCCTTCCAACCCCATATCATTCTGTGATTCTGTAATGCAGCAGGCAGCAGTTTAAACTGCTGATTACATATTGTCAAGTTTTTCCACTGTTTCTGTGTCAAACTAATGTAATTTGTATGAAAACAAAATAGACTATGACTTTTAGAACTTTTTCATTGACCAAAATGTTGTATTCTGCATCGTTCCCTATGGCAAACTGCTAGTCCTTGTGGAAATCATCCATTATCGGACTGCTATATAGTAAAACTCATAGGCCGTTTTCTTTTTAAGGATTTTGAGACATTGCACTAACTATATCAATGTCTCGTTCCCTGCTTCTGGCAGTTCAACACTCAGTTTCCTCATTGATGTGTTTTAGCTGAAGGGCACAGTCAAATACAATTGGGCCTCTAGTCAATTTTAGTTAAAAAAACAAAACAAAACAAAGAAAAAGAAGCCATTGCAAAACTCAGTGCTACAGACATCCTTCTCTGAAACGAAACATAAATCCCCCAGTGAGAACAAGTTTAAGAAAACATGCAATCCAAAAAGCGTGACTCCCCCTAGTGCTTGTAATCTAAATAATACTGGCTGTGAGTGAAATCAAAGCTACCACTATCACTCTACAAGCCCTGAGAGGTGCTGAAAACAAAACCATGAAAGCAAAACAACTGGAAGTACACTTTTAAAAGTGTTTGAAGTCCTCCTAGTCTACCATACCTACTGCAGTACATTTAAGCTCATATTGCCTTAGGAGCTTTTGGTTTTTAAATTATTAAATTATTAAAAATCCAAATATTGGAACACACTTATTTATGACTGCCCGGGTGGCCCTTTCCATTCCCAAGCGGCTGACATCCCTGGCACACTGGCACCCAAGCAGCAGTCTCTGCCTCTGCTGAGCACACTGCCATCCCTGGGCTGCTGCAGGGCGGGCACAGGGCACCGACTGCCGTCGCTCTATCAGGAAACAGTCTGAGTGACACTCTCCTAGGCTTTCCTCTCTGGCTCAGAAAATGAGTTATTCTAGCCCGTTTTGTGCTCGGGTTTCTCACACAGCAGGAATCTGCTAGCTGAATTGTCCTGTGGAACTTTTTAGCTTTCCCCTCCTCTCCTGATGAACCCCGCTTATTGCAGCTTTCGTGGTATAACCAGAAAAAATGAAAAGAAAAGGGATTCACGGACGGATATACTTACCAGGAAACTTTTTCGTCATAAATAAACTGTGGAGAAAAGGTTTAAAAATAGGCACGTTATACATGAAATCACAGCCGAAAACAGCTCATCACCTAAGCAAGCAACAGGGCTCAGGGCAATGGGATTAAGCTCAGGTCTGTTTTGGCACTATCCTCCTGCCCAGCCTTTGAACTTTTCAACCTTCAGTTTTTCTCATCTAGTACTCCAGTAGTACTAGTACTAGCAGGCAGGTACTCCTTCCCAAATACCACAGGATCCTTGTGTAACCAGGGCTATTGCAGCAGCGAAGCAGAAGCAGTTGCAGGGAAAACAGAAGTGAGTCAGAGAAGAGGCTGTACCTGCCTCTGACCTGCATGGCTGGTCTCACCAGAGATGCGGCCTCTTCCTCTGACCTGCTCTGGCTGGCAACTGGACAACCAGTATGAAGATTTACAGCTGTGAAATTTTGCTGGCTAAAAACTGGGCCAAATATTTCCTTAATATCCACGTGATCACCACGCTAGCTGAATTTAACTACTGTGATCGTTGTTTTGGCACGCCTGCAGATGGATGCCGAAGCTTTCATGACGAGGCTGCGCAAGCATCCTTGGGAAAGAAATGGGTCCCTTCCCATGTCTGTAAGATGCCCAATGTTTGGGATGAAATAACCCTATGCCAGAGGGGTGAAGGGTGTTTGCCCCTCCATGCCTGGTTTCGGGGGGGTCTGAAGAGGTAGAATTTGGGAGGTGGCCGGCAGGTGGCTGCCGTGCTCCACAGCTGTGCCCTTCCCCACTCCAGGCTCCACCACCACCAGCCCTGCCGGGAGCAGAAGGGGCTGCCACCCTCCCTTGTTGGCAACACCCCTCTGCCTCTGCTTCTCTTTCCACCTGGACACCTGTTGGGAGGGGGGCTGCTCTTGCTGTTGGTCTTGGTTGTCACACATAGAGCAGGGGACGCTCGGCGCAGCTCAAAGCTGTGGTGCCATCACCCACCTGACATGGCTGCTGCAGCAGGAAGGCCCAAGGGCTTTCAGGCCACTTGGCCTGGGTGCAGAGTACCCAGGAGGGCCGGTCAGGCCACCTGGCCTGTGTGCAGGGTGCCCAGGAGGGCCAGCCAGGCCACCAGGCCTAGGTGCAGGGTGCCCAGGAGGGCCAGTCACGCTACCTGGCCTGCATGCAGGGTGCCTGGGAGGGCTGGTCAGGCCACCTGGCCTGTGTGCAGGGTACCCAGGAGGGCCAACCAGGCCACCTGGCCTGCGTGCAGGGTGCCCGGGAGGGCCAGCCAGGCCACCAAGCCTAGGTGCAGGGTGCCTGGGAGGGCCGGTCACACTACCTGGCCTGTGCCCAGGGTCCCTGAGAGGGCCAGCCCTTCATGGCAGCATGGGACCTCTCTGGGAGGTCGGAGCTGGGGTCGCACACAGCAACCTGCAGCCTCGCAGGCTGGGCAGCCGCTCCACCCTGTCAGCCTCGGTGAGGAGCCCGCTCCCCATTCAGTCCTTCCAAAGCACTGCACCTGCTTTCAGCTCCACGCGGCGCAGAGACACAGAAATGCTGTGTTTGCACTAGGGAAAAACATCCATGAGAGAGCACCAGAGGAAAGGGAGGGATAGGGAATGAGCCTCTGAAAGCAGAGAGCTCCATAGCCTGTAAAAATCAACTCCTGTGTGACAGCTGGCACCACGCATAGTTACATTGGTCTGGAAGGAAATACAGCCACAAAAATGATACGTGTGTTGTAAATTACAGCTCCCAGTCACCCTGATCTAATCTGACAAGGCCCGTTTTAGGTTACAATGTGTTGGTGTGATGGGACATGAAAGCATGTGCATTGACCTTTGTGATTAAAAATAGCACCCATCCCACTTTTGTCACTAATGACTCTGACCACGTCCCTTCAAGTTAAGGTACATAGGCATCTTTTTCCTTTCAAGGGAAGTAAGAGGGTTGCCAAGCTTTACAAGAGGACAAGATAACTTTGCAATATTGAGGTTAAAAAAAAAAAATTACAGGGATGAACTGAGCTAAGTTTGGTAAGTGTGGTTTATCCACTTCTAATCTCTGTGATTTAGAGTCGCTCATTCTTATCAAATGGCCTGGAGCACCAAACAGGTGAGTTTATACCGCTTTGTTATTTATTACTGCAGCACCGCAATTACTTTGCTAGTGGAAACAGAAGCAGACAAAGTCACATTGATTTACCCAGCAGAGTATCAAGGTTTTTGAAGCTGCCGAATCTCAACATTGGCAGGAATGTATTTATTTCCCCTCAGGTATATTTATGATCAGTAAAGACACCCATGGAGTGCAACGTATAAAGCAATACCATCCCTCAAGAAAGATGACTGTACTTCAGCTGCAGACAAGTTTCAATGCCCTGATATGGCAAATTATCCCTATATGGCAAAGCATTTAAGTGCCTTCTAAAATTTAAGGGGCACAGAAATCTAACAAAGGGGGAGCCACACACAGGTCATGCTATGCTCTGCATGGAGCCTGTGGCTTGTCTCCTAACAGAGACGTCGAGGACTGGAGAGTCAGTATTTGAGTAACAATGTGCTGCTGCCTAAATCTAATTCTGCCTTAAAAGGATAGGAAAGATCCAAGCCACTGTGAAGCCAGGGTCCCTGGGTGAGTGAAGGGGAGGAGAAACTTCTTAAACTGAAGCAGTGTTTGACTCTTAAAGGAAAAATCCTCATTTGCCATCAAATGGAGAGCAATACGGCATAGAAAAGGGTTGGTAAATCAGCTGGGAGCTAAATCTTGAACCATTTAAAATGTTTTCCCTTCCTCTCATCTTTCTCTGTTTTTTTCTAACAGGTGTTTAAAAGCAATTTGCAATGGTCGTCTGTCGAGTAACACTGAAGAGAAGTGGGACACGCTCCACATCTCCCAAGTCACAATTTGCCAACTAGTCCTGTAATATGGGAATAAGAGTTCTGGCAACACCTTCAAGCCTCCATTAACGCCTGGAGTTGCACAGTATTGCTGCTATGGCTGCATGAAGGACCTTGAACCTCTCTCAGCTGATAAGATGAGCAGAAGAGTGAGCATACAACTGGAGAGAAGCTAACCCGAGGCTTAGGACAAAAATAACAGTATCCTGATATTATAGGGTACACTTCCAAAAGAAAAAGATTTCTGCAGTTCTGCAATTACGAAGAACAGCTTATACGGAAGTATAGGAGAAAAGTCTTAAGGATAACGGAGGTGTCTGTTTAATGAGCCATACAACTTTCTCATTACATAGGATATGTAGCTAGGAATTTCAGGGGTGCACTGGGCACAATACAATACATAATAGTTCTCAACATCCTGAAGCAGCTGACAACCAAAACGAGGAACCAGCCGTGAAAAAAACCTGCCTTGCTTTAAGAATTTAAGACAGATTTAAGAATCTGCCTTGCTTTAAGAATCTGATGACAGATTCAACAGATTTATAACTTGCCTGCCACCGTGCAATAAACGAAACACCCAATCTAAATGACACGAGGCTAAATGCCAGGCAGCTGCCCACGTCCACGCTTCCCATGGAGTAAACTAAGAGAATGCCTGCTAGATGTCTTTAAGTTAGTGCAATGTAATTTATTACAATTAATGGGTGCGGCCAAGTTTGTTGCTTAGGAACAAGTTTTGGTATGAAGTTACTGTCAAGCTGCCAATGCAGAAAAAAAAAAGTTTTTTGTTTTGCAGCTTATTGCTTATTATTATGTGGAAAAGCTACTTTTCTTCAGGTGCAAAAAGGCTGATCTTGCAGTGTGGGGAACAGAAGTACAAACAGGTTGATGCAAACCCTCTGTTTGAGATTAGACAGATACAGGCCTTTGTACCTTCAGAATAAGTACAGTACACAGGCATGTGCAGAATGAAGGCAAAACAAAACACACTGTTGAAATTGTGACTAATAAAAGTGTGAACATCAGAAATGCAAGTGTTTGTCTTCTGACTCTAAAGTTCCCTTCTTGCTTACATATGGCAGTTTGCCTCACAAAATTACTCTTCCTTTCTTAGGGAATCTAGGGTCCTAGACTAAGCCAGGGGCAAAAAACCAAACCAAACCAACCAAGCAAAGTATCAACTGTTATCAGGAAACTCGGTCTTTACATTTCCTGGCTTTATTTGGTATTGGTTGCAAAGGTAAGGCTACACTGATCAGTGTCTTTATCTGAACCCTCGTGCTAATGTTTTTTCATTGTATAGCCCAATTCTGAGAGATTGGGAGTATTTACAAAGCTTGATGAAAGCTAGAACAGGAGCAGCACTAAGAATTACTGAAACTGCAGCCTTCATTAGAGGATTTGCTGCAAGCGTGCGTTGAACAAAACCTGCCCCAATTACGTGTGGAAAAACTAACGGTTTTGTAGCTGTTGAGGATCTCCTTCCTCTGGGCACAAATGCTGCTTCCTTACAGGTGAGTTAGACTTTTTCTAGGAAGCCACGGGGTCACTGTCAGGAGAGGACTGACCGATACACCCGCTCCAGAGCTGGCAGCGGGGCTGCAGCTCTGCACCTTCCACTCTGCTGGGACTGGAGCAACACGCTTCTCCGCAGCTATCGGCCTGGGCTCTCAGGACACACATTGATCTCCTGCCCTTGGGGCCAAGCTTTTCTACAGAACCAGGGAGATCACCAGTACATTTCTCCACAAGTAGAAAACCACGTGACACCTGGAGCTAGGATCTTAGCTACAAGACTATGATTTCTTAGCAGGTTCCCTTTACAGGTGGCAGTAGACACGTGAGCTCCCCTAGAAAAAATAACCTTCAAAAACTTACCACAATGAGTGCAACAACAGACAGTGTATAGTAGATTGAATCTCTCAAGAGACTCCACGACGACAGTGCAACGACCTGGAAAAACAGGCAAAGAGAGGACGTCAGCCCAGGCCCTCACCACCATGACTGCCACGCTAACAGCGTGTGCCCAAGTTACGTTCTGCGAAAGCTGTCCCCACGCGTGCTGGGACACCAAGAGGAGACCCAAGCCAGGAAAATGCACTAGCCTTCTGCAGCTGGGAGATGGGAGCCCCTAGGGAGATGGGGGGATGAATGGCCAAATCTGAAAAGTAAAAAGTATACGGTCACGGGCAGCAGCGGACTTTCACGCCAAGTCGCAGACGTGCCAGACCACACCATTGTTGTCAAAGCCATGGAAAGGGGAATCAAAACCCGAATATTTATGGATGACAAAGAAGTTTCCCACGCCTTCAGCAGGCTATCTGATGTCCTTTTCTCCCTGAAATCCCTCCCATACACGCAGCACAGAGCCTGCAGTAGCAGTCCCTGCAGGCTGAGCTCTGCCCCAGGTCCGGCTGTGTGCGGCACCCGGAGGTGGCTGAAGCACAGGCTGTCACAGGTCTCCCGCTGCAGAGGAGACTGCGAGTGCTGCTGCCATCAGGGCAGCGGGAAGGGGCTCAGCTTCACCAGAGGGACCCTTCTGTGCCAGCGCTCACGCTCAGCAATGAACGGTCACAGGAGATGAACAGCCCTATCAAGTCTCTGGGGCAGGACGTGACCACTCCTTCCACCCACCCCACGGTTCACATCTGCTTCTTGTATTAATTTTCCCCAACCTGGGAATCCTGCCTTCCTTGAGAGAGGAAACCAGCTGGAAACGTTGGGCAAGACCGCAAGGTATGCAATGGTCCAGTAGGTAAGGGAGCACCACCAGTCACGGTCCCCAGCTGCTGCCTAGCAGTGTGGGTTCTCCCCATCCTTGTCCTACCACCACATGCCTATGTCCACTGCGAGTCTGGCTGCTGGCATCTCATACACTGGGTTTCCAGGCATTCTAAACTGCTGGATGATGGGCTTGTCCTTGCTAAAAATGTTGACATGACCCATGCTGACTCATTCAGGGGAGGATAACTTGGGCAACAGAAGTCACACTGCAAAACAAGAGTCTGACAGCACAAGAGCAGCCAGATCCCCAGCAGGCTGCTAGCCTGAACCTTGGCAGGGACACGGCTTCACCCTCCACACTGATGGGGATCACTACAGCTCCATGTGCATTTGCACAGGTTTTGGGACAAATACTCAACACTCCAGCAAAGGATTAAGCACAAAACCCAGGAATTTATATGCAACAGAGGACAAAATGGGACTGCCGTGCAGTTCATTTCACTTGACATCTTCCAAAGCCACAGAAATGAGGAGGAATCATCATTGTAGGCTGAACGAGGCTGCACTTCAGATCTTAGAAGAAAAAAAATACCAGTCAACAAGTTAGCCTTTAACTTCACTAACAGTATTCAACAGGGCAGATTAAAAGCAGCCATGGGATGGTAACATCTTCAGTATGATTATATTGTTTGCAGCCCTAGGAAGTCCCCTCACTAGAAGCTTCTTCTCAAGTCTTTATTTCTCATTTCTGGAGTGCGTTTCAAACGCTGGGAGTCACACGCTTCACAGGTGTAAGCCACAAGGAGGCAGATGGGAGATGGCTAATTTACACTGGCTTGGATCTGGCCCCTGAATATCTATATCTATATCTATATTTATGTATAAATGAATTTTCTGACCACACCATCTAGTCGTGTTTGTGCCTGAATTCAGTCAAACAACCAGTAACTTCATTTTCATTTATATGGTATCTAAAAACCAGTCCTATTTCAGAGCGCTAGCAAAAATAGTTTCCCAGATTTCTCTGCAAATTAACTCTTACAATATCGGAATTTTCCAGAAGTGCTTGCAAAACAAATGCTGTGAAAAGATACTGACCATTGTACTTAAAAATCTCTGCAGCCTCTTAATACTACAGCTTTTTTAAGTGGATGTAATTTATGCCCAGTGTAAGGTCTCTTTATGCAACCATTGCCATTTAAGAAATGCCTATCTAGAATAAAGAAGCAGCCCTTTAAAGTCCTTGAGTCGGATTAGATTTATACCAGCTGACAATACATTTCAATGCATGTAGGGATAGATGAATGGAGATGCTTTATGATGGAAATTTCCAAATGTAGAAACCTGGAGCTGGGTTCATAATTCTATTCAGAGAGCCTTAATTAGATCTCACATCTGATAGCGGGACCCTTCATTTTGGTTGAGCAATTTTTGTAAGGGAGTTTATAAAATAATTTGGCATTATTCTACTCAGTTTTTATGACGGTGCTTAAGATCCTGCGCGCTCTCCTCAGCACGGATGCTGGCGGGGATTTTATAGCTGTAAACTTAAGTCCTGCATAATAAAAGTTACAACGTTTCTGAAACAAATGACAAGCCCCATATGAACAGGCTTGCTGGCAACTACTGCTATTTTATCTAATGAACTGTCTCCTGGATGCAAAGGATGTCACCACACAGCACAGCATACCTGTGAAAGCAAGATGTCCCGCTTACTATGAGTCAAGCTGATATTCTACAATAATCTCGAAGGGAGCCTGCAGTATTTTTCCCGGGAATTTTCCTCAGACACCTGAATAAGCACATTAAGATCCAGATGCTTAAATGTAGGTATCTAGCAGGGACCTAGCGCACAAAAGTCTTGGACCAAGATACTGTGGGGATGGCAAGGACTCTTGGATTGATTTCGGACTGGATTGGAGGGAAGGTGCTCGTGCCTGGGACATGTACAGGCTGCTCACATTTCACAGACATCCTGGTAGGTCTCCCTGACGAAGTAACTGTGGAGCAATTAAATCTCAGCTCTCCTTAGGGCGTAAGCCATTTAGCTGAAGTCTTTGAACCACTGGATCGCTGGGAAGAACAATCTGAAATAGGAAAGCCATTCACATAAGGTAACCATGCACAGAGGGTAAGAGGAGCTAATTAGCACTGAGGGAAATGGCACTGCTTTCAGGCTGCTGACGAGAATTGTGTATTCTAGTTTATAACTGCCAAGACCTTGAATGCCTAAGTCGTGCCACCTAGTCTTGCAGCAGCCAAGGACCCCACATAAATCTTAATGCACTGGAAACCACTTAAATTACAGTTTCGCAGACCAAGGCAGAAAGGAAATCAGGGAAGCAATCAGCTTAGGTAAAAACAATGATCAAATTTGAGTTTTAAATCAGCAGTACTGTAACCCAGCAAAGAGCTGGCCCCTTGGGAGCTGAGCATAAGGAGGCAACTGTAAAACCACTGACTGTCAGGCTACGTGTTCCGTCTGCTCAAAGGAAGTACTGAGAATTCAAACCCCAGACAAGGGACTGTTAGCCCTCTCTTGACTCCTACACTTGGGACTGAATCTGGCAGCCCCAGAGCTGAAAGGAAGAGCTCTTTACAGAGTCATAGAATGATATGGGGTTGGAAGGGACCTCTGGAGATCATCTAGTCCAACCCCCCTGCCAAAGCAGGTCCACCCAGAGCAGGTTGCACAGGAACATGTCCAGGCGAGGTTTGAATGTCTCCAGAGAAGGAGACTCCACCACCTCCCTGGGCAGCCTCTTCCAGGGCTCTGCCACCCTCACAGGAAAGAAGTTCCTCCTCATCTTTAGGTGGAACTTCTTCTCTTCAAGTTGGTGCCCATTTCCTCTTGTCCTGTCCCTGGGCACCACTGAAAAAAGACTGGCCCCATCTTCTTGACACCCTCCCTTGAAGTATTTATAAGCATTGATCAGATCCCCCCTCAGCCTTCTCTTCTCCAGACTAAAAAGACCCAAGTCCCTCAGCCTCTCCTCGTAAGGGAGATGTTCTAGGTGTTCCCCTAATCATCTTTGGTCCAGGCTTAAATGAGAGAAACCCCCAACAAGTCTGACACAGATAAGGACCGACAGTGCATGCTCACCTGCATGCTGCACCATCATTCCTATGGCAAAATGACCCATATTAGGTATTTGGTTTCTCATTAGTAAACTTCCGCCCTGCAAATTCTTATGTATAACATTTAGTACTCTGAATGCTTATTTCCCTTTCTGAAGGGCTGGAGAGCGGAGAAATAAAGACTGTATGAGTTGAAGTGTGATTTCTGCAGTTCTTAACTCCTGAAGTAGTGGCCCCATGCAGCACACACAATCTCCTCCATCCAGCCCACACGTGGAGATAAGCCACCAGGGAGAAAAACACTGAAAATTGGACAATGGCACCTGCTGCTCTTGGCACCTAAGTTAGCTCAGGGCACCCAGGCCCTCCGTGGCAAAACACTCCATGCCCCACCATCTGGGGGCTTCACCATTTACCCTCTGTAAAATTGATCCTTCTCTCTTCTGCTCTTCCAAATTATTTCTCTCCCCTGAGCTGTGTGGAAGATCTTCTCCCATCCAGAAGACACCTGGCGACGGAGGCCATCTAGATAGCTGTTTTAGAGACTGCTACTAGCCTGCTCTCCCCATGCCGATGATGGGCCCGAGATGACGCGTGTGACGCAGAACACGGCTGCTGCTGCCTTAGGTAAGGATGGGTAAGAGGGGTATGCACTGCTGGATCTCTTCTCAGCTCAACCTTCCAGGGGAAGCACGTCAAACATTATCTAAGCGCATCCACGTTCTTCAGGGACCTTTTTCACTCTGAATTGTTTCAGGGCTTTTCCTCCTCTCATAGCCTGCTTTTTGCTTGACATTCTTGGGCTGAATGATTGGCTACACATACTGCCTGGAAGCGCTAGGCTTTGGAAGCAATCTTCCTAATCTTGTTTCTTTGTTACCCTCTGGCACAGAAGGTCTAGATTTTCAGGTATTAAGAGCTAATAACTTAATTTGTTAATGTGGAGAGGCAGGAATGCTTGGGCGAGGGTGTAAAAAGATTAAAGACAATCCCTGCAGTGATTAGCCTTAAGACTCTATGGAGATCAACAGAGATGTGTCCACGGGGAATCCACCACTCAGTGCCTCACAGCTGGAAGCATCTCCTTCCCGGCTGATGTGCACATGGAGGTGTTGACTCTTCATGAGTAGTTTTGTTCATTGATGTTAGATCTCGACGGAGAGATTGCTGTTCTGCAGAACGCGTTTTCAGGCCAAGGTGAACGTTTCTCATGAGTTTTAAAGGAAAGTGGTCAAATGTCTCTAATTCACTAGATGTAGTTGTAAGACAAACGTATCTCCTACAGCACTGCACCACAAGCAAATGTTCCTTAGTGATTGACCACGGTCGCTATTTTGGGTAGGCCTTCTCTGCAGCTCTGGGGTCCAAGGGTGCTGCCAAATTAATCACCGGTCTGGAATTTTACTCCACAAAGTTTTAATGAGGCTGTACTGAGAGCCACAAAGCTCCTTTCTGGAGAAGCAGCTTTTTCTTTCAACGGTCAGCTACAGCCTGAGAGAGGACTGTGAACTGAGACAGCCTGACCTGGCAACGCTGCGAGAGAGGTTCAGAAACAGGTAGCAAACGCTTTTCCCTGCTGCTGTCTTTCCCCCTCCTCAGAGACGGGAAACCAAGGGAATACGTACCGCTGCTAGGCTGGGGACGAGAGGAGTAGGCAGGCAACTGGGTGGTTTCACAGCAGACGCTGCTCCCTCAAGTTTTCATTCAATACATTTAAATTCTCATTAAGGGCTTGTCAAAAAGCATCCGGAAGCAGAGAATCTGGGTCAGTCTTCATTCCGCCCCTCTTTGATGTGGACCGTGCAGGGAGCAATTAGGGAAGCTCTTACACCACCCTAACAGAGGCCAGGATCTGGTTTTTGAAGGCTCACCTGTGCTGGCTGGCAGAACTCTTGCCCGCTGCAGGCAACCTTGCAGGCACCCTGAAACATCACAGGCAGCTGTGTCAGCCTCTTCGATCAGCTGCAGCAAGACACACAGTGGGAACCTCCTTGCACGCTACTCCCGGTTTGCAGGAGCTACCCTTGGAGCCGAGGGGTGGCTCTTAAAGCCTGGTGGGGTCCCCTCCAGAAGGCCTTGTTTTCCTGACAATACCCTTCAGCAAATCTTTGACAAAACTCCAAATCAGCCCTGTTATAATATAACAGGATCTCATGTCAAAATAAGACAACGACTAAAGGTTGGCCAGTGTTGAAATAAGTAGTGAACTCAGGCGGTGACTGGGGACAGATTTTCAGGGAAATCAGACTGGAAGTAGTTTGTAGTTAATACATATCATATGCATTTGCAACTATAAAAAAGTAAAAAGGCCTCTAGGTCAGGTACCAGCTCTCACCCCGAAGACGACGGGAAGACGAAATCCAACAGCGCTCTATTTCATTGCGGTTTGCAGAATTCAGTCCCCAGCAAAGCCCTGGTTTTTACCTTGCAGCAGTCAAACCCAAGCACTGCTGCAACCCGGTGAAGAGAGACAGGTCACAGCAGAGCCCATCAGCCGAAGGATCTGAGCCACAGCTAAAGGAGGGGGAACCTTCAGGCTGCGTACATATTTTGCTGTTCACACATCCAGGTGCAACACATGTGGTAGTTCCAGAATGCGGTACTGATATCCCTTAATATCGTGTGGATCCCAGTTCCTCCTCTGTCAAAGCACGACCCCAGTAACAACCAAATCAGCATTCATTTCAAGAGAGCCTGCCACTCCAGTGGGTGAAGAGTTTCAGGAAGAGAACTACCTAAAGTCCACTACGAAATCTTCACTTATTGATAGCCTTCATTGTCATTAACTGCACGGGTAATAACAGTGATATTAGCTGAGCTTTAATTTTATTTCCTCTGCATGTATATAAATGGCAGCTGTCTTAGCAATAAACATCATTATTGGATCTTAACGGCCTTATGCAAATCCAACCAATCATCCTAAAGTCACAGCTGCTCAGCCAAGCCAAGCAGAATATTAAAATATCTTCCATGAAACGACTGAGACACTTTCTCCACCAGGTACTTGGGAGAGAGGGAAATGACTTGACTGGACGCAGCAAACCATGCCTACAAGGATGGATCCTTGTATGCCAGACATTTATGTTAAAGATAGGACTGTGCTCCATTTGCAAAATTAAAGTTATGAGCAGTTTGACATCTGTGTCAGTGGTGGGTAGAATCAGGAAGAAAAGCTACTTTACCATGCTCAGGTAAAATTTAATAGGTTCTACTGACTTCTATTTGGCTAAATAAAGTCTAAGGTTCGTCCAAATCTGAGAAGTCGTAGCAGTTGAGGAGACATGTATGTGAACAAGACAGAAATAAAGGAATTCTTACAGTTCCTACACATGGTGGCCCTTAAAAATCACGGAGCTTTTCTGGAATATGAACAAACCTCTGGGGCGGTTCCTTGAAGCCCTTATATCATTAAAAAGATGGGCACCAACTAGCCTGCCACAGAGATGGTGTCTCTCCTGCAACGGAGCTTTGGCATCTTCCTGGGCACGTACATCTCACGGGGGGGAACACTAATGACGCCCTCACCACATGAGCCACCAAACTTCCTCCAGTGCAAGAAGAGGACCATGACATGCCACTGCTCACTCCTGGTCCTGTTCCTTCGGCTCCTCGTGTGTTGTGTGTGTGGGTACACGTTCAGCTGATGAGCTGCTCCCACATGTCAGGCAATGGCAAGCAAGACTCTGAGCCTTTGGAAACTGGTCCAGGCTTAGAGGTGGTGGGTGGCTGACCTTGGGGGCAGCTCACGCTTCCAGGGACAACTTGCAAGTGGGCCACAAGACTGATGAATCACGGGGCTGGTGGCCACAGCAGGCTGCTCTGGACGGTCCACGCCTTGTGGGAGCCTCTTCTGTCCCATGACCAGTGCACCAAACTGAAACACCCCTCATAAGACAGCAGCTCAAACCAGAAAAATTAAAAAGACTCCTCAGATTTTGTGCTGCATTAGCATCTGTCAATCTGTATGGAAAAGCAAGAAAAGCCAAATTCTTTTTGCCTGTCTTGACAGCAGCCTGGGAAATCCTGACTCCTGAGAAGCTGAATATCCAGGACTGCCTTTGGTGAATCTGTCAAGGACCTCACTCTCCGGGACAGCCCTGGCAGGGACTGATCTCTCAGGGCTTCTCAATTTCCTTTGACAAGGCACAGGCTCTGTCTTTTAACTTTGCCGTTTATTATTTTAAGAACGCCTTGCTCAGCTCAGGTAATTACAAGGATCCTGCCATCTGCCTGTTCATCCTTGCTGGCCGTGATATCAATGAAGCATCATACATTAATGCGAGAGAGCGACGCTGCCTTATTCGTATTCATCTCTATATTAAATTAGGCTGTAGATCCATCTACGACTTTCGGCAAGAAGCCACTGCAGAGCCTCTGTGTGTCTCCTGGGAGACGTATCCCCATATGTCATACTAAAGCAGAGAGCTAGCCTGGAGGGTGAGGCGTTCACCTGGGACTGAAGCAACGCAGTCCTTCTTCTGCCCCCAGCCCTATGGCCTAAGCTCGGGCAAATTAATTAAGCCCTCTCCCTTCCTTCTATAGGAGATAATTGTTTTACCCAGCAGCAGCACTGGAGAATAAAAGCACGTGGGACTACACAGGGCTGGAATCCTTTAGAAATGGGGGACCCACAAATACCACGGATACACGCTTACTGAGCTGCTGTACCACGTTCATCTCTCGCTCCTACCCACTTTGTTCACATGCAACTCTGCTTTGACAGATCGTTTAGGCTGTTTTTTTGCCCTAGCGTTTATCAGCTTCCCAGCATCCACTGGCTTTGTTTCCCGCTGCAAACCATTCCTGAGCCTGCCCAGCAGTGCTCGGAGGCTTCATTTTCACCAGCACCAACCCCACAGCAAAACACGGGGTTGTGCCTGAGCTAAGAAGCATGGACTAGAAGTCCCACAGCCAGGACCTGCTATGGTTTAGAGGGTGGCGAGTTCCTGGTGGCGCATTGACCCACTCCGTTATTCAGACACAGAATCAGCCAAGCAGGTCCAGCAGGAGGCTGCCAGTCAGTCCTCAAAGGCTGGAAGCTCCCAGCCCCCACCAGTCGGACTATTTTCCTGGTGTCTCAATTGCATCTTCCCAGCTGCAGCCTTCACTCATGTCTGAAGTCTGCCACATGGCTTCTGGCCACATCCTTCCACACTGCGGGCCTTTTGGGGATACTCTTCCAATGCATTTCACACCTTCTCCGAGGTCATTTCATCTCAAGCAAATCTCCCTCGCCTGCTCAGTAAAATGTCCCACGAACCGGGCTCACAATCTTTCCTGTCCATGAAGAAGACAGATCCTGCCAGAATCACGGAATTGTTGGAGTCGGAAGGGACCTTCTAGAGACCATCCAGTCCAACTCCCCTGCCAAAGCAGGGTTGCCCAGAGCACATCACTCAGGATGGCATCCAGGTGGGGCTTGAAGGTCTCCAGAGAAGGGGACTCCACACAGCCCGTTCCAGTGACGTCTCTCTGCTGTCGACATGCTGGGGTCATGGCTGTCCCAACATCGCAGGACACTATCAGTATCCAGCTCAGTCCCCTGACCATAATCACCACTGAGTACCTCCTGGCAAAGACACCAGAGTCCCACAATGTAGCACCCAGGCTTTGCTGGGGGCTTTGGCCAATACTAAACACCCCCCCACACTGAACTTACGTGAAACAAAATATGAGCACGGCTCAGGGCAGAAAGAATCCAGGCCTTAAAATACATCTCTCCTGAAGCCAGTAATTGCCAAGCAGCTCGGATCTAATGGACTCACTGGGAGGAAAGCTTCCATGCAATTACCAGACCCCTAATTTTACCACTGGTTAGCCATTCTCTGCAGAGTTCAACCGTCACTCTGGCTCCCGGTTCGTACATTGTGGACCAACTCAATTTATTCTCATTATTTCCCCAAGAATATTTGCTTTTTTAAGCAGCTCTTGATATTTTCATTACTGCCGCAGCAATCCGTCTCCGTGACATTCTCAGAATGGAAACAGTGGACACTCTCCAAACCTCAGGACAAAGCCAAAAATATTTCCCTGCTCAACTGGTACTCATAATTGTCCATGAGTTATTCAGATCAGCGTGTCTTTTTAGCTCAGATTCCCGCAGAGCCAAGGCAGCAGGACCCCGAAGACCTGCATTTGCAGACATCTCCTGGACTGCAGACAACTCCGTGTAGAACTTGCAGCAGAATTCAAGGACAGCTGTAGATACGGTACAGGAAGGCTTGCACAGGGTAAACGTTTCCCAATCTTCTCACACTGGCCAGTTCTTGTCAGACACAAAAACAGATTTTGTGATTTCCCTTGCTTTTACACTGCAAATGATTTAAGAAAAAAATCCTGCCAATGGTAAGTCCACAGAATCGATCTGTGTGTGAATTTTGACAGAGAAAACTTGACCTCAAAAGGTGACGGTATTCAGAGATGATTAGGAACTAGACTTGATGCTGAGAAGAATCTATTTTGAACTCTTCTGATTGCCTCCCCTAGTTGTGTCCTATTATTGAACGTAACTCGGTGAAGTAGGGTTTTGAAATGCCAAAAAAAAAAAAATCACAGCAACTTCTATGATGGCCAGAGCAGTCCAGGATCATTCACCATCTTGGCACCTGATCTGCCCATTACACCAGTCTCCATCGCATCTTCCTGAAGCAAAAGATGGTCTTCTATCACTACTGTCATGTTGTCCCTGGGCTTGAGAGGAGCTTCCTATAAACACCTCACCAATGCCAAACCCTTCCTGTGCCCACACAGCCCATAAATCACTCATTACGTGTTAAGCAGCTGCCTTGTTGTGTCCACATGCCTGGTCCGTCACAGTTTCCTTGTCTGCCTGCCCAGTCCCTCCTGTTGTCTCCTGTCATAGACTCTGATCATCAGCTTTCAGGCTCAAGAGCTATGTTCTGGCTCTGTGTTTGTGCCACACACAGTACCATGGAGTTTTAATCCACAACTGAGACTGCTAAGTGCTATCACAACAGCAACAAGGACTTTATGAGGGGAAAAAAAACCCCAAAACATCAGCAGGTCCAATCTCACTGGCCTCACTGTGCAGTTTCTGGTTTGACTTAGATGCAGATGCCGTGGCCCCGACACCACAAAGTCTAGGCTTGCATGCCTCACCGGACAGAAATGATGCAAGCAGCCCTGCTTCAAGCTAAACATTGATTAGCCACTTTGCTGAACCGGCGCCCAGTGCAGGAATACTCATTTCATGCAGGCTGCTAGCCTACTTCTGGGAAATAAAGTTACTTCGGGAATGACAAAATGCTGGCAGAGCTCCTCAGACCTCGTCAAAAGGAGACCAAGAGGGTTATGGTGTAACAGGTACCTCTGACAGAAATTCTTCACCACGCACAGGTTGATGCTATGTAGCAGCATCGTGGAGACAAGGCACGACACTCACAGAGAACTGGACAAAGTCACACAGAATAACATGAAATTGGAAGGGACCTCTGGAGATCATCTAGTCCAACCCCCTGCCAGAGCAGGTCCACCCAGAGCAGGTTGCACAGGAACGTGTCCAGGCGGGTTTTGAACGTCTCCAGAGAAGGAGACTCCACCACCTCCCTGGGCAGCCTCTTCCAGGGCTCTGTCACCCTCACAGGAAGGAAGTTCCTCCTCATCTTTAGGTGGAACTTCTTTTATTCCTTTAATCACCTTCAGTGTTTTCTGGTTAACAAGCAGACTGTGTGATTCACAAACCATGCTTGCTTGTGCAACGGCTACAAATTTGCTATAAATCCTCAAGTCCCTGATTCCCCAGATAACACAACTTGTGTTAAAGGGGGAGTCGGAGAGGAACCTAATTTGCTTTATCACTCCGAGTCGCTCTGTTGCCTGCCAGTGCCAAACATCCCAGCTGGAAAACTCCAGAGAAAAGGAGCACTCTGCTGCTTTTACAGTGGGTGAACATCCTCCTTGTTTGCTCTGTTGAAACACAAAGAAGGATGCAAGAGGCAGAGAAGCCCCGTTCAGCTGCCTGCCCGTACAGCAACAGGGAAGGAGCTGAGGCAGCGGGTACCTTCTGCTGCTGGCCCTGTGGCTGAGAGCACCCTCTTTATTCTGGGGATGCAGAAGGACTTCCCTAGCGCATGCAGAAAGGCTGCAGCCTCTCTACTTTGAGGACCCTTGGGCAGCATCTCTATATTAACTGATGCCTCTCTGTCCTGAAACTCCATTGATGTCTTTCTGCCCCGTCTGCAGCCTAAGCTGCTTGCCGACTGCCCGGTTCTCCGTAGGACAGTGGGAATGACACCACCAGCATCCTCCCTCTGCTCTTCTGATACTTGGGGTGTCACGTACACATGACCATCCATGCCAGCAGCTCTATGTTCCCACCAGGACCACAGTCTTGACTTTTGGGACAAATTCTGTCTTCAGTGAAAGTCTCAGGGATGGATCCTCACCTGGCTTATTACTCTGTCCCCTTCTTGCTTTCAAGTCTGCAACACATTTTTATCAGCGAAAGACCAGGCTCACAGTCACTAGAAAATGTTGCCAACGCAAAAAAAAACCCCATTGCCTACCACACTACAAAAGCAGCGTACAGTCCCAACAGCTGGCATGAAGTTCTCCTTAAACTACTTCTCCACAGTTTTACACATCTTCCACTGATGGCCACAAACCGATGAAAAAAAACCCCCAGCATTCCAACTCTCCCCTCCCCAAACTCCTCCGCAATCCAGAAGAAAGAGAAAAAAGCTCATGAACGCAATCATCAAGCCAAAGGTCAGTAACGACTCCAGTCTGAACTACTTGTTGTCAGTGAAATTACAGCTTAAAAGATTAAGAAGCATGCAAGCTAACTGCGGGACAGAACTTGTTTAAAAATAGATTACAAAAGTCCCAGTCTCTTCAATAAACAATGTCCTACCTGGTTATTAAATCTCTGTTCAGTTTCCTCGTCTCGGCTCTTTGCTGTTTGTAACACCTATTTCTTAGGTATATTTTCATATTGGCATAAAACTGAGTGGAAATCAGCTGCTGATTCTGAGAGGCGTCCCCAGCTGACACAAGGGTTTACTGTAACTTGGACAGCGAAGAGCCTTCAGAATTTAGTTTATTTTCTCAGGGAAAAGAATACCACTGGAGCAGGAAGAGGCAGGTTAGATGGGTCGAGGTGGTCTTTCTTTTACTCCAGTATACTGCGGAATGACACCCGGACACCAACTAGAGCCCTCGGCAGAAGAAGTGACTGGAAGAGACTCTAAAAACTTAAGAACGTCTTGGCACAACCCAGCGTCCATGGTCAAGAGCAGCCTGCCTTGTTCCAGGGAAAGGTGAAATAGAGAAACTAGAACTCAAATGAAAACCACAGCAATTAAATGGTAATTAACAAATCAAGCTATGCAGCTCAAAAATTACTGTTTAATGCTGGAGTGACTTGCAACTCATGGTTATACTGCTTTCGCTTAAGCGCTTTTCACTAACCTCATCCTTCATCCTCTTCTGCGACACTGCAAAAGGCTGCAGTTTGGTGCTGGATGAGGGCAGAGGACTGGGTGACACGCAGGAGAGAGCAGCAGAGCTGCAGAAAAGAGAAGAATCTGGACAGAGGAATTTTGAAAAACTGAACAAACTCTGCCAGTGCTGGCTTGAACGAGAGCTGAATTAAGCAAGCATTGACTGCTTCCGAGAATCCCACATCCTTGCTGCCAAGCATGACAAGAGGGCACTGGAAGGAGGGGAGAATTTTGTGAAGCACAACCATGGGAGTCAGAGAAGACAGGACACAGAGACTGAGGCCTGGAGGGGACCCTGGGCTAAGGTCAATCTCCCCATATGCAGTCGGTTCACAATCATGGGAAAAGCCTAATACAATCCATCCCAACGCAGACAGCAGATTCCACGCCTGTATCTCTTCCCTGCTATCTAGCAAGCATCCTCGTGAAATGCTGCTGAAATTCTCCTTGAAGGGCTGAGTCTGCTGCCATCTCATCTCTTGCGGCCTTCTCTTACTTTCTCGTACCCTCTCTCTTAGCCAGTAGAAAGCAAAACAGCCACAGCAGCTAAATAAACAATGCTTGGGTTATATGATTTAGCCGCACACTTGAAAGAATATGTATTAGTGTCACAGGCACGCGGACAACCAAGGAAACAGCTACAGACACATCCAAACTGCACCACATCAGCATTTGAGGAACAAGAACAGTTCTTAAGATATTTCCATATGCTAAAACCATCTACGGCTTATAAGTTGCATCTACTGCCTAAGGTAAATCTTCCTCAGTGTGTGTGTGTGCACGTAAAGCGTCAGCAGAATAACGCAACATGATGCCAGAAGAAGGAAAAGCTTCTAAGGCTCACAGCCACAGCCATGTGGGCTGCATTCGGCCATCCACAAGGGTAAACTTTCTCTACATCTCTAAATATGCCTCGGTCAGAGATTTCAAAACACACCAGAGGTTGATTTCTTCAGCTTCCAGAGTCCCAGTTTGAGGTATTTTAAAAAGAGATCTGATTTTCAGAGTGTGGATGCTCGTTTAGAAAATCCAGCCTTTCCAGGCCGTTGGGTTGGCCATCAAAAACACAGGCTGCATCCATCGATTGTCACTTTTTGAAAAGTGGTCCTCCTGTGCCAAGGATAAAGACCTCAGGAGATTTCATCACTCATATCAGTGAGAGGAGACAGAAATAAAAAAAAATAAATCCCTCCAGTCCAGAATCCTCACTGGTGATCTGCAAAGCGTCAGCAACACTAATTGGAAGAGAAAATCAAGTCACTTTCAAGCTGCTGAAACACACATTTCTACTTTTTAGTAATAAACCATGGCACGATTATTTTTTACATAACCTAGAACCACCTTGGTTCTGAAACGAATAAAAAAAACACCAACTCTTTAGGGTCTGATGGGTAGAGGAGTCTCTGGCTCATACTGGATTTGAAACTTTTTCAAGTTTTCAGCACAGTTTAAAAGCAAACAAGGCAGACAAAGGGTTTATGCTACTTAACACTAACAGAAATGTCTTTATGATTGTTTAAAGCAATTTTGCTTGTTTGCAGTTGTTAATTCTTCCCTAGAGTTTGTAACACACACACAACTTGAGCTCTGGGCTGGCGAATGACAGCCGCACGGTTAATCTCCCCAATCTGTCGACATTATTCAAACCGATCCGTTTTCCAACCCAACTTGGTCCTTTCTGGCCGGGCCACAAAGCAAAAAGGAGCACAACGATACACTAAAGCTGATTTTCATCTACATCAACTGGTTTTTAGCACGAGAGTAGCTCTTTAGGGGCATTACAACACTACCACAGATATTTGGAAAGCCTTAAAGTGAGGCGTAAGAGCAGAGGGTATAAACAAGTTGTGTGGCTTTTAGACACCCATCCTACAAGGAGCTCAGCCTGCAGAAAGGAGCTTGGCTGCGACTGCTTGCAGGACTCGGGCTCCAGCTACCAAGGTGGTAAATTCCTTAAAATTTCAATATTAAATACATAAATAAAGAAACGGAGTGGAAGCTTTTCTAATTAGTGCCTCGCTTGAGGGCTTCTGGCAGCCTGCTCCCAAACTACTTCAGACTGACTGCTAAGCATTAAGCACTTTTCCCCTTCCCACAGCACCGGTTCCCGGCGGCACCTTCCCACGTGAGCCAGGGCAAGAGCCAGGCAGCGCTCGGCTGTGGACCAGCAAAACGTGAGTAGGTGCCTACAGGTAGGGTGGCCAACATCTCCATGGCCCTTAACACCGATTTCCAGCAGGCTGCGAGCGTGGACAGGGAAGGCTCCTACTCCAAAGGCAGAGGTGACAAGCACCATAGGAGCGTGTCGAATCGACATGCGGCGTTGACCGAGACCCATTGGGCGTTTGGAGCAAGGAGAGCACGTGGGCATGGGGGAGCTTCCCATTTTAGACTTGCCATGCTGGGTATTGAACCCTTCTTGTAGGCATTTTAATGGCTTCTGAGACGCATCCAGAAGGAAGCCTCTTGCGGTGGCTGTGACTCTGCTGGGATTACAAACCAGGGGTGGTTGGGTCCTCTGGCCGTGGGCAGACACGTTGCAAACGCTCCAGAATAAAGTGCCCATGGGGTATATCAAGTCTGCAGCTTGCAGAGGAGATGAAAACAGCAAAAATTCCAATTGCCCTGGCTCTAGAGCAGTCTCCTGTACCTTCAAAAGTACCTCCCCGGCATGGATAAGGTTAGCCAGGTGGTTTCAGGTCAAGGAGCCACAGAGCAGAAGAGTGAGAAGGGATCTAGGCCACAGCGAGTCTGGGGCAAAGCTGGATACTTGAGAGAGACAGCTATGGGGTAGATCCACGATCCAGGGGAAAAATCTGTCTGGAGAAAGCTTTGCTCTCAAGCCTCAAGAAACTGGGCGTAGGGGGAGGAGGCTAGGAGACAAACTGAATGGAAAGAAACCTGGAGTGCTTAAAAGGAACATCATCATGCTAGCAAAAGCAAGCAGTAAATGTTAGGAGATGAGGTAGTTATGTTACTTGCTTAATTCAGGTCAAGAACAAGCCTAGGGATAAAGCCAGGGCTAATGACAGGGGTGTTTTGTTGTGTGCTCCCTTATAGAAGGTGGAACATGAGCTGGGCCCTAGAAGAAGAAAAGGGTCTTGCATGGCTAAAGCACCTGAACACTCCCAAGGAGAGATGGCCTGTATAGACTTTGAGATGTCCACTTAAACCAAGGTCAGCCCAGCAAGGAAGCCTTTGTGCAATGCTGAGGTGGAGCAGCATCTGGAGTCAGAAGGAGCTGCTCTCTGAACAAAGAACATGCCACAGGATACCATACGTTCAGGGGAAAAAGCAGGCCCATATCAGCTCTAATTGGCCCCTAAAACGACAAGTTATTCTTTTGTGTTTAATCTCTCTGTGCTTTGTTTCCCCACCTTTAAAACATCCCTTCATCTCACAGAGGTTTGGGGAAAATTAATTAATTGTTCATCAACTGCTCAGATACAATAGCGATGAGATCGGCAGAAGTTCAAGAGGAAATTAATAATTCTGCCTCTGTAACGGGGCTTGAATAGAGCCTGGTAAATAAGGCAGAAGGGCACACACTGAACAATGAAGAGAAAACAAAATAATGAATAGCTGCTCATTAAGTGAGCAAAGTCCATTCTATGCACTCAGGGAGGCAGTGACCCTGTGGAGAAACCAGCATGGGATCCTGTAATTAAAGACTGTATAATAATGCATATGCACCAGGGGGGCAAATTAAGGTTGCGCAAGGAACCTTAGCGCTGCTATTTTATAACCTTTCAGCGTTTGACTTTCAACCTTAACAATGCTCTTTTAATGCAGTTTTTAGGTGCGTAGTATCATATAGAGGTGTGGGCATCATACTTGCCTTTTCCAGTTCCAGCAGTGGGATGTCTATTCTCATTTATTCTGAGAAGCGTGCACTTACCAGCCATTAAAGGCTTAGAAAAATAATCAATTAAGAGTTGGTGTTCAAGTAAATTCATACCAGCTTTTTTGTGCTGTGGGTTTGTTTCTTTTTTTTTTTAAACAAAGTGCCAAATCCAGTATTTTCTTAAGCAAACATCGCACATATATACTACAACCTTATTTAAAAATAAAACAAATCCTGCAGAGGGCTGGTCAGTATTTGTTAATGCCATGCTTTACCAGTCAAAAAACCAAGCAAACAAATAAAAGGACTTTCTCACAATACTGAACAGTTCTGCAAAAAAAAAAAAAAAAGATTACTTGTGGAAATGCTATGGAAGTCCCCTGAAGGTTTTACTTCCAGGTTTCCCAGCCCATGGGCAATACAGCACTCCTAAGCACTCGGCCACCAGGCAGCCACCCCAAAATCCCCAGCACCGAGATATTTCCTCCCCAAGCTCCGAGCTGAGCAGCCCAGGAGGGAACGAAACAGCCCCGTCACCGAGTTATGGCTTGCTGAGCCCTGCTGCCCATGCTGCTCTCCATCCAGCTCCTGGGCCCCCAGTATCTCCAAGCAACCCAGCATCTAAACAGCAGCTCCTGCCATCAGGTACCAGCCAGCAAGCGGGATCCCAACACGTTACCACAACTGCAGCTGCAAATTGTCATCACATAAAAGCTCCTGCTGGCAGGTTTTACAGGGAAGCGAGGGTGAAATTACCTCCACCACCTCTGCCATTCCCTTTGTGGAAATTGGAGGTGTGATCATCTTGAAGGCTGGAGGCATCCCACATGTAAAACAGACAGAGGGGGAACAGGGCATCAACCCTTCTTGCCCGCCCTGGCAATTTGCAGCAGCCACCTCCTGACAGCAGAGCATTTAATGATGGGTTTTGATGAAGGCCACATCATGAGCATCATCACGTTGAAACCATCCCAGGTGCAAGCTTAATTCTCTGCTTTTCTCCTCCCACCTGACAAACCCCAAAGCCTTCCAATCTCAAACTGAGATGCCTGAACATCTCTTTCCAGCGCAGGAGTCTCAGAAAAGCAACCTTGGGGGAGATTCACAAGACAGCAAAGTTCCCTGCCCATTGACTCGCTGGTCTCATCTGAAAAATCAAAGGACCTCAGCTGTTGACTCTGCAGGTTTGAGCTCAGAAGAGAAAACCCTGCTCTAACTGAGCTACAGCACAGCAGCTTAGACCCACGACCAGCCTCCAGGCTCAGCTGGCCCATTACGAGGCAACTCAAAACCGAGATCCGGGTCCCCAGCAGAACTGAAATCCAACTGCCAACCAAATTTAGCACCTATCTTAGTGCAGATTCCTATTAATACTAGCAAAACCCAAAAAGATGAATCACACCAGTAAATGTGAATGACTTTTTGGTGAAGTGCTGGGAGTGAGAGAAAATGAAAAGCACAAACCAGAGTTTTACCTAGAATATTGGAATTATTTAAACGCAAGTTTCCTATTTGCTCATTTAAATCATGAGTCCAAGCAGCAACATCAATTATTCCAATTCTCACCCACCTTCTGTGGGCTAAAATGCAGCAAACGGAGGTTAAGAAACCACATGCAAATCACCAGCAAAGTCAGGGAAAACAAAGTTGGGACAAATCAGTCCAAATCTCAGTTCTTGGCTTGAAAGAGACTTACAGACCACACTTCAGATGACTTACAGCAGCCGATCTCCCCTGTGAACTTCTGAAAGCTACCACTCCTGGAAGGCTGAAGGCAGTTGCAAGATCATTTTGGCTGTGTTATATCCTTCAGAAACAAACATCTCCCACCTGTAAACAGTCTCTTGAGAAGACTGACATTCCCCATCAGCCCCTAAACTCTAGCGAACCTTTTCCACTGTGATTTATAGCTAGTTTTTTTTCAGCAGGTTCGAGGCATGCAATCAATACCGTGGAGAGTACAAATCAGAAGAATTAGCTCCTCTGCCATCGTGCTAAACAGTTAATCATCTGCATTTGCTTGAAAAAAGCAACCTGAGCAAAAAGTCCTACTGGTCACAGAGGAACACCTCTGGGGAACACGGCTTCATGTCCTAGGAAAGGTCTGGTCATTAAAAATTGGCCTGAATCAATTGGGCTTTCACAGTAAGAATTACAGTAGAAACCTCTAACATATTGAGTACGTATAGCTTCCAGCTGCGTGTTCCCATGCAAATCAAGGGAGCTTAGGTGGCCAACAAGTACCACTGTGGGCTTTTCCTGAAGCCTCCCCGTAGTGAAAATGGTCACCTTCATCCTGAAAAAGTTCACTGCTAATGCACATAAAATTGGATTGCAAACTTTCCAAGGAAAGTTCAATCTCTCTGCATGGTTCCTCGTACTGACCAAGCGATCCTTTTCTTAAGTTCCTTCTCCAGAGCTGGTTATCCTATTGCCCCGTATTGATAATGTCATCCTGCTTCTCCTCTTTACAAATAAGTCTGCACAGTAACACTTTAAAGAACATTTTATGAGATTGTAAAAATACTGGGCATGCTGGCAAGTGCCAAGGTGAATGCAGATTCAGATATTTAATTATACAGTCAATCATGCCTGCAATTCAGACAGCAGCTCAGCTCTCACAACTTAATTACTTTAATTTCTGATTAATAGCTTGTGTTGTCACAAGTAGTTTGACGTGCGGGAAAACAGTCAGAACTTATACTAGGAATGGATAGCCCTACTGCTAGTGAGGAAAAAGGTTAGGGCATCCTTGGAAGTATTCAAAATCTGACTTGACAAAGCCCTGAGCAACCTGATCTGACTTTGAAATCAGCCTTGCTTTGAGTTGGGGGAGGTCAAGACGCTGAGGGCTTTGGATCAGAGACCTCCAGAGATCCCTTCCCATATAAAGCACTCTGATTCTAGATATAAATAATGAGATAAAATACAGGCAAAGGCTTTATCTTACTTATACAACTTCATAAGTCATGCCAGTCACCAACAGTGTTGTGCCAGCTCAGCACATGTATCTGAAACTATCTTGCACAAAGACAGCATCTTTTATGGTGCTCCAGAAGTGTCATCATTCTTTCAGAGGCACCTCGCACGGCTGGCTGAAGTGCATTTTTACCAGCCAGAGGCACAGACATTTCCTGGTTCCTTTGGTCTAAAAGAACCAGATACAAACGTCACAACGCATTTTTCAACAGCTACCAAGAGGAGGTGTTAAGTAATCAACTTTTATTCCTTTGACCACCCACATATCTTGGGCAGCTTAAAACGCCTGAGCTGACATTTGCTGTTCAGCTTTTCATTTCAAAAATGCATGAGGAATAGCGTAGGGCCCTATTAAAAAGAACAAACCCAGAAAAAATTGTGGCAGGGTTGCGAACCTGGCAGCCGATTTCCCAGTACAGCCAAGGCACAGGGTGAAGCAAGAACTGTTAGGAATCATTAAATGCTCTTACCTGTCCCGCAAAAAGCCCACACACGCCAATAATACAAAGAATGTTAAATACAGCCGAGCCTACGATGGTTCCAACGCCTACGTCTCCTTTTGTGATAAAAACACCTGAAAAACAAGTTCAAGGCAAGCTGTGTAAATTGGAAAGAGCAGAATTTTTCCACAAAAGATTGCAGACTTCACACCCCATTAATGAATCTAAAGGCACGTACCAGTTCTGCCACTTTTTCTCATATTTAATAGGGCAACTTTCAGAGAAAGGTGCTAGGGTGAATAAAGGTGGTAGAACTTGCTTTCTGAGGGGTCCTGGATAACCTGTCTAATGAAAACCAAGTACCTTAGACATGTCTAAGTCACTAACCTCCTGGGTCTTGCAATCCAACATTATGGCAGTAGACATCATAAAAGACAGCAAGCTCTGTGGGAGGAGCTGGTGGGACACAGACCTTACTGCTCTCTACGACTACCTGAAAGGAGGTTGTGCGAGGTGGGGGTCGGTCTCTACTCCCAAGTAACAAGTGATAGGACAAGAGGAAATGGCCTCAAGTTGTGCCAGGACAGGTTTAGTTTGGATAGTAGGAAAAATTTCTTCACTGAAAGGGTTATCAAACATTGGAACAGGCTGCCCAGGGAAGTGGTTGAGCTGCCATCTCTGGAGGCATTTAAAAGATGTGTATATATAGTGCTGAGGGACATGGTTTAGTGGTGGACTTGGTAATGCTAGGTTAATGGTTGGACTCGATGATCTTAAAGGTCTCTTCCAACCAAAATGATTCTACGATTCTATGACCCAAATCTGCAGGAAACTATTCTACGATTCTATGACCCAAATCTGCAGGAAACTATCTCCCATAAGACACCCCCTCACTAGTGCTCTGCTCTTCCCCATATCCTCATCCCTACCAGCTTCAGTAGGCAAGCAGAAGCTGCCTGGTGACTAGCTACTTGCAAGCTGAATGATGCCTCTCAGGATGAGTTATGGAGCTACATTACAAGTTCCCTTCAGAGCTCTTCTGTCAAATTTGGTTAAAATTGGCCAATGAGGTTAACGGCGAGGGAGGCAATCTGACAGACACATGCATGGTGGTACTGCACAAAATTCTTTCCTTAGGAAGTCAGCCTAAAAATAACACTCCATCTCCTGCTAGCTGTCAGTCTGTTTAAATTCACCGCTTGCTTCTAAAGTTCCAATAGTATTTAACCGGCCAGTGGAGTTTAGATATTTTTTTCCACTTTATTCTTTTCTCAGAAACATATTACACAGAAGTAGTCACCCACCAAGTGACACTCGGTATCCAGTGGATTACACCACAGCGAGATAACGATCCGACCGTTGGGGCTTCTCTAAGCTGCCTGAAGGAATCTGGTTTTATTTTCACCCTGCTACTGCGCTAGCCTTAGCTGGAATACAATCCCAACTTGGTCCAATTTAAGTTCCTACATTTTGAGGCTTTGCTCGTGTAATTGGAACTCTCTGCAGAGCACGCAGCTTTGCGTGAATTAATTTGTGCTCTGCATCTGATAGCTGTGACTGAAATAGAAGCATCTCCTAGAGAAAGTATCTAAGCTGAAAATAATTCTCCTCGGTGATGAAGAGCCCACCTGAACCTCTCAACCGCTGCTCTGATGATCACCTACCAATAGAGGTGTGGATGAGTAACACAGCAAGAACACTTTCCCCTTGTGCCAGGAAGCACATGCACAGTATAATTTTAAGGGCTGTTGAATCCCTTGGTCCCACTTCCCGTAAGCAGAGAGTTGCTTTGGTAGCGTGATGCTCTGACCAACCTGTTCCTGCGAGAAAGCATTTCAAATCCTCTTCTCCTCCCCACTCTGGCTTTCCCAGAGGGAAGTGGTGTTAGAAGACTAACCAGAGTGGAGGTGATGGCAGAGAACCTGCAGCTGAGGACGCGAAGCGTTCACCTGGGTACCAACCCAAGAGGTTGGAGGTGCGTCCTTTCCCGCTGCATCCTGGAGATGGCGTGGCAGATGGTGCAGGAGGGCGGAGAGGAGGGGAGAAGGCTGCACGAGCAGAGCTCAGCGCTGTGCAATTCGGCTGTGCTACACGGACAGTTAAGATGAACCGCCCACTGGCCCTGGTTTGATGGGGTCAGATCAAACCACTTCCAAGGCAGCCCTGCTGTGAGATAATGGCACTTTTTCAGAGCTGCTTCCCCTAGCCAGGACTCCCCACAATTAGTCCTACGTGTGCCCACGAGGGAAGGGCCAGGTCTTATAACAAATGTTACAGACATCCCCATTTCAACATTTCAACTCCAAAAACCAGCCAGGGAAACACGGAGGTTTCAAGAAGCAGCAGCAGATTAGTTACCTATGACAGATGTAAACAACTCAGGAGCAGAGCTTCCCGCTGCCATGAAAGTTGCCCCAGCCACATCTTCGCTAAGATGCAAGCGCTGCAGAAAAACACATCAGAGTCATTGATTACAACACTGAGAGGCTGAAGGAATTCAATCAGAAACGTTCATCTGTCCACCAAGAGCGGGAAACTGCCAATATGTAAAAAGTTTTATGTTTATTTAAAGTGTAAGTATAGGGGAAAAAGTCATCACAGGTGTTGGCTACTTAAGTTGGCATATCCTTCTAGAGACAGGTTGCAGCTGTGATACCCTTTAGAGAGGAGACAATGAGCAATACTTTAGACAACAGCGAGGCAGTTTCACGAATCACAGCTCTTGGTCTCCTCCATGACCCCCAACAATGCCCACCTTATCTCATCTACTTTGGCCTGTAAAGGGCAGGGCTGGAGCTCAGGCTTGGTTCACCTCCAGTCGCCTTCCCTGCTATCATTTCAGTCTTGGACATCATTTAACCTCTCTTCAACCCCTTTTATTTGGACCACCCTCAAAGATACTTACCTCCTACGGCCTTCCCCTAGTAGCGCCCAGGGGTTATCTAAAATGGGGATTTCTGGAAGGGAAAGGAACCTACTCCTCTATGAAAACTTCATCGGCATATGCTGTTTCCAAAGATTTACTTGGTTAATTACTTCCTTTATGTTTTCTGCGTTCCCACTGCTCCATCTGCACAAGTCACTGTTCAGCAAATGCAACGAGGCTGTTGAAGACCACATGCCTCGCTGGCACCTTCCATGGTTTAATGTGTAGCTAAAAAAAGCCACCCCCCCCCGCCATACGGCCACAAACTGCTGAGCTGTTACTACCCAAAGCTGGCTTGCTCACACGTGTGCGAGTCAGCGGCTGCCACCGTACGAGCAAGGGGAAGACAGCCGAGGGTGGGGGGCACATTTCCCCAGCAGGAATCCTCCCACCAACCTTATCTGGATTGAAGATCCCACAACCGATACTCTAGGCCTGTAAGAGAAGGCAACTCTATCCACTCATCCTATATATCTAACAAAAAATCTTGTACATACGTTACAGAGACAAGGAAAAAGGAAAAACTGTGCCCTCACTGGGAATGCTTTTTAAGCAAGAGACCACGTCATCGTTGTACTGCTATAAAAGCCTGTGGAACCTGATTAAACACAGTCTTATAGAAAATTATTTTAAATAGGATTAAAACTATCATAGAAGAAGTTCATAGGACCAGAAGGAGATCCCCAAAGGCCAGTTTCTTCTGCAGGAAACATAGAGACAGTCATCCTACAATAGTCAGTCTGCAACTTGATGGTGCCTTTTGAAAGAAAAGGCCATCGGCCAAGGAAACCAGCTGTGCTGACTTTCTGTGGGCATGTTTTAATTTAAAACTATAGTAGGTTCCCTCGAGGATGGTTCCTAGCTAATTTATTGCAATACATACGATGATTAAGTTAACACAATAGAGCAGAAAATACAGCACACTATGCAGGAGGCAAAAAAGTGTTCTCTGGTATTTGCAGACAAATGTTTGCAATTGACGTATGACATTAGTTGCGTCACATAAACACTCTGAAACGCCAATAACAGAGTAGCTGGGCAAACGCAAGTACAAGTTGTTTTAGAAGACAAATGAAAATCAGAGCTTTATTGTAAGTACATCTGAAGTGAGACAGAATGTGAACGTCTACCATAGCAAGCGTTCTGGAACAAATTCTCACCTCGACACACACATTTGGGAGCACAAATGCCTTGTTGGTTTAACTCAACAACCGCTTTCCAAACTAAATGAAGCTGAGCCAGAAAAAAAGGCATTTATTTTAGAATTAGTGCATCTAAACTGTGAGCAACTGTAGAATAACTATTGGTTGATCTCCAAGACCAAAAACGCCTTCAGGCAGGAGGTTTGAATTCTTTTGTGCTGGATAGGACAGTGGTAGTCGTATTACTGATGGTAGATCCTAGATCAGCAGCAAGTCATTACCATTTACGGTTGTTTGCACGCTAAGCACATTACATGTACTGCCATACCCAGTACAACCTCTTAGATGAGAGTTCCTGCCAAGAGGCTCTCTCCCCTCACCCTCTTGTGATTATTTTTTGTGAGTTACCAAACAAGTGAACCCTGGAAACATCACAGGTGTTAACGCCTCAGGTGATGGAGGAGGACTTAGGTGGTCTTCTCCCTCACAAAGCAGCCCTGGCTCCCCAAGCCAGCCAACTTATTTCACGGGGTCTTTTATGTGAGGAGAATATTAGTTGGTGTGAGCAATGGTGGTAGCAGCTGCTGTCTTTGGGCAGTGACAAAACCTTCCCTTTCCTAGAAAAATAGGCAAGAGTGGATACTACTACAGGCTGCAGAGGCCTTTGAGAAGTGACCCAGGCCTTTTCCCATGCATTCTTGAGTGCTAACATCAAGGAGAAACCACAAAAAGCTGGATGTTTTGAAGACAAGCCATTCTGGACTGATAAAATCCACAGTAGTTGGATCAGGAAACAGGAATGTGTATTTCTTTTGCTATCATCTAATTACAGAACGGCTTAATTATGGATAAAATACATAAATAAAAGGACTTGAATGCCCCTAAAGGTCACCTATGGAGTGAGAAAAACCTTTTTTGGGAGAGAATCAAGTAGAAGCAATAGGAATAGCAAAATTATGATTCATTTACATAACCCATTTTGATAATCTCTAATGACACAGTATCTTTCTTCTTGACAGTAACTTCTTAATACATGTATGTTAGATCTAGGGTTCTATCGCTAAGTTTTCTCTTTCACACACAATTGAATAAAACCTGTTATTATCTTATTGTATTGGTGCTGTTGGGTTAACACAATGGTTCAGAATAGTTAAAGCGTGAGTTGTTATGTAGCATTGAGAAGACCACAAATAACCAGAAAGTAAAGATCTGGTCAAGTGAAAATAGCCTTCTAGAGCCCAGGGGCTGATAAATACCATGTTAAAGTCACACAGGGAGGGTGCTTGCTTTTTAGACATCAGATGTCTGTACAAACCCAAACATATCTGCAAATTTGTTTAGAAGGACAAATAGCACCATAATTCTGACACTTGTACCTCTATATCCAACCTTTTGGGGCAGGTGGAGACATGCACCCATAGAAAGCTAATGACAGCAAGAGGAGTGGGACTTCTCCAGCCTGTGAGCCTCTCATTTATGATAACTAAGTTTACCACCAGTAAAGTTAGAGAGACCTAACACCGTGCGTAGTATTTCCTATCATGATTTGTCAAGGACCAAGACTTCTACTGACCAGTGCAGGAAAGAGGTGCAGAGAAGGGATGGAGGTTGTCCAAGGTCACTCAGAGAGTTCATGGCAGAGCTGTAGCAGGAGCTAGTGCTCTACAGACCCAGATTGGACCTCTGTGCCGTAAGCAAGGCCACTAATCAAAATACACTTGTAGGTGAGAATTAATGAGTGCTCAGTCAAGAAAAATAACAATTGATCACCAGGCTCCACCTGTGTCCCTTTGGGTGGCAGGCTGGGTATATTGATGGCACCCCAAAACGCAAGCCTGTCCTGAACACTTCTTACTCAGCTCAGGTCTTGTCCATCTACAGTGACTTGACCTTCTTAGACTCATGTTTCCCAGCAGGGTTCCCTTGCTCGGGAGCGGGGAGGTTAAATAACTCAGCACGTCTACATCTCCAGCACCTCCCATCCCCACTTCCACATCAACATCTCTGTTCCTTTCCCCTGAACCTTGCAGTGCCTTGCCCTAGATTCAGCCCTAGAGAATGCAACAACTCTGCAGGACAGGAGCTCCTGCCCTCAGTGTCGCCCTTCAGTTACCCCAATACTCATGCACCAAAATAGTGGGATTTCCTGGGGACTTTTGTTTTTTTGATGATGCAAAAAAGGCTTGTATGGCAGGGTGCTGAACTACAAATATCAGGTTAGTTTAGAGACAATTTCCAGCAGAGCTGTCAGCACCAATGATTTCTCCTGCTGTCTCCCACACCTCCTCCAAGTGCTAGGCACAGCCCGAGCCCTCATGAGCGACACTTATTGCCTGGCAGATTGGCAGGCATCTCTTCCAGCTGACAGAGATGTCTAACTGGTAAGACCAAACCATATTTTCTACACGCAAAGATTTCATTGCCCGAGACTGACATCGGAGAGGGCTCACAGTCACTTCGGGCACGCGGTCTGTGTTCACCCTGTAGCTGTCTGAGCTGGTTTAGGCTAAAAATGTACTCCTTGTCTTCTAAAATTTCAGCATGCCAACCTTAGCAAAAGAGGGACAGAGTCCCTTGCAATTGCTGGAAGTGTTCAAGTGCCTCTTTACAGCTGACCTAGCTGTCCCGGCCGCTTTACAACTTGTATCAACACAACGCGAGGTACGAAACTCATGACTTTGAAGGTAAGGTACAAGATCCGTGATTTCTACTGGTAAAGCACCAGGGGTTTTAATTTATATCAGCTAGGGCTAGGGCCTAATGTTTTCTGAAGAGACATCTGCAAAGACAGGCTTTAAACGTGAGGCAGTGGCATCTATCCCAGCGGTGAGCGAACGGTCGGAGTACCTGGAGAGCCATCAGCTCTCGCGCTGGGCACCGCACAAGCAGAGCCAAAAGGCCCCGGGAAGCGAGGGCACTGCACGTCTGGAGCATCCTGAACCTCAACAGAGACTTTACTTCCAACTGAAGTTTAAGCAGCCAAACCCAGCTCCGGCGTGGGTCTGCTCAGGGCAGCCCTGCTCAGGGCAGCATTCCCTGCTGGGGCTGCTCCGGGAGCCGGTAAGCCCTGGTATGAACATGCCAGCGGCTGGGCAGCGGGAGCAAGAAGGAAGCACATTCCACCGGTCCCACGGGGCCAGGACCACACGCAGGGGCAGGACCCAGCTCTCAGGCAGCCGGCTGAGAGCTTGGCATCTCTCCCTCCCCTCGGTGTTTGTTTTTTTTTGGGTTTTGTTCTTTTTTAAATACCAAGACATCTAAACTCTCCTGTGTGGTTTTTTTTCCTTCCCAGCCTGATGCTTGGCAAGTTTCTAAGTTTGAAGTTGATCGTATATGAGCCTCAGAAACACCTCGTGGATCAATATTTCCACACAAAAGTCAAGAAATAAAAGGTTATGTGTGACTGAGTGACACGCCTGAAGCCACAAGTGAACTAACGCGTGGTTCCCTACATGGGCAACGAACAATGTCCCAGCACTCTCACAGCCTCTGGTGGCTGGGTCCTACCTCAAGGACAGGCTTTCTCAGCTGGAGAGGTGGGAGTGTGTCAGAGGCAAGCGGCAGAGCACAGGACAAGCTGGCAAGCTCTGCTGGGTTTGTTACCTGGAAACCCACGCTGTGCCTTCCACCACCAGGGAGCCCGCAGCGTGGGGCTGAGTTTGGGAATCACCGCTCTAGTGCAGCGCGTTTTTCACTGTCGTTATAAATTGCTTCCATTTTCAAGGAGCGGTGTGATGCATATATAGGAACCGTTATTTCAGAGGCAACTGCTAGCTTTAAGGGCAGCCAAGTTTACCCGCCAGCAGACCTCCTGCGAGGGAGAACACGAAGCGGAGCCAATGCACACACAGAGCGTTGCACAACTAAACAAGAAGCACGGGGAATGCTCAAAGACGATAGTAAATACACTATCAGCACGTTCTGAGGCTCTCAAGGAGGACTGCTGTTAAAGCAGCCCTCAAGCTTAAGCAACACCTTCTGGTACTTACCTCGCAAATCTTTTCCAACGAAGGGACAAAGAAATCATCGCAGACAATTGCCAAAGCATAAAACATATACACGGCCTGCAAAAGAAAAGAGAAAATGTTGAGTCTGGAGATTGTCAAGCAGAAACGAACTGCGGCGTCTCAACTCATCTTAAGTTTCTTTTGGTATGTACTTTTTAAAAAAAGAAAATTCTCTTGCAAGAAGAATTCATGGAGCTTTCCGGGATTTAATAGAAAGATAATGAAGTATTTATCCAAAAGCTCTTACAAGCTATCAAAAGCTGTCAACCTTTTATCATCAAGACTCCTTTTCTTTTTTTTTTAATTCTCTGGATATTGCTAAGCCACGCTAAAATATTTTTGCCTTCCTTTTTTTCCCCCCCGTTGCACAGCACAAGGATTTTTTTACGACTGCAATCTTTGAAAATCTAAACCCCTAGAGAAGTAATTTTTGAAACGCTAGTGTTTTGAGAAAGGGGAAAGGAGCTTGTTTTCTGCAACTGAAGCGCCCTCCCATGTCACCTGGGATCCCACTGATAATTCCTGCTAAACTCCACATAGGAACAACTTCCAAATGACTGAAACCCAAGGGGGAACACAAGACTTGAAAGGACACCTAGCGAATCAACTCTTCAATTTCATGCAAGAAGCATTTAATCTGTATTATTAAACAGAAAGCTATTACTGTATTATTAAACAGAACATGCTAGGGCTGACCCCTGTCCTGACAGGGAAATGGCACAGCACGGATTATACCCCCGCAGCTAAGCTCTCGTTCTCCCCAAGGAGGGTAACCTGGTCCATATTGCCCAGAGGGAAGGATCTCTGTCCCCTCCCTTGACTCATGTCCCACCACGGGATAGGAAAATCCTTGTTGGGATAGGGGAAAGCCAGGCGAAAAGCGTGCCAGCTACCTAACAGAGCCCACCATCACAGCCAGGCTTCTGCTCGTGTGCCAGCCTGCCCTAGTTTACCGGTGTTGACATGTCCAAGGCCACCCAGACTACTCTTGCGTCACCTTACCTAAACTTAGGCCTGTGGTGAGAGAGGTCATTCTGCCCCTCTGCTCTGAGGCCCCATCTGGAGCACTGGGTCCAGTTCTGGGCTCCCCAGTTCCAGAAGGACAGGGAACTGCTGGAGAGGGTACAGCAAAGGGCTACAAAGAGGATGAGGGGCCTGGAGCATCTCCTTTATGAGGAGAGGCTGAGGGACTTGGGGCTTTTTAGTCTGGAGAAGAGAAGGCTGAGGGGGGATCTGATCAATGCTTATAAATACTTCAAGGGAGGGTGTCAAGAAGATGGGGCCAGTCTTTTTTCAGTGGTGCCCAGGGACAGGACAAGAGGAAATGGGCACCAACTTGAAGAGAAGAAGTTCCACCTAAAGATGAGGAGGAACTTCTTTCCTGTGAGGGTGGCAGAGCCCTGGAAGAGGCTGCCCAGAGAGGTGGTGGAGTCTCCTTCTCTGGAGACATTCAAACCCCACCTGGACACGTTCCTGTGCAACCTGCTCTTGGTGGACCTCCTTTGTCAGGGGTGTTGGACTAGATGATCTCCAGAGGTCCCTTCCAACCCCATATCATTCTGTGATTCTGTAAAGTAACGGAGCCAGTAACATGGAGAGCCAGAGGAATTAAGGGCATCACCCAAACAAGACAGACAGGGCTGCCTGCGTTGCCCAGAGGACGCACTGTGGAGAGGAGAGCCGTCCCTGAAACGCTGTCGCCAAGTTTTAAAGCCAAGTGTCCCGTGCAGGGCGGGGAAATGGGGAGAGAAGAGAGGATGGCTGCACCCTCTCAAGACCTGCAAGACAGGCCAACGCTCAGCCCTGGTGGCACTCCTCGGTGTCAGGTACGCAGAGTATCTACTGCAGCCAGCATCCCCACAGCAACTACAAAACAATCTGCCCGCAAGCGCTACCAAAAACCTGCTGCGGAAAAAAGTCTACGTTACCTTCTTGGATCTCGTTGCCGGCTGTCCTGGGTTGAGAGACACAGGATTAACTTTTCTTCTAATACTGGGAAAATTGTACTTCTAGAAGACTCTAGTGTCTGAATTTGTGAAAATATTTACTTTATAGCCAGCCAGGCTCTGTGGGATTCAAGGTCTTGGTGTTTTCGAGCCTGGCCAGGTGCAGGGACAAGGAGGAGCAAGGCCTGGGCATTTGACCCAGGCTGGCCAACAGGATTATTTCATACCATGAATGTCACATTCAATATAAATTAGAAAAGTTTGCTGCGTAGCTCTCTCCCCCTTGATGGTGGCAGGTCCAGACAGCTCCTTGCCCTGGTGCCGGAGCCCTGAGGCCTTCCCTTCCTCCTGAAGCCATTGCACTGGCAGTGTCCGCCATTTGCTCTCCCTGCTGGGAGTGCACAGCTTCCTACTGAGAGAATTGGCTGAGTATAATTCCTGTATCTTATATCAGTATCGGGATTAATACTGGTTCTTTAGTATTATTGTTAATTGTTTAGTCTTAGTCTATTAAATCTATTTATATTTCAACCCTTGTGTTTCCTTCTGTTTCCCGATTCCCCTTTCCGGGTGGGGAGGGGTCATCAGGTGATAGAATAATTGTCTAAACGACAATAGACTGTTATGGGTTTTTCTCAAACCATAACACCGGCAGACTACAGTAGCAGCAAAGGTTTATTTATCGCTGTGCAGTTGGGAAAGCACGCACGCACAGGAGAGACCCTTGCATTTTGGGCATGTAACCAGAGAGGCGAGGCTCGGGACACAAACCTGGAACAAACTGCACTGCAAGCAGCTGAGCACAAACCAGCTGTGTCCAAAAAAAGAAAGGCTGCTCGTGGTGAGGCAGGAGAGATGAACACCTGAACTCTCCCTGGCCCTCTGGGAGCCCCCTGGCCACCTCCAGCAGAGGCAGGACCCCACAAGGGGCTGCACCCCGTGCTCAGGCCAGCAGGGTCACCGCTCCTGCCCCCCACATCACCGTGTACCCCCACATCACCGTGTGGCATGAGGTCACCACAGACAGAGACACACATGGTGCTCCAGAGCAGTGCGTATCATTAACCCCAACGGCAAACTGAGCATCACCACCAGGGCTTCATCCAGCTTATGTCCTGGATGAAGGGATGGAATGTACCTTCAGCAAGTTTGCTGATGATACAAAACTGGAAGGCGAGACCTGTCTGGAGAGTTGGGCAGAGAGGAACCTGATGAACTTCAACAAAGGCAAGTGCTGCACCTGGGGAGAAATAATCCCCTGCACCAGGACAGGCTGGGGGCTGACCTGCTGGAGAGCACCTCTGAGGAGAAAGACCTAGGAGTCCTGGTGGACAATAGGATGACCATGAACCAGCAATGTGCCCTTGTGGCCAAGAAGGCCAATGGCATCCTGGGGGGCATCAGGAAGAGTGTGACCAGCAGGTGGAGGGAGGTCATCCTGCCCCTCTGCTCTGCCCTGGGGAGGCCCCATCTGGAGCACTGGGACCAGTTCTGGGCTCCCCAGTTCCAGAAGGACAGGGAACTGCTGGAGAGGGTACAGCAGAGGGCTACAAAGATGATGAGGGGCCTGGAGCATCTCCTTTATGAGGAGAGGCTGAGGGACTTGGGTCTGTTTAGTCTGGAGAAGAGAAGGCTGAGGGGAGATCTGATCAATGCTTATAAATACTTCAAGGGATGGTGTCAAGAGGATGGGGCTGGTCTTTTTTCAGTGGTGCCCAGGGACAGGACAAGAGGAAATGGGCACAAGCTTGAATATAAGAATTTCCACCTTTGATTACAACTTTGCTGCAAAAAGCCAGTAATTTCTGTCAGAATCTCAGCCATGAAAACTTTTCAAGCTCAAAAATATTTCAAGTATACATTTTTTCAGGATTAGAGATGGGAATTTCATCATAATGGATGATTTTGACACCATCCTGAAGATTCAGTGTCACTTAAGACAGTTTCTGTGCTCCTCTGTCACTTCTGATAAACATGTATAAATATTATTTACACTTTATTAAACTCTTACACTGCAAAATGGCCCAGAGGACCGTGAACGTAAGCAAAATTCCAGATCTACAACTCTGCCGGGTGCAGCTGAGACCTTGATCTCGTAGAGGGAGCACTAGCTGCTGACATGACACCAACAGATAACTGTATGAACAGAGATAAGGGAAGGGAATGGCTCACAGACATCGTGCTTCACAGGAAGAAGGATCAGAAACAGCCCCAGAGAGTTACATGGTCAAATCCCATTGAAATACAATGGATAGTGGGTGCCCAACTTCAGCCTGGATTTTCTGATCTGCTAATCATATTAATCTGCAGCGGTTCATGCCATCGTTTCCCTTCCCAAACACACAGTAATGCCTCTCAAGAACACTAATCTGCACACCATCATCCCTATAAATTGAGCACATCCTCTATATTTGACATAATCTACAGCCACAGAGCGCAGGGCATCATACGGTTGCTTGGGCTTCCTGCAATCTGCTGCTGTTGTGGTAGCCAAGTTCTCCCGAAGGAGTTGGGGGGGGGGGGCAAGGCCATGGGGATGGAGAGAAGACAACAAACTAAAAAAGCGCATGCTCAAAAGCCAAACCAGGTCACTTGGCACCTGTCCCCACACGTGGCACACACCCACAGTCATCGCCTTCTTGCCTGTTCTCACCGTTTTTTCAGATCATGCGAAGTTACTGTATCATATGCGGTTGCTCACCAGACTGGATGGACATCAGGTACAAGACATCCATCAGTCTTAAGTTAGCAAAATCCTGCTGAAAGTTTTAAAATGAGTGTTCAAACGATGCGAGAGTTGGGTTTGCGCTGTCTCCAGTACAAACAGGAATGGCAAGGCATACCCACATCCCGGTAACTGTGACGTGTGTAATGGCAACATGAACACGAAAAATAAGTCTCACCCCTAACATCATTTAGTTGTGTTCGGCTCAAAGTGAAGAGGTGGAAGTCATTAAACAGGCAACCTACTTAAAAGGCATTCTTCCTCCCCAGAAGGACATTAAAAAATTACGAAAATATAATGGTCCTGCATAAAAGGATTGCAAATACCAGATTAAGTACTACATTAGGATTGATTTTAAAATGATGATTCGGACAAACAAGCATCAGAGAAGTAATTGCAATCTCTGCATCAAAGGAGATTAAGTATCTTGCTCGAAATACATGTTCCATTGCATGGAACGACATAAATGATAATTTTTCATGTTTGTCCAGCCGTCCTTCGTGTTTCGCGTGCTAGCCTTCACACTCAGATTAAAACTTGCTTTACCGAGCTAAAGCATGAAGCTTTTCACAAGAAAGTTTAAATGCTGTAGGAGCCAGCAATTCCCACAGACCTGCCCTCTTCCCAAGAGAGCCAGGAAAGGAAGAGGTGACCATCCCTGGCTGCTCCCCCAGCAGATCTCCTGTCCTGGGCAAGCTGGCAAAGCCAAGGGCACTGAAAGCCACTGTAACCAAGCATAGGGCCTTCCTCAATTCTGAGTGCACTATAAGATCAAGCAAAACTCCATTATTGAAGAGAAATAAAAAAAAAACCAAACAACTGCACAAGGAACCCCCAGAGTCCACGTTTACTTGGAGAGGCAGCCCATGGTACCGTGATGTGCTCAGCAGCAAGCTGTCTGTATCGTGCAGCATCGCTAAAGCAAGGGCATCCAGAGCACTGGAAAATCATCACCCTAATGAGCCAGCTCTGTGCTGTAGAAACGAGATGCAGCTGGTTTTTGACTCAGTTCTGAAATAAATAAAGACAGGATACATCCATAGCGACCTACATTTTCTGAGCAGCTTGTGCAAGGGAGGCAGGTGCCATTGGAGCACCCTGTTCCCATGGCTACATGGCAAACGAGGAGCGTGAGGGACCGCTAAGCACAGACACCTCAGCCCACGGTGCCATAGCTCTGACACCTCTCCTTCCCCTTGGTGCCATAGCTCTGACACCTCTCCTCCACCCCAACTCAGCATGGTGCCATAGCTCTGACACCTCTCCTTCACCCTGGTGCCATAGCTCCAACACCTCTCCTTCACCCTGGCTCAACACGGTGCCATTGCTCTGACACCTCTCCTCCACCCTGGTGCCATAGCTCCCACACCTCTCCTTCACCCTGGCTCAACATGGTGCCATAGCTCCAACACCTCTCCTCCACCCTGGTGCCATAGCTCCCACACCTCTCCTTCACCCTGGCTAAGGATGCGGTGCCATAGCTCTGCCTGGGAAGAAACTTGACCTCGACCACATACAAACTCAAACTCTTCACACCAGCAGCATCCTGGCACTGCATTCCAGATTTGACGGGAGAAAGCTGGGAAAAGGGGAACCAACCCTGCACTGTCCATAAGAGTGGGGTAACACAGGGATTGGGGCAGAGCCTGCAGCCGGGCAGATGAAGGCTGAGCAGTGATGGGACAGGGAGGAATGACAGTGCCCATCCCATCGGGCTTTTCCTGGGAAACACGCAACGACACCCAAACCCTCCTTCCTCTGCTGCCAGGAAAAACCTTATGAACGATTTGGTGAAGCAATTTCCCTCCTTTGTCTCATGGAGGTACCGGATACCTATTGCCCAGTGTTCACGAGCACGGTAGGGCTGGGGGTCTGCCCAGGCATCAGTACGCATCTGCTGGAACAAACTCCAAAGCAGTGAAATGCTATGGGAACGCCCAGACACCTGCACACCATCAGGAACAACGCTAAGATTGCAAAACAAAGCTCTCAAGCGCCGGGGAGCTCCCGGGTTGCAGGCAGCAGACTTCATCCTTTAGCAGTGAACAGCACCAGACTCTCAAAATCCAGACCCCGGCTCCCTCCAAACTGAACACCCCAGAGCAGCGACTTAGTGGGGGTGTGACTGTCCAGAGAGGACATGATAATAATGAGTAGCAGTGAAGCAATCAGTTGATGAGCTCCAAAGAAGTATCTAGGGGGAAACTAAACGCTCTGGCTCCAAACCTGTACTATTCTTTTTTTTTTTCAGTGGCCCACTTTTCCTTTAAACAGAAGTATTTTCATCTCAGACCTAAAACTAGCGCTAAACCATTCCTGCCCAGTTTCTCCTAGGTTTCTGAAGTGTTTAGGGGTTTACTTTCATCTTTATGAAGTGTCAGATTATGTTAAATAATTCTGCACGGCCCCGCCATGGGATCTGCTGGGGTCTTTGTGTTTTCACTTTTATTAAACAGTAGGGAGAAGATGTCTTGGGAATCCCTTGGGAGGCCATTTACTGCCTTCCCCCAAGGCCCCAGTTTATAGCATTTGTCCCCTGGGTCTCTGGCTTCTGTTAAACCAGTTTTTACACCTTGATGTCTTTCAGAAATAAACACAGAGCATGGGCAAAAGGGGGAGAGGAGAAAGAGAACTTTTTTACTCAAATGAATAAAACCCCCTCTAAGGAGAGGCCAATAAACATGAGAAGCGTGATGATGACCTGCTAATCATCACTCCATTGTTCTCCCTACCATTACAAAGGCCCTTTGATTTTACAGTCCAGTTTCCTCAAACCGGCAAGGAAATTTCAATGGAGACAATGTGACTCTGTGTCTACGTCCTTTTTTCCCCCACAAAGTGCATTTCTGTGCATGCTCTGATTCGATCAGACATTTGGTAACTGTATCGCTGGAGCGTATAAAACAGAATTAGAGGTTTATCACCCCGATATGATGACAACCCCTTTGAACCCAGACTAAAGAGGCAGGTTACTAAATGCTGACAGTTGTCTATTTTCTCCAAGTATCAGTTTTTTCTGTGTCAACAGCTTACAAACAGTTACTCTGCTACGGGAGAAGGCAAAGCTTTTGTCATTGCTGCCTCTCTTTCCCACTCCACCCAAGGAGCTGGACCAGAGCCACAGACAGTGAAGCCTGGGGGAGCTTTCCTTGGGATTCATGGAGCTGGCAGCTCAGGGGAGGACACTGGGAAACCTCTCAGCTGATGGCCTTGGACCCCTAGGCCTTGTGACAGCCTCCGACAGCCCGGGGGTCACTCCCCAGTACCACGGTGCTACAAAGGATGAATCCAGCTGGGTCCTGCACCTCGGGGACACACGAGCTGGAGCATGGTCAACAAATTTTCTCGGTCAACAAATTTTCTCAGTCAATAAAACCACTATGGAGAATGATGAAGCACCCATGGACCAAGGTATCCGTCTTGCTGCTTGCCAGAGGGGAAGAAAGAGGGTAGGCTTCCGTTGGGACAGCAGATGCTTACATCTAGTTCTCATTAAAAACAGATTTTTCTTTTTATTCTGAAGCAGGCTGTTTATCTTGAAACTTCAGTCCTCCAAACCTCATTTTGATACATGTTAAAAGCATGTGCAGCTTATTCAGAACTGACAAAAAAGCTTGTGGGAAAATATCTTGAGAGCAATTATGAAGTCCAAATCATAATTCAAAGAAGACTGGAAAATAACGCAACTCACAGTTTATGTAGTCAGCTGTATGAGAATACTGTGTGATTTCAATGTTGCTAATAATGAAAAAATACAGTCCAGGTCTCATCTCTTTTAAACAGCCTGGAAAAACACATTCAGAGGTATGGATCACACAGAAATTATGAATGATTTTAGCAATTCTTGTTTTTAATCATCTCATTATAAGCTTATTCCTATAACTCAAGAGATTTTTTACAAAATAATTTTTGTATTAAAAAAAAAATCTAAGAAATGTGAGGTTACAAAGTAGCAGCGTGCTGCTCTACTCATCATCTTTTGCCCAGAGCAGCTACGCAGGAGTCTGCCAGTTGTTTTCCAAGCAGATAGATGAATATAACTGCATATAGTTCATCCTTTTCTTAAGCAACTCTTGTAACACTTTTTTGTATTACCCACGGTATAGTTACAAGGGTGCCAACAGCCCACCAGTATTTTTCAAGCCTACATGACAGTGTTTACACACTTTCTGTACGTATTAAGAGCAGCTAATATAGCTCCTTGCATTAACAGATGATCAACAGTGACCTTTTCCTGTCAAAACACAAAAGCTGTTGGAGGCGCAGAGCACTGACTGCCAGGAAAACAAATAATCAGCGCTCGGGATGCAAACACACACCGGTTGAGATGTGTGTGAAGGTAGGTGTGAAACTCCACAGCCGGTCCTGCGCGACAGGCTCACTGTGGCTGTGAAACAGACCCTGAAGTCATGAAATCAAGCATCCAAAAGTCAGGAAAAGAGCAGACCAAAGGCTGCCTGGGATGTGCAGCCAGGTCTCCCAGCATGTCTTGGGACCACTTCTCAGTTCCATCACTGCCTGGTTGCAATACCCCAAGGCAGAAGCAACTCACCGCCTGTGGAGGGGACCACCAGATTTGACCAGAGATGGCAGGTGAAACCCAACCTGCAGCTTCACCTCATACCTACAGTAGAGGAGCTGAAGATCCCCTGAAGGTCTCTCTCTCTCCATCAGCTGCAGAGAGACTCTGGGTGACTCACTGCTACATGACACTACTCTGAGAGAGGGTTTGTCTGAATTTTTTGGGAGCATTCATCAGGGTGCTACAAAATCCAGCTCAGGTCCAGTGCTCACTTTTCAAAACATTTCAAAGCTCAGTGTTCCCATGGAAACTTGGAAGCACCGAGCTCGCCAGACGAAGTCAACAGTGATGTTACTCAACAAAATATTACAGCCATTTAGCCGAAATAAAATCATAACACAGACCACTCGTATGACAACATGCAATACAACCTAATTTATACTTAAAAAGAAATCATGAGTCATTGCACATAGCTAATGGTGAATGCTCATGTAAGCTGGCTAAAAATTACATAAATGCTTTTAAACATTTATGAGAAGCAGGTATTGGCTGCTTAAGAATGCCTCTTCCCCTCAAGAAGTACCAACTTGGCAGTTCTTAAACTAAGATGACATTAAATAAAGACAACAATTGTCTTCATCTACCTAATAAAAGTCAAGGAATGGATTTGAAGGGACAGTGCTTCCATCTGTGAGAGTACTGCAGCTGCTGAATGGAAGGTCTTCTAGCTAAGTGTCCAACTCACCGACAGACCAGGGCTATTTATTTATCCTGAGTATCTTTAATTTTGGCCTTACCCATGCACACCACCTACATTGACTTGTTTGGGGCAGACATCACAAAAATCCAAGCCCCAAAACGCACAGACTTCTGATACTAGTAAAGTCTTTAAAACAGCATCTATTAAAGTCTTCTTGGCCCATTTCTGAACTTTAAGGCAAATCTCTTGCCTGCCCAATGTCCTCCAGAATTCCTAAGAAGATCTGGGGATCAGGATTATCACCCTGCAGCTGATAAATGAGAAGTTATGATCTTTTCTTTAACATATTCAAGAAGAAAAACTCACTTTAGCAACTTCACTACTTAGGGGAATTCTGGAGGCCCAAACTTAAAAAAAAATAATAAATCCAGTTGATAATTGTTTTAAACAGAAACCCCTCTCTAATTTCCCTCTCCTACAGCTATGTCATAAGGGGTGCCACAAGGATTTCTGGGGGGAATTTCAGGAGATAAGACTTCACTTGTTTTTGAAGGCAATTACATGAATGTCTTCCCTCGACCTGCCAATCCTGCAGCATCCTTGTGCTTGCAGGGGGAGGGCTGGACCACAGCTGACCGATGGCCTCATAAAAGGCAGTCTGCCTGGAGTAAAGTAACTTGCAGGAGTTTATTCACATAACAGCACGCAGCCGTGCTCTTGGGCTGCACCAGGACTTTTAAAAAGGGTTAATGTAAAACTGAAGTATGTCATACTCAGTCTAGTTACTGAAACTCTCGACCACGACTGAGAGCAGAAGCTCCTGTGGGCAGGAGGTGGCATCAACCTGCCGTAAGCGCACCAGCCCCTGGCCACACCGATAGGAGAAAAAACATAAAAGTCACAACACTTACACAAAGGACGTGCAGGACCACAGCCCCATGTCTCCTGTCCTCGTTCGTGAAGATGTCATTGGGGAATTCATGGAGAGCTGCAAAAAGGGGAGAAAAAAGAAAGCTCAGATGTTTAATCAGCTACTCAAAACCACAGTACGTGCTGTTAAAGTAACGTAACGGAAGTTGCCCGAGTCCTTCTACTGGGCAGCAGTCCTACTACTACCACACCAGAGGCTCTTTGTTTTGTCTTCCTGTTACCTTTAGCTTAACATGTCCCCTGGTCATTATAAGCCCTCCCCCAAATGTTTACTGTGTGATTTGCTTCGATGGCAACCACAACATTGTGTACCCAGAGATAGCCCAGGAAAGGCATCCTGAGAGGACCGCGCTGCACTCTCCTGCAAACATTCAAGGGAAACAGCGTTGTACAGAGCAGGTGGTGATGGGTTCTCTCATCAAGCATTTCTGATTTATGATTTTGTACCCAAAATGGATGGGTAAAAGCCTCCTCCCATGTCCCCAGCAACCACTGGTAGGACGCAGGCAACATGTACTCATCTCTGGCGGGACCTAACACTCTCCAAATGGGCAATGACTTCCCACAAGTGCCCTCCCCAACAGTATCACGGAATCACAGAATTGTTGGAGCTGGAAGGGACCTTCTAGAGATCATCCAGTCCAACTCCCCTGCCAAAGCAGGATTGCCCAGAGCACATCACTCAGGACGACATCCAGGTGGAGCTTGAAGATCTCCAGAGAAGGGGACTCCACACCCTCCCTGGGCAGCCTCTTCCAGGGCTCTGCCACCCCCACCGAAAAGAAGTTCTTCCTCAGATTGGAGCGGAACTTCCCATGTTCCAGCTTGTGCCCGTTGCCCCTCCTCCTGTCCCTGGGAACCACTGAAAAGAGTCCGGCTCCATCCTCCCTCAACCCACCCTTTAGATCCTTGGAAGAAGCATTGATAAGGTCTCCCCTCAGCCTTCTCTTCTCCAGGCTCAAGAGTCCCAGCTCTCTCAGCCTTTCCTCATCAGGGAGATGCTCCAATCCCTCCATCATCTCTGTTGCCCTACGCTGGACTCTCTCCAGCAGTTCCCTGTCTCTCTTGAACTGGGGAGCCCAGAACTGGACGCAGGATATTCCAGTTGTGGCCTCCCCAGTGGGGAGCAGAGGGGGAGAATGACCTCCCTCCACCTACTGGCCACACTCTTCCCTACGCAGCCCAGGATCCCATTGGCCCTCTTGGCCACAAGGGCACATTGCTGGCTCATGGACACTAGGCACAGAGCTGGCTTTGTAGCAAACCAGATGTCAGCTGGCTTCATTCTTTACCCAACTTTGGTGTCCCTCACTGCCCTGACTCAACAGGTTAACTGTGTCAAGGCACGGCAAACGCTCTGAGGACAACCTGCTGTGTCAGATGGCCACCAGTGGCTGAAAGGGGACACAGCCATGGGTGCTTCTGACCAAATTGCTCCGCTTTTCTACCTCCAGACTTCACTCTGCCTCCTCAGAGGCAGCCTCAACACAAACAAGACCTCTGATGTATGGCGGCAGGGATGCAAAAAAGGTTTTGATAAAAACACAATACTTAAAAAAAAAGAAAAAAGAAAAAAAAAGAAGCAGCATGAATGCAAGTCTTTGAAGCTGCAAAGATCTGCATGGGGACGGCCTAGTGTTACTGTAAGCCCATGTGCAAAGGCAAGCTGGAATCCTCCTGAAGACAACACTTCACCAACGAGGTGACGCACACCTGAAACGCTGGAGATACTCTTCTCTTTCCTGTGAAGCTGCTGTCCCCTGTGCCATGGAGGACGGCTGAGAAGGTCCCACCTTCCCCGCACACCCTCGCTCTGCCCAGCCAAAGGTGGCCTGTGTAAAATGGCCGAGCCTGGGAGCCAGGCCTCAGCCACAGAGCCATGGAAAGGCCCACAGGAATGCAAGGATGGCGTTCAAGGACTCCCCGGCATGGCCTCTACCTGTTCCCAGCAGCAGATTTTTCCCTCCTTCAAACTCAAAGCCGTTACTGCTGCGAGCGAAGGACACGGGCTTTTGTTGTGCAGTAAGGCTGTGGGACTCAGGCGGCCGCCATGGTCTGATCAGCTTCAGAAAAAAAGCATCTGTTGGGCAGACATGAACCATGAAGAAACTTCATGCAGAAACATAATTATTTCAAATAGTGATATGATAGAGCACAGAAAGAAAAAAACAACCAGCAACCCGAATCAGATGCTGTTTCTCTCAGTAAAGCTGCCCGCTGGTGGGGTGAGTGAGTCTCTTCCTCACTGATCTTAGAATCATAGAATCATTTGGTTAGAAGGGACCTTCAAGATCATCTAGTCCAACCATCAACCTAACTCTGACAAAAAAACCCCAACCAACTAACCCCAAAAAAACCCCATCACTAAACCACGTCCTCCAGCACCATGTCAACCCATCTTTTGAACGCCTCCAGGGATGGTGCCTCAACCACTTCCCTGGGCAGCCTGTTCCAATGCTTAATAACCCTTTCAGTGTCAAAATTTTTCCTAATATCCGGCCTGAACCTCCCCTGGTGCAACTGTGACTTGGGAGAAGAGACTGATCCCCGCCATCTTCTCATGATGGTGGCCTCCTCAGTGCTTTACAGCACCTTGCTGTCATCAGCTGACCTCAGGTGGCTTAGCTCACACAAAGGAAAAATAGAAGGCAGTCTGCATGGTCAACATGGTGACGTGTGAAAGATGGTAACCCCCCACCTCCAATTCCTTCCACCCTCCAAAATTACAAGGCAGCACATTTTGCAAACAGGCAGAACTACTGTTACCACGCGGCACCTTATAAAATGGTGGATTTCATTCCCAGGGATGCTGTGACAGGCAACAAAGTAGGAAAGGCCCAAAAGGAGATCCTCCACAGATTGTCTGCTGGTGATATTAAGTATGGTAATCTAAATGCAAATTTCAGTCACTGTGCACCCTGTCTTGAGCAGCCAGCAATGGTATGCGTGGGCAGAAGAACTGATCTCTACATGCTCTATTGCTTATACTTCTCCCAAAGCATCCCCTACCAGAAGCAGAATGCTGGGTTAGGTCACCGTTACATTGACTTCCTAACTTAGGGCAGTTTTCTAAATAACCAGGAGAGAAGAAGAGCCACTTTGGAATGTGCAGGAAGAGGCAATGGAAGCACAGCTGTGACCTCCTCATCGCTCAAGCATTCATGCTTCTGTTCCCTTCTTTCTTACAGGAGAGAAAAGCACCAGCTCCAAAGCACCAAGCTCAGACCCAGGGGAAGTCTGCAGTTCTGCTTGGCTTTATCACCCGCTTTACGTCCAACAGAGTCATGAAGTCTTAGAAACGGCACACTAACGAGCATCTGGGACAGATGACGGCCCACTACACCAACACAGAAAGCAGATCAGCAATTTAGTTTGATCAACGTGCCTTCATTAAGGGCAATATATTTTTGTTAGATTAGCCGTCCTCTTTCCAAAACCGAGTAATCAGTATAACAGTTGAAAGGAGCACACAATATAGTCAGATAAACTTTGTTGCAAATATGAGTTGCAAGCCATTTAAAGACAAATTACTTTCATTTACCCCAATGCTTTATTACTGTTCTGGATGTTAATTGGATTATAAAGCACTTAAAGACAGTCTCCCAATTAGGTTGCAGGAATGGCTTTTGGTTATAAACTGCAAAGCAAGTGTGAAGACTATATTCTGGCATTCCAAGTGCTTCTCAGTAATTCCAGATTTGAATTGCTCAATAACAACCAAAATAATGGTTTCCTTCTAATGGCCAGTTCCACACATTCAGCCTTGAGTTGGAAAAAATCAAGCTGCAATTTTCCTGGCTTTCACATCGTTACCATTAATAAAGCTCCAGCAATTGGAATTTAATTAACAATTCCAAAGATGATTAAATGGAAAAACAACCCAGCTCACTCTCACAGCTTTACTGCCTGTGAAGCGATAACTGAGCAAAAAGTAGCTATGTCTTAATTTTGTTACTACTGCAAGCAAGGGTTCTACCCAGGCACTGTATCTGAGGAGGAAAACATTCTTTTTTACCTAAGTGGTCTTCTGGCCAAAGACTCAGCTTAATGCTGTTAACTGTATTCCTCTGCGTTGGTAAATTTTATAATGAGTCCTAACAAACTACAGACAGCACCTTTAAAATTCTTCTTATAAACGAAGTAACACCAGCAATACCCGTGAAGGAGTGATAAACAACATCACAAGCACAGATACGGCCATGGAACCACCGCATCGCACAGGGGAGAGAACTGCGCACCACAGCTTGCCAAGAAGCCTGGCATGGTAGCCCAGCAGCAGCTCCTGGCTCACATCGCTCACCTTGGACCATGCACAGGGGGGGACTAGGACCTGCCATGCCTAACCTGCAGGTGGGCTAGGGAAGCACTGTCCCCAGGCCTCAGGGCAGGTGGGAAGTCTAGAGAGAGCTGAGCAGGGGCTGCCAGCATCCCCCAAGAGAAATGCCCAGCCTGGGGGCCAGCCCAAACTGCACAGAGAGGCATAAGGTTTTGGCTTTTATGAGGACTAGCAATATCTGTGACTTTTTAATAACAAATCTGGATCCACCTGCAGGAGTTGTAACTATTTTCTTCCAAAGCAGAGCTAGCATTGCCAGGATGCCATTCACCCTCCCACCCCCAACACATGTACTATGCCAGACATGCACAAAGCTGCCAAAAGCATGTTTAGATGTGCCACCTAAAGAAACTAGACAGACAGGTACCAGCACAAAGACTGGAATTGAAAAAAAACAAAACCCACAAACAAAACAACCCAAAACACTATGGTGGGCAACAAGTTGACCATGATCCAACAATGTGCCCTTGTGCCAAGAAGGCCAATGGCATCCTGGGGGGCATCAGGAAGAGTGTGACCAGCAGGTGGAGAGAGGTCATCCTGCCCCTCTGCTCTGCTCTGCCCTGGGGAGGCCCCATCTGGAGCACTGGGACCAGTTCTGGGCTCCCCAGTTCCAGAAGGACAGGGAACTGCTGGAAAAAGTCCAGCAGAGGGCTACCAAGACGATCAAGGGAATGGAGCACCTCTCTCATGAGGAAAGGCTGAGAGACCTGGGTCTGTTTAGCTTGGAGAAGAGAAGACTGAGAGGGGATCTCACCAACGCTTATAAATATCTAAATGGTAGGTGTCAAGAGGATGGGACCAGATTCTTTTCAGTGATGCCCAGCAACAGGACAAGGGACAACGGATCCAAGCTGGAACACAGGAAATTCTATCTCAATGTGCAGAAAAACTTCTTTACTTTGAGGGTGACAGAGCACGGGAACAGGCTGCACAGACAGATTGTGGAGTTTCCTTCTCTGGAGATAATCAAAACCTGCCTGGATGCGTTCCTGTCCCGCCTGTTCTAGGCAGGGAGGGTTGGACTAGATGATCTCCAAAGGTGCATTCCAACCCCTAGAATTTGTGATTCTGTGGAATATAGAAGACAATGAAGTTAAAATAGCTGGAAAGGTTTCATCTTTCCTCAGCAAGATATCATTATGTGAAAACCAAATGTTTTCATCACAGTTTTCATAAGAAATATTCCTTACGATTAACCAGACCATAAGACAGTGCAGAAGAAACACAGGGAGGTATGTTTTTAGCAATATGCAAAATGGTTTGCTAACACACACGTGTGCATATTCTTCCCTCTCCCTCCTGCAGCTGGCTAGGAGATTTTAGCATGACAATTCCTAACAGACAGAGAGGACGAAAATCCTGTCCCTTTATCAAGAGTCTCTACCTGTTCAAGGAGACCAAAGTGCATCTAAGGTAAAAGCATACAGGAAAAAAAACAGTATTAAAATAGAATATGCTTGTCACTACTGGCAGAGGTGGAGAATCCTAACCACCCTTTCAGTGCACAGCAGAAACATCCAATCCTCTGGCAGGCTCAGGTTCCCACCCCCATGCTGTAATGAAATGCACCTTCTTATCTGAGAAAATCGAAGGTGTCCATCACTGCATTCTCTACAACATTGTCTGAACACAAACGCTTTTAGTGGCTTACATTTGAATGCACGCAATTACAAAATAATGTATGCAAATGTGAAATCTGCTGCATTTTTATGAGATGCATCAGGTGCAGATGAGTACAGATAAGAGGAGAGCTTTGCAAAACACAGGAGCTCCATTCTAAGAAGAAATAAAGGGTGTTGCTGGAACACCACTCCAACAACAGCTGCCCTATTTAGCTAGTATAAAAAAGCTCATACACTTTGCTATTTTGCTTAAAAGCGTGCTCAGTTTTCGTACAGAAAATAGGAGCAGATTTTGTCAGGCTTATTTTGATTGGACCAGGAAAAGAAAACCCCACCACCCTGTCAGTGAACCTAAACTCAATGAATTAAAGGCTTCTTCCTAATTGATGCACTCTCTTCATGTAGACTTTGTGGGTATTGGGCCCGCTAATGGCAGAGGGGCAGGATCTTCACATGAACACAGCAACCCCCAGAGACATTTTCTGTGTGGGCATTAGGTACAATGCCAGTTGTGGAGACCAGGGCTGTACCCTTGCAGCAGCACCGTAGCATCCAGCACTGACAGCACGTCTACCCCAGGCGTCTCAATTCCAGCCTTCAGATGCACGCAACTCAGTTTTAGTTTTCAGGTAACAAGGTATTTTCTCAGAAAAGAGGAGAGAGGGCCTTCTTACAAGAGCATGTAGCGATAGGACAAGAGGTTATGGTTTCAGACTGGAGGAAGGTAGATTTAGATTCCATATCAGGAAGAAATTTTTCACTCTGAGGGTGGTGAGACACTGGAAGAGGTTGCCCAGAGAAGCTGTGGCTGCCCCATCCCTGGAGGGGTTCAAGGCCAGGCTGGATGGGGCTTGGAGCAACCTGGTCTGGTGGGAGGTGTCCCTGCCCAGGGCAGGGGGGTTGGAACTTGATGATCTTTAAGGTCCCTTCCAACTCTAACCATTCTATAATTCTATGAAAAACAAAGCACAGGAATGTGCAGCTTAACGCAATGCTTATTTTAGGGTGCGGTTCAATCTTGTATTGGCCACTTGTAAAACTACTAGTAAATATTACCATTATTAGAATTTGGAAGTAATCAGAACTAAATTGGACCGTTAGCTTTGCAAAGAAGGCCAAAATAAGAGAGGGGCAGATCGGCAGTAGGTGTAAAAAGGTGAGGAGCTGGCAGCAAGACTTCAGGCAGGCGGCAGCCACCGTGCAGAACAGGGAGCCCGTGCCTTTGGAGAGCGGGGCGTAGGGCATCCTCACAGCCCCCGCGCCACCACGGCAAGCACACAGCGGCTGCAGCTCCGCTCCTCACGCAACGAGAGCACGCCCAAGGCCATCGCAGCACACGCTCCCCTCACCAGATTTAGAGGAGGATTCTGTATCCGTGCTCGATAGGGAAAAGTTATTTTAGCCATAATACAATGAGTCGGAATAAACTCTTGTCCTTTTATTCTCAATCAGTGTGCGATTCATTAAAATTGGAGCCCCGCTCAGCCTTGGCTTTAGCTGACTTACAAAACGATCCGCATTACCGCTCTCTTCAGAGGATTTGTTGGCGCAATACAAATTTGCCTCTGTTTTGCACAGTCAGGTTACTCCAGGCAGATCGCAGGCTGTGCCAAGGACAGATGCGCAGAGAAGATGCTGCTGTACCATTCTTCTCGCTGGCAACAGGGAGCGTTACCCTTTCAAAACCCTTTTCCCCCTCCTATGTAATAGTTTCCACCTTTCCAAATGGATTCCTTTTAAAAAAACACCAACACTCTACCGGATCAATAGTTCTCAAAGCTGAAATACACACTTATATTTTTAAAAAGTATATTGCTAGCCAGTGTACCTACTCTATGGACAAGAAAACCCCTGGGAAATCTGCCCGAGCTTTCATAGAAGAAGGAAGAACTGAGGATGTTCAGCCTAGGCAACGAATTATCAGCAAAGAAAACTGTCAGAAATTTAAAAACTTGGTTCATTTTCTCATGCTGTCCCACAATTCTTTCCTGGCCAGAGGTAGGTCCCTTCAGTGCCAGACAATGCAATCCCAAAGCCCCCAGACACCTAGTGGGGAAAAGCCCAGCCCGTATTTGTATAAAGCGTTCTGGGATAATTACTCTGCCCAGTGGCCCCCGTTTGGCTGCTTCTTTCCAAAGAGCTCTTCAGAAGCGGGCTGCGTGTCCCATCACGGGATAGAAGATAAGGCAACAGAAAAGATGACATGGGTGGGTGGGCTGGATCAGAAACCAGGATTTAGATACGCAACTCCAACATTTAGGCACCGCTGGTACTCACAATATCAACGCTACCTCAGTTGTCATTAAAAGTCCCAGAGACAACTATACTTCTGCAGCTGGAAAAACACGCAGACACGTAGCCGTGCCACGCAGCTGGGTTGTCTAAGCCCAGATGACAGATCGTTTGCTCCTGTGCCCAGCTCGGGGTGCTCAGAGCGTGCCAGCTTGCAAGAGGAAAGCAAATACATCATTACCAACAACAGCAAGAGGAACAGAGAACTCGAGGGAACATCATTATGCCACTGCATAAACACAGGCAGGGCTGTATTTTAGGCAGTGCCTGTCACGCTGGTCTCCCCGTCTCACTTCTATTATCATCTTATCAGGGAAAGTCATTAGTGGACCTTGTGGCATGACCTGGTAAAGCTACACCTTTTGAATCAATGTCGACAGCTTTTTACGTAAGGAAATAAAACAGACTTTAAAAATTGCCCCCCCTCTCTGCATCAAAAATCTCTTGAGATTTTTGATGGCTTTGGGCTTAGCAATAATATTACATTCAGCTGCGTTACATTATTACATACGCCTGCACACTGTCTGGCCCAATTCCCCGACCTCCACCAGCATCCCCTGGACGCTATCAGCTTTGACAGCGCCACAGGCCCTACCAAATATACAGGAGAGGAACCGCTACGGCCCTGAAGTCTGTTCCTCGCGTGGACCAGCAACCCGCCGGAGTGAGCCCGCCCATGGGGGGAGGCGAGGGGGCTCCGAACTGCTGAGTATGTTCAGCTCCATGGCTCCCACCCCCCCGGGGACTGGCTCGGATGTGGACAGCCCCACACTGCACAGGACGCCAGTTCCTGCAGGCAAACCTCACGGGAACAGCTTTAACTCCCGTGATACAGGAGATCAAGGGACCGTGAAAATCTTTAGTTGTCTTTAAAAGCAAGAAACGACTGATCAAATTCTCTCTGAGGGGAGGCTGGAGTACCTTTACGTATATATAAAATTAACGTTTTACTTTCTGCCAAGTAAAAATGGTGTTTGCATTACTGTGTCATGATCTAAAATTCAAGAGAGCCAAACTACGCCGATATATCAATAATAAATCATTTTGCTAATGTTTTACTCGTGTTACCACTTAACTGCTGAAAACAAGCAGCCGAAAGAGTGAGGGGGGGCAGCACACTGGTATAAATCCTGCAGCCCCTCACAGCCGACGGCACCAGCCCAAACCTTGCAACAGCTTCGCAAGGGCCAGCAATGGATGTTCAGACGGCATTCTCTGTACCTCTGCGGTAATGAATTTCTAATTGCCAAGGATTAAACATTTACGGGGCGTGTTCAGGCAGCGATGAGCTTACGTACACTTCCACTTCCTTGGGTTACTGCACGCTGATCTGCTCATGCAGAAGAGCAGCTTCTGGCCAGCACAAAGGATGCTGACAGCAAACCCGCTGAAAAAAAGCGTTTTTACATTTTTTCCAGGCTGGCTCTTCAGCAACGACGTACCCAGGGCCCTATCATTACGACAGCGAGCCTCGATACGCGCCAACGTCAGCCGATTTGCAGACCAGCGCGAAAATCTCCCCTGGAGCACATCTGGGTGGGTAGTGGGTCACCTTTTAAAGGGAGAGGGTATGGAAGGAGAGGCGCAGGGCCACCCGAGGTTTCCTGGAGGAGGGGAAGCAGGGTGAAGCGACGCTGCTTCGCGTGGCCGGATGGGGGACATTCCTGCGGTGAAAACGGTGGGAACTGCAGGGAGCTCCTCTGACTCACGGCCACAGGGCATGACCCCAAGGGTCTCAGCAGTGGTCACAGAATCACAGAATGATATGGGGTTGGAAGGGACCTCTGGAGATCATCTAGTCCAACCCCCCTGACAAAGCAGGTCCACCCAGAGCAGGTCCCACAGGAACGTGTCCAGGTGGGGTTGGAATGTCTCCAGAGAAGGAGACTCCACCACCTCCCTGGGCAGCCTCTTCCAGGGCTCTGCCACCCTCACAGGAAAGAAATTCCTCCTCATCTTTAGGTGGAACTTCTTCTATTCCAGTTGGTGCCCATTTCCTCTTGTCCTCTCCCTGGGCACCACTGAAAAAAGACCGGCCCCATCCTCTTGACACCCTCCCTTGAAGTATTTATAAGCATTGATCAGATCCCCCCTCAGCCTTCTCTTCTCCAGACTAAAAAGCCCCAAGTCCCTCAACCTCTTCTCGTAAGGAAGATGCTCCAGGCCCCTCATCGTCTTTGTAGCCCTTTATTGCACCCTCTCCAGCAGTTCCCTGTCCTTCTGGAACTGGGGAGCCCAGAAGTGGACCCAGTGCTCCAGATGGGGCCTCCCCAGGGCAGAGCAGAGGGGGAGGATGACCTCCCTCCACCTGCTGGTCACACTCTTCCTGATGCCCCCCAGGATGCCATTGGCCTTCTTGGCCACAAGGGCACATTGCTGGCTCATGGTCATCCTGTTGTCCACCAGGGCTCCTAGGTCTTTCTCCTCAGAGCTGCTCTCCAGCAGGTCAGCCCCTAACCAGTACTAGTGCAGGGGGTTATTTCTCCCCAGGTGCAGCACCCTACACTTGCCTTTGTTGAAATCCATCAGGTCCTGTCTCAGAGGCTAGGCCTTGACCCTGGTGCTATGTGCCCACCCTGACGTTCCTTTTATTATCGGTGGCTTTTGGGGAACAAAAGAAGAGCTGCTGGAGCAGACATAACATGAAGCAGAGCAGCCTTAGACAGAGATATGAATATGTGAGCAGAGGGCTTTGGTCTGCATTCAATTAGCAAACATTTTCACCTTAACTTTCTGGGAGGTCTCTGGGAAGGTGTAGCCCTTGCAGATGAGGGGGAATCTTACAGCAGTAGTAGTACTCAGGAGCTGCAGAAAGATCCTGAGTTCCACCTGAGGAATTCAAACCAGATGTCAGTCACAAAGAAACCTCCTGTCACAAGTCACTCACCCCATGAACTTCTCCTCTGAAAGCATTTTGGTTGATTTGTGTACGTTCTCTTATTGGGAAGTTGCCCTTTAGCTAAATATGGCAATAAGGGAGCGCTGTGGGATCCCCCCAGGATATAAATCCCATCATAAATTCACCCTCTCAGTCACACAGGGCCATTTATTTTATCTGGAGGCTTTTTTTTAGATATTAAGACTAGACGCAGCTGTTTCAAAAGCTCTTATGGGAAGATGTCCATCCTGTTTCCAGTGTACTGCTGGGGCTGGATGGCAGCACCACCAGAGGATGCTGAACCGCCTGACCAGGAGACAAGGCAGTGGGGACCTCATCGGTGTTGGCACTGGGGGTGAAGCAGCAGGACACTGCCGACTCTTGCTGGTAGGTCTGAAATTCCCCACAACCCAGAGACCCCGAAAATGCCCTGTGGCTCCCTCTCTAATTTAGCACGTATGATATGCACAAAACGGGCAGCAAGCCAGGCTGTTCACGGAATCATGGAATCACAGAATTGTCAGAGCTGGAAAGGACCTTCTAGAGACCATCCAGCCCAACTCCCCTGCCAAAGCAGTGTCCCCCAGAGCACATCACTCAGGATGGCATCCAGGTGGGGCTTGAAGATCTCCAGAGAAGGGGACTCCACACCCTCCCTGGGCAGCCTCTTCCAGGGCTCTGCCACCCTCACCCTCTCAAAGAAGTTCTTCCTCAGATTGGAGTGGAACTTCCCATGGTCCAGCTTGTGCCCGTTGCCCCTCCTCCTGTCCCTGGGAACCACTGAAAAGAGTCTGGCTCCATCCTCCCTCAACCCACCTTGTCAGCATTGATAAGGTCTCCCCTCAGCCTTCTCTTCTCCAGGCTAAAGAG
>JAHREE010001392.1:789956-849737 GCA_033628505.1 Tringa tobata
CTGGAGATCATCCAGTCCAACCCCCTGCCAAAGCAGGTCCACCCAGAGCAGGTCCCACAGGAACGTGTCCAGGTGGGGTTGGAATGTCTCCAGAGAAGGAGACTCCACCACCTCCCTGGGCAGCCTCTGCCAGGGCTCTGCCACCCTCACCCCAAAGAAGTTCCTCTTCATGTTTAGGTGGAACTTCTTCTATTCCACTTGGTGCCCATTTCCTCTTGTCCTGTCCCTGGGCACCACTGAAAAAAGACCGGCCCCATCCTCTTGACACCCTCCCTTGAAGTATTTATAGGCATTGATCAGATCCCCCCTCAGCCTTCTCTTCTCCAGACTAAAAAGCCCCAAGTCCCTCAACCTCTTCTCGTAAAAGGGATGCTCCAGGCCCCTCATCATCTTTGTAGCCCTCTGCTGTACCCTCTCCAGCAGTTCCCTGTCCTTCTGGAACTGGGGAGCCCAGAACTGGACCCAGTGCTCCAGATGGGGCCTCCCCAGGGCAGAGCAGAGCAGAGGGGCAGGATGACCTCCCTCCACCTGCTGGTCACACTCTTCCTGATGCCCCCCAGGATGCCACTGGCCTTCTTGGCCACAAGAGCACATTGTTGGCTCATGGTCATCCCATTGTCCACCAGGACTCCCAGGTCTTTCTCCTCAGAGGTGCTCTGCAGCAGGTCAGCCCACACAACCAGTCAGTATCTGTGTCATTCCGGAGTGTGGCTGCAGAAGTACTAGCAAACACACATCCAGAGACTGCAGGACTGACACACGCTGTTTGCTTTCTGCTGGTGACGTCTCTGCCTCCTCTCGGGAGCTGGGCTGCTGTCAACCACGAGCAGAGACCCCTGGAAACCGCTTAGGTGGGGTGTAAAGAGAAGCATACATCAGCAGAGAGCTCCCCAACACCCCTTCCGCTCGAGGGGGCTGGTAGTCCTTGAGCCTCCCCTAGCCCCACACCACGCAGAAAGTGGATCATCACATCACCCTTCTGCAGCTGGGGTTGGATTTTGCTGCCCCTCCCTCCCAGAAGCACTCCGCCGTGCCGGCTGAGGACCTCCAGCTGGGTATTACTCCCCAAGAAAACCTTCCAGGCCCAGCAAAGGATTCGACATACTGGTTTACACTGGGTTTCAGGGTGTTTTTTCCCCCCTCATTTCCATGCCATACCTCCACTCAGTCAGATTTCAAGATAAGTCACTCGTTTCAGACCAAGGCAATCTTTTGTTCTAGAGAAGCCCAGCACTACCTCGCCATTGACTGCCGTAAATCATTAACATCAAGAATGCTGAATCGTGAACCCCAAAGTTCGGAGCACTTACACTGCGTTTAAAAACAAAATCCAGCATCTTTCCAAGACTTTCTCTGCTTTATCTACAGGGTCTATCACCTCACTACACGTTATGACATTATTCCAAAAGCTCTTGCAAGACGTTTTCAGTACTGAAAGTCTTGGAAAAATTCAAGCTGCGTTTAACAGAAAACCACAGTGCATTTTCCTTAAAGAAAATATACCTGAAAATTTGTTTGGTAGAACGTGGAATACAAACAGCTGCTAATAAAGTATTACAGAAAGCTAGGAACAAGATTTTTCTTTTGCTCTGAGCAACAAAAAAACCCTCGGCTCAGCAGCCAGCTGTCGTCCAATTTGGAAATTAGAGAACAAGATGAACCAAGTCCTTCATTAGTGCTCTTAGTGCTATCGGGACAGAGGGAATCCCTTGGAGGACCAGGCAGCCAGGAAAGCCTGGTGAGAGAAGTGAGGTACAAAGGATAAAACCCCTTATTCTGAAAGAGATGAGGACTCTAGGTTTAGGCTTCTAAAACCCTGGTTAGGCACCCCTGTCCCCTCAACGCTGAGCACCCAGGAGCTGACCGAATGCCCAACCTATCTGAAAATCTGCCTCTTTATTTTTCATGCTGACCTGGCACTTTAGATGCTGGAGTTTACAGTCTTGCTTTCGCAAATCCATGTCGGCGCTGGAGAAGACCCTGAGGTCACACAAACCGTGGAACCGCTCATGCACAAACTGGGTGAAAAAGTAAATATCAAATATATCCTACAGAAGAAGGACTGGGGAGCAAGAGGGGGGGTCACACACACTGAGTGAAGCACATGGTCTATAGCAGAAGGCAGAGTCAAGGATAAGCAGCTCCTTTTCCCCTCTGACAGCAGCGCTAGAAAGGGTTCTTTAAAGTACTCAGATCACTAACTGAAAGCAACACAAAGGTTGAAAAGCAAGTAGGCAAATGCACCAGCTTTTCCCCTAAAAAGCATTTAATTCTCACCCTGAATTTGATGACACTTCAGAGCACCTCCATCCTTGGCAACTACTAAAGCATGAGCTGAAGCCCTGCTAAAATCCTCAATGTTTTAAGTGTTCTCCAAGGTGAGATGCGAGAAGGAGAAACGTGCTCATTCTTCCTGCCGCATCCTCGCTCCAGCTACACTATTATTTATACAGGTGGGGTTTTTTTCTGTAGACTCATCGCTTTTGCCTGATCAGAAGCACAAACCCTCTAAGAACAACTTCTTAATAAGATGAGAAACACTCATGTTGTTGCTAATACCTTTTTAACTAATGTCTTTCACTTAATGGACTCCCAAAACAGATTCAGGAGTAAACCAGCAGCTGGGAAAAGCTGAATGCTGGCCTGCAGAGCGTTTTCCAGCAGGATGGATGGAAAAATTAGAGTCAATCACATGGGAAGACTCTGTTACAAAAAAATCATTAGCAGGCACAGCTGGGTACCAGCCAGCTGGGTACCTGCGTTAGGGATGCTGGCACAGATGCTAACTGAAGGAAAAATGGGACTACTTCAAACTCCTCGCTTTCTCTTCTTACTGCGACGCTTCCTTCTGTCAGAATCAAAAGCTGCGCGCAAACCCGGGCAGGGCACCTCCAGGCAGCAGGATGACTTCATGGAATTGTTTTCCAGAGAGCTATTTAAAGGGCTCCCGTTCCCGCAATCCGCGTGGCTGGCTGATGGAGGCAGCCCCCGGAGCACAGCCCGGCCCCACGCCGTGTGCCAGCACCTCCCTCTGCCCCCAGCATGGTTGTCCCCAAGCCCAACACGGCTCCGGCTTGCGTAAGGCTGGAGAACTTCTGGTCAGATCCTGTCCAAGCTGACCAGAAAGCCTTGAAGCTCACACTTCAAGCAAGGAGGACCTGGATGGGTTCATCGCACTTCTACGTCCTGGTCAAATGAGGACGTACGCAGCCCCAACGGGAATGTATAGTTTACTTTGGAGAAGAGGAGGCTGAGGGGAGACCTCATTGCCCTCTACAACTCCCTGAAAGGAGGCTGGAGAGAGGTGGGGGTTGGCCTCTTCTCCCAAGGGAATAACGACAGGAGCAGAGGAAATGGTCTGAAGTTGGGGCAGGGGAGGGTTAGATGAGATATTGGGAAGAATTCCTTTCCTGAGAGGGTGGTCAGGCACTGGAACAGCCTGCCCAGGGAGGTGGTGGAGTCACCACCCCTGGAGGCATCTCAGAAACGTGTAGACATGGCACTTCAGGCCATGGAGGGGTGGACCACAGCAATGCCTATGTGCGCACCCACACAAGCGTACGCGTAAATCCAAACGACTTCTGCCCCCCAGCGTGGCCGAATTAGGGCTAATCTGGTGTCTTGGCCCCCAAAAGGATCTCTGTAAGAAATCTTCACCACCTCAGGGCCAGCGCGAAGTCTGCCCAACCACCTTCTCTCCAAATGAACTTCTCTCGACTTGACTCGCCTTGACTCCCACGGGCAATCCCAGCTCCTGCCCTGCGTCCTTCCCCCCAACGCCGAGACCCAGCAGCAGCCGAAGCCGTGGCTGGCTGTGGGGAGGGGGGTGACAACCAGCCGAGCGGGGGCTTGCCGGGGAGAGGAGCGGAGCAAAGCCCCCAGCGCCAGCAGCCCCGTGCCATCTAAGGGCCACGGGTTCACGGATCCAGGCTGGGGAGGCCACCCCAGCTACTCTGCTGGCAGGGGACATCTCTCCCATCGCTCAGCCTCTGTCCCCGTGCCGCCCCCGCTGCCGCTGAACCCCACCACTTTTGGATTGGGTCTGGGTTTTTTGTTGGTTTTTGTTTGTTTTGTTTTGTTTTGTTTTTTTTAAATTTAATTCAACTAAGACCCTGAACACTGATTAGATCCAAGCCCCAGTCTAACCCCTCCAAAGTTATGTAAGCCCTGAAATCCAAAACGCCTTGAAAAGCTTAAATGTGACAGCGCTGGTGATGTCATGCTGCTGAAAGGTTGCCATGGAAACCGCTCCTACCACTGCCATATGCCTGTGGCTCTCAGCGCTGGAGCCCAGCATCCTCTGCTCAGCCCCCAGCACCCAAACCTGGGAGAACTGGGAGAAAATGGCAAAGGACATCCAGGTGCCCTTCAGCTCCCCGTGCGTCCTACGGGGACAAGAGCTGAGCTGCTGACGCGGCTCCTTTGCCATCAGCACCTAAGAGCCTTCCCCCGCCAAATGGCAGTCCCCCAGGCAGCTGGCCCCCAAACCCCCGAGGTGCTGACCTCCAACAGCTTCCAAACGGCTCGGTGTGGCTCTTGAGGGGACACGGGGTCCTGGTTCCCTTCAGCCAAGCGCTGAGGCACATCCTCATCCCCACCTCCCAACCCCAGGTGCCAGCCTGCCCTAGGGACCCTCCGGGCAGCCCCCGCTCGGTGCCACCCCACACAACTCGGGGACCCACAGCCATTTTCATCACAAGGCAGTCAAAAAACCAAAAACCACAAAAACCCAACTAAACAAGCCAAAAAGCATTCCGGAATCCTCACGGTTGGAGAAAAGAGCTTGAAAAGGTTTCCCAAACCTGAAAGCAAATAAAAAGAAGAAATCTACTGGCTTTAAAAATCCCCTTCCATCTCCCCCCCCCCCCACTCCTTAACCAACCTTATAATTCCTGCCTAACGGCAGCTGTAAGGCTTTGCAGGTTTTTTTCTAAGAGGTAAAGCTTAATTTTCTGCCGTATCTCCACCCAAGTTCACCCTCGCGATGAACTAAAATGAATGCAACAAATTAAACCCTGGGTTCATTTAAAATCCAAGCGAAGGGAATCCCCTCGTGGTTTTATTTCCCTCAAAGAAATTGAGAAATTCCCCCTGTTTAAAAGGGTTCTGCATTTTTAATCATGCTCTCCGTCCAGGGCGTTTACGGCACACCCTTACGTAAGGGCTATAAACTGATTTTCTGTGCTCAGAAACGTCAGATGATTTTGTCTGGGTTTGGTATCCACATGTGAAAGTAAGAAAACACTGGGAGCTCTCAGCTCAGTCCTAATTTCAAGGGCCACCCACCCCATCTAATCATGACTTTACTGCAGATCATACAAATTCCGCCCGGCGAAACACAAATGGCCAGGACTTCTAATTTTTTTTTCCTCCTTGCACTGCAGGAATGAGATGAGTAGATGGGGCACGTCCTTTCTTAAGGTGTTTAACCCACGGCTCCTCGCCCTGGTTTTTGGAGACACATCTCCAGCTTCCTGGGACAATTCCCCGCCACCGTCGGGGTGAACAGACGGGGACTAGGGACATCTGAGCCCTGCTTTGGCAGCACTCGGTGAAGTGACACCCACTGTTGCGCCAATTACTTCGCAATTAACCACACGCTGCTGATTGACCACCCGCTAAGAACTCTTCCCCCCTCCTTGGGTGAGAATGGCTCCCACCAGACCAGCGTGGGAAAAATCAGGCAGAAGAGGGGACAACGGGAGAGGGAGAGGGACAGGACAGGACCAGGGGACGATGCTGCACACACAGGGCCAGCTCGGGGTGTCCCAGCTTTGGGGATGCTGCCAGCCTGGGCAAGTGGCCCCGACTGCCCCACTGACACCCAGCCCAGCTGCATTTCTTCTCCATCACCAACTGGCATGAGAGCCAAGCCAAAGGTCTGGGGTGGGCTACCAAGGACCAACAGGGCAACCTGGCAACATCTGCCTGGCTGGGCTGTTTGTCCTGCCCCGCTGGAGCCTGGGCTCAGTCACGAGAGCAACATCCCAGCACGATGCAACGGCGTTGGGGGCAGAGACTGTCCCACAGCAGCTTGACAAACGGGGAGATGGGCAGATCTGGTTTGTCCCGCGTTGCATTTACCCTCCAGAGCAGTTTCCTGCTGGAGGCTGGAGAGCCCAGAATGGATTTTTGAAGAACGCATCGCATACACTTTGGCAAAACTAAGAGAAAAGTCTCAAAAAGGCTTGAGGGAACCATCTTACTCAACGTACTGCTGTTTTCTCATCTCCCATGAAATCCCTGCCAAAAAGCCTATAGCACAATGCTACAACACCAAGTTACAATGGTGACATTTATTCAAATCAAACGATGAGTCCATATTTTTGAGCTTAGCATGGATTCCCTTTTTTGGCATTCATCATTTTAATAGCTACACACATGTCCCAGCTTAGTTACCCCCAAAACATTATCAAAACATTACTATTTCAGGACATGCTGAAAGTAACGCTTTCTGGAGGCACAATCACAAACCCTTCTGGATTCTGGGCTTGCCGCTTTTGACTGTGTGCTTCCTGCCGACCAGACATAATTCACTTGAGTCCTCCTCAAAGAACTGCAAAACATTCTATTTTCCACCAGGGCAAAAAGCCCAAGGTGGTTTTCCTTTGTTTTCTACTCTATATTCCCTGCTAGACCACTTGCAGCTCTGCAGGTATTTTTATTGTGATTCAGCGTGAATCACAGAATCTTCATGGTTGGAAGGGACCTCTGAGATCATCAAGTCCAACCATACACACACACACACAAAATACCCCAACCCAACAATCTCGGGCACTAGAGCGTGCCCTGAAGTGCCACATCTACACATTTCTTAAACACCTCCAGGGATGGTGACTCCACCACCTCCCTGGGCAGGCTGTTCCAGTGCCTGACTACTCTCTCACTAAAGTCATTCTTCCCAATATCTCACCTAAACCTCCCCTGCCCCAACTTCAGACCATTTCCTCTGCTCCTGTCCTTATTCCCTTGGGAGAAGAGGCCAACCCCCACCTCTCTCCAGCCTCCTTTCAGGGAGTTGTAGAGGGCAATGAGGTCTCCCCTCAGCCTCCTCTTCTCCAAACTAAACATGCCCAGTTCCCTCAGCCTCTCCTCGGGTGACTTGTTCTCCAGACCCCTCACCAGCTTGGTGGCTCTCCTCTGGACACGCTCCACCACCTCAATGTCCTTCTTGTGGTGAGGGGCCCAAACACAGTCACCCCAGTTACAAAATATTCAACATTTTCCCCCTTCTCTCTTTGGGCTCCATGAAACCAGGTCCTCCAGCAACAGAAGAATTACCAAACTGCTGTTAGTCTTGATAATCCAGGAAAGACATGGAACTTTTGATGTCTTCGTGCACTGTAGCCCAGTGAGGAGCACGAGGCCGTGCAGGCAGAGGAGTGACCCAGACGTAGGCAGAAGGTGGTTGACTCTGATCTCACCATGGCTTTTCTGCTCCGTCCATATCCCTTCCTGGAAATGAAGCTTCAGAGCAAACTCTGCACAGCCCCACAGCTCCAAACAGCCTACAACGGGGTGCAATGCAGGCGAGGATCGATGGTCCTGCCCAGCACATGGGGACTGGGAGGAGAGGAGTCATGCAGGCTCCGTCAGCGACACTTCTCCTACCACCAGAGGTGACAGCACAGATGGAATATCCAGAGGGATACACAGAGGTAGCATCCCATATCCCACGCAAAGCTTGACCTCCCAGAGGTGTTTGTCACTGAAGCAGGTTGTCTTCTTCAAGCTTCAGCTCTTGCATGGGAATACCTACTTGGTTTAGATATACTCTTCTTAACTGAAACTGAAGAAGTGATTTCAAGGCCATTTCATTATCTTATTATTCCCTCACAATTTAATTTTTGTACCATTTCTAATACTAGTAACATTCTTCTGGGTCTCTGGCTAAACTATCCACATACACTTTCCACTGATGCCCGTTTATTCTTCCTCTAAATATTCATGCTGGTAAATAAGTATTTTGCCTTCCCATGCTAATGCATAATGTATAAATCAGCCCCAAACACAAAGAAACCTAAAAAGAGTCCCCATAAAAAGGATTTAGTTCCCCCCCCCCCACCCCATAAACAACAGCTGGCAAAGTATCTCACAAAACAACAACAAAAATCCCACTTCACTGATACATTTAATTGCTTCAGGATTTAATGCTTCTCCGAAGTTGTTAGCTGCAGCCAATATTGGAAGCAAAGCACTGCCGTCCAAAAAAACGATGGAGCTATCTTCATCTCCCGCTTTGGAAACTCACTGCCTGCCCAACGACTGGGCTTCAGCACCCCCTAAAAAGAGCTTAAACGACACAGCTTTTTCTGCAGCCATCCTCAACCTGAGGACAAGAGTCTGCAGCTGGTGAACTGCTTTGAATCACAGAATTTCTAGGTCGGAAGGGACCTTTCAGATCATCGAGTCCAACCATCAACCTAACACTGCCAAAACCACCACTAAACCATGTTGCTAAGCAGCACGTCTACCCATCTTTTAAATACCTCCAGGAATGGTGACTCCACCACATCCCTGGGCAGACTGTTCCAACGCTTGATAACCCTTTCAGTGATGAAATTTTTCCTAATATCCAATCAAAACCTCCCCTGGCACGTGTTGAGGCCATTTCCTTCTGTCCTATCTTATTACTTGGGAGAAGAAAGCCCAGGTCTCACTGCCCTGCCTTCCCAAGCAGACACTCTAGTCTCCAGGAGTCCCTTTGCTTGGCACCAAACTTGAGAACTGCAGCAAGCTCTTGCCTACAGCGTGCCCTTTCGGCTACATAACTGCCCAGAGCCCCAAACTGCAGGTCTGTGGACTCGTCACCCAAAGCAGAAGAGCACCCAAGCCATGGAGGGGCTGTGCAGCATCTGGCGGGGAGAACCCGTGAGGTGGCACGAAGCTGCAGGCACAGCTCACTGGCAGCAAGTGCCCAAGTTCACGGCCACCATGGTGCAAGGAGCCCCTGGCCTCATTTTATTACAGAATGGTAGGGGTTGGAAGGGACCTTTGGAGATTATCTAGTCCAAATTCCCTGCCAAAGCAAGGTCACCCAGAGCAGGTGGTTGAGTCACCATCCCTGGATGTGTTGAAGAGACGATTAGATGTGGTGCTGAGGGATATGGTGTAGGGGAGGACTTTGTAGAGTAGGGTAGATGGTTGGACTCGATGATCCCAAGGGTCTCTTCCAACCTAGATGGTTCTATGATCGTGCCTGCCATTAAGCGTATCAAGAGATAACAGCTGAATCTGCCCTGCCAATGACACCTGAGATTGGGTGAGTCCCTCAGCGTGCAGGAACCAGGCTCTGCCTCCCGGTCAGTTTGTGTTTGCCCTGAATCTCAGCCGACCTCCTTTTTACAGACCCAAGCACCCCAGACTTTGCTGCTGTGCACTAACGTGCGTCAAACAAGCAACATAAACCTGAACTGTTCCTGAGCTTCCCAAAGCCCATCCTTTCCCAAATGGATATATATGTCACAGCATCATATGCCATATAAGCTCCCTCTTCTGCAATTTAAAGCACCTACGAGGTAATCAACACAGAGTAACAAACTTGACAAGGAATAACAGCCTAATACCTTCAAAGCACCAAGCACAAACCTCTTAATTTTTTTTTCAGTTTTCCATGTAGCTAATCACTCACAGCAACATCATTTTAACAGCTCATATATTTCACAAAGTTTTACAGATAAGCTACAAGGGACATATTTTTTCCACTGGTCTTGTGGGAGCAGAAAATTAAGACAGTAAATTAAGTCTGATCTGCTGGCAAAACATCTCTCTGAAATTAGGCAACAGACTTTGCTTTAACCCTACCACCCCTCTGTTTGAGTATTGGATTTATATGATTGATTTATGCTTATAAATACTTAAAGGGAGGGTGTCAACAGGATGGGGCTGGTCTTTTTTCAGTGGTGCCCAGGGACAGGACAAGAGGAAATGGGCACCAACTGGAATAGAAGAAGTTCCACCTAAAGATGAGGAGGAACTTCTTTCTTTTGAGGGTGGCAGAGCCCTGGAAGAGGCTGCCCAGGGAGGTGGTAGAGTCTCCTTCTCTGGAGACATTCCAACCCTGCCTGGACACGTTCCTGTGCAACCTGCTCTGGGTGGACCTGCTTTGGCAGGGGGGTTGGACTAGATGATCTCCAGAGATCCCTTCCAACCCCATGGGATTCCGTGACACCTAGGCTTCAGCCGGCTGTCCTGTGCCTGTGGCCGGACCGGTGCTTCACCGATTAGTGGTTGAGCAACCAGTGGTTTGTCATCTGCTGGCTGGGGAGGGCTCTGTGGGACCACAGCCTGCTTCAACAGGGCTGGGAAAAGGAGCGAAAAGCAAAGCCAGTCTTTTTTCTTTCTCTAGTTGAATTCGCTGCAGGCAAGTCTGCACCTCCACCGGGAATATGCCAAGGATCTGCAAAATCAAAATAGGATGGGAAAGACTGAATGGCAGCAGGCTCCCTTAAAAGGCCATCTGATCCTGATTTATAGCCTCTAAACAGCGGGGAATTTCCTACATGGGAAAATCTGCCAGGGAAGTGTCAATCCCATCTTTATTGGCACTGTCACTTACTGGGCAAAGCAGTTCAATTTGCTCTTCAGAGGAAACAAGGCTTAGGCACTCGATCTGCATGCACGTGTGCTTGGGAACAGGGAGGCATGCATGCCTGCACAGTGAGGTCTCCTCCAGCAACCCCCAAACACCACCAAACAGCTTCAAGGAAACTCAGCAGAGCAGATTATTGGTAGCGACACACACACATCCTCAGCTATGGATTCCTGGAGTCCTCTCTCACCTTCCTGCGCGCTAATCCGTTTATTATTTCTATACTGAAGATAAGTTAAATAACCCTGCAAGCCTTTCCCAGGAGACACTGATTCAATCCAAACGCATCCAGCATGGATGGATGTAGGGCAGGAGATGCACGGGCTTTTAACAAAAGCTTCACTTGGATATTTTTTTTCTTTTAAGAAAAAGAAAAAGGGAGGGGAAAAAGAAATCTCAAAAGGAGGAACCCAAATGCAAGCGGAACATAAAATTAATTCAAGCATGGAGGCTGAGTGAACAGCTCGACTTCCCCATTGCCAGGTTCCCCCCAGCTACACGATCGGTGGTGGCTAAATGGAACTTTCCATCGCCCAGTCCAAGTATTTGTCAGCTCCTGCATCCTGATTATATCTGTAATCCTGGTTACCAGGGAAGGGGGAAAGCAGGAGGCTTAGCATTACCCACAGGAGCCTCAGCAGGTATTCAAAAGTCTCATTTTAAGACACGTGTGGTGACACTTTTAAGTTCACGTAGTGACACTTTTAAGTTCACGTAGTGACATTTACACGCAATCCCATGCCCACTGCTCTTCTGAGCTTTCCTTGCTGACCCCTTGCCCACCCATCCCAGCTTTGAGGGGGGCTGCCAGAGTGTTTGCAGATTCTGGGGCTGCTGGGGGTACATCCTTCCTGACCTTGCTTCGGTTATGATCCTCTAGAAAGGGGGGGGGGGGGCAAACCCAGTCCCATCATCCCATCCCAACTGGAAAGACGAGCGTCAAAAAGCCTTGCCCGCGCAACTGGGATTTCTGAAACTGCCCACGTGTGGTTCAAGGAGAAGTTCAATAAATCTATAAAAGAAGCAACGAGAGAGGACACCTTGCAGTCAGAAGAGTCCAGTCCTGGGTGTCCATCAATCTGGCCCCAGGTGCCCGGTGTGGAGGCACGCCAAGGGATGCCAGAAATAACCCCAGCCACACAGCCATCTGGGGACGCCCACCGGGTGCTGTGGTGTCTTACTCACGTCTGCCCGGTTCACCTGGATTACTAGGGGGTAGTTCATTGCCTGGCCTTGAAACCACACTCATTTCCACCTCTCTTCCCTGCCTATTGATCTGGGGATGCCAGCAGTTACCAACCACATCCCTAACGGTTGCTATGGCTACAGGAAAGCTGCTGCATCCCTGCATCCTGCACTCATCCTCACCAAGAGTCCTCACAGGGACCCACTGCCCTAGAGGATGTCCCTCTAAAGAATCCTCCTGCCTACTGTGTGAGACCATCTCCACTAACTGATGCCCCCACACCCCAAATCTGTGTTTATTCTTTCCCCTTTCTCTTGCCAGAGAGACGTCCCCACAACAGGCACAGCTCCACGGCAAAGCTCTGGCTGGACAGGTTTTGCACAGGACTCACACAGGGCCCAGAAAGCACTCAAATTCTCAAGAGAAAAGAAAGGAAAAAAAAAAGAGCTATTTTGTGCAGAGAAACCAGTTACCGACTCCTCGTGCTGCAAATTACCGGGAGGCGCGAGATTACACCAGGGCAGCGTCGCTCAGTTCCTCAGCCCAAATCCCAGTGGTAAAAATATCTCCTACTTTTCTTCCATTTTTTCCCCGTGAATGTGGCACTGGACACAGCTGGAGCCAGAAGACAGTGTCAGACCGACCTTTACCCTGACCAGCCCCCTCTGTCCTATCGGGTCCCCCTTCTTCAGACGTGCCAACCCAGTTGCGTCACGTGGATAAGACCACGTCTTGCCAGGAACACAGGCAGGTGTCCCCGAAGGCACTCACTCGGCTGGCAGCCAGGTTTTAGGGAGCAATGGGCTTAGATGGTGCTGGCACCTGCCCCAACAGACCCCCAAAACAGCATCCTTCTTCTGAGGGAGCCACCCATGCGAGCCCTCCCCCCCCTTCCCGTAACACAGCCCAGGGGAAGCCGTGAACCGTGACTCTGCCCATCCCCAGTTGAGTTGTGACGATGAATAATTAATTGCTGCTTTGTTTCCTAGTGGAATTCTATAGCAGTAATTATCTCTGTTTTAACACAAAACAATTATCACCTCCTCCTTTCCTTTTCCTCTCCCATCAATTAGGAGATGGGAAGAGGAGCATCTCTCGCTCATGACTAATAACAGCCCTTCACCAGAGGAAGCTGGTGTGGTGGGTAATTACCAGGATGCTCCAGCAGGTAATGTCACGCAGCCAGAGCAGGGACAGCTCGCCGAGCCGCGGAAGGACAGAGCATCACAGTGTTCGGGTCACCTGGAAGTCACAGTCATCAGCACAGAGGCTAACTCTCCAGTCAGTTTCTTCCGAGACCATTAATGAGCGCTAATTACAAATGGTCATTCAGCCTGTCAGCACCCCTGCGTCCATCACCACCAGAAGCCTGGGTTAACACTGCTGCTGTATTCAGCAGGCTGCAGGCTGGGGCTTGTCTTTGGTTACAAAAACGCCGGTCGTGACTGCTCATTTTTTTTTCCTCCCATCTCTCTTTTTCTCCACGCGTACGGAAGCATGCATAAAATCAAGAAAAGGGGGAATGTTCTGAAGCACCTCCCCGCTCCAGCAGAGATGCACAACCACTCGGTTGGACTCAAGGACCAAAAAGGTCCCTTCTAATTTTGAAGATTCTGTGATCCTGTAACCTCTGAAGTTCCTGGCAGATTCCTCATCCAGCTTTGTGCCTACAGGTGGGAGATGCCATCTCCTCCCGAGGCTGCTGGTGGGGACAGAAAGCTGCAGCACTGCCTGGCCATGAACTTTGGCCACCAGCACAGTGACAAGATCAGTCTGGAGGACGCACACAGGGCAGGAGAAGGCTTGACATTACAGAGAAATAGATGGACACCTGGTGAAGCACTCTGGAGTAACGGCTCCCCCAGAACCACCACTTTTTTTTTTTTTTCAGAGAAGCACCAGTACCATTGGGCCTTTAAAGGATATTTGACAATATCCTAAAATTCTGAAATTTGAGATGGAAACCAAAACAGATCTGAAAACTTCCCATTAGCTTTGGATAAGGAAACATGAAACAGAGAGCCTTTCCATGCCGCAAACTGCAACCAAAACCCCGACAAAGCGGGGTGACTATGGGATGCATGGATGTTTACCCAGTTCAAAAGCTCAAAGCAGCCGGCATCCTTTTTTTATTATTATTTATTTTTTTGCACAGAATGTGCCCTGCTTTTACAGCCGGTTCTGTATTTGTAACGTTAACTCACCAAGGGTACAGGAGGCGATGGACTACTTGAGCTTAGGCACCGGGTGCACGGATGCCGGTGGCAGAGCAGGCAGGCTGCTGCGAACGCGCTCAGCGAGGATGACACCTCTGACCTCCACTGAGGCTTTTGGGGCAGAAGAGCAGTCTTGTTCAATATCTTTATTGATGATCTAGACAAGGGGATTGAATGCACCTTAAGTAAGTTTGCAGGTGACACCAAACTAGGTGGGAGTGTTGATCTGCTTGAGGGTCAGAAGGCTCTGCAGAGGGACCTGGACAGGTTGGATCAATAGGCCAAGGCCAATGGGATGAGGTTCAATAAGGCCAAGTGCCGGGTCCTGCATTTTGGTCACAACAACCCCGGGCAAGGCTACAGGCTCGGGGCAGAGTGGCTGGAGCTGCCCAGCATCAAAGGACCTGGGAATGTTAGTGGCCAGCCGGCTGAACATGAGCCAGCAGTGTGCCCAGGTGGCCAAGAGGGCCAATGGCATCCTGGCCTGTATCAGGAATAGCGTGGCCAGCAGGAGTAAGGAGGTCATCGTGCCTCTGTACTCAGCACTGGTGAGGCCTCACCTCAAGGGCTGTGTTCAGTTTTGAGCCCCTCGCCACAAGAAGGACATTGAGGTGGTGGAGCGTGTCCAGAGGAGAGCCACCAAGCTGGTGAGGGGTCTGGAGAACAAGTCACCCGAGGAGAGGCTGAAGGAACTGGGCATGTTTAGTTTGGAGAAGAGGAGGCTGAAGGGAGACCTCATTGCCCTCTACAACTCCCTGAAAGGAGGGTGTAGAGAGGTGGGGGTTGGCCTCTTCTTCCAAGGCAATAACGACAGGAGCAGAGGAAATGGTCTGAAGCTGCAGCAAGGGAGATTCAGATTAGATATTAGGAAGAATTACTTTACTGAAAGAGTGGTCAGGCACTGGAACAGCCTGCCCAGGGAGGTGGTGGAGTCACCATCCCTGGAGGTGTTTAAGAAACATTTAGACATGGCTCTTCAGGGCATGCTCTAGTGCCCAAGATTATTGGTTTGTGGTGGGGTGTTGTGTGTGGGGTTGTGGGTGTGGGGTTTAGTTGGTGGGGTGGTGTTTTTGGATTTGTTGTTGGTTTTTTTTTGTTTTGTTTTGTTTTTTAATTTGGTTGTGGCTTTTTTGTTTTGGTTTGGTTTTGGTTTTTTTTATGTGGTTGGACTTGATGATCTCGGAGGTCGCTTCCAACCGCTAAGATTCCGTGATTCTGTGATTTAGGGAACGGACCGGTGGCTGCTCTCCCTGGCTTTCCAACCAGCCTGGGGCATCAGTTGCTTTTCCTCTGCTACCTCCTACCTTTACCTTTAAGAGCGGCACGGGAGGTTTTCTCTTTCTGTGTGGTTTTACCCTACCTGGCACAAAAGATTTTTGATCCCACCACGAGTGCAAATCTTTCTGGAAAGCCTGAACCAAAGCAGGAGCTCTCTTCCTTACCTCCTGCTCGCTCACCACCAGCAAAGGAGCCGCCTGCCCTTCTGCCGCAGCTTCGAGACAGAAAAAATAACTCACCTCTCCGTTTCTTAACGGGGACGGCACGGAAATAATGAAGAACTCGCACATATGGGTAAGCAGTGTCTAATCTGGAAAATTCTTTCTGCAGTCCACGAAAAAAAAAAAAATATCCATTTTAATTAAATACTTTTATTTTACCCACTGCTGTGCGCTAAATTAAACTGTTTCAGCATTAATATATAAAACCATTCTTCTGTGCATGCATGAGTGAGTTTATGCACGTGTCCGTGTATAAAAGCTATCCAATTAAGCACTGCTTAAAATGCAAATGACAGATGATAAAAACTCCATCCTGACTGTATTAAGTCTTGACTTGGGATGTTGTATTTAGATCCTCGGTCGTTTAAAACTAGTGCAAACTCAATGAAGTCAATGGAGCTAGTAATAATTTACATCGGTGGAAAATCTGGACCTTTGATTTTTAAATACTTACTACTGGCAAGAAGTGAAAAACAAGCAACAAAAATCCACTTTGCAACACGGAGCCAGATACTATTTTTCTTCTTTTACAGTAATAGCTCAAAAATAACAAATTTAAAACAGAAGGTCTAATAAAGACTTGTCCTGGGACAGATCTTGGAGTTACATCAGCTGTTACTCCTGAAGGCACTGGAATTTAAATTGAGGCTTGAGGCCCTCGTTTACACATTCATGTTCAATCTGCAAAATACCACGGACACGCCGAAATTTAAATCATGTGCTTGTAACTATTCGCCCCGATTTTCTCCATTATCAAGCTTGCTCCTTCTACCCTTCTGGCAGCACAAAGAGACTTTAAAACAGGATAAAAAAATTTATATATATTTATATCGTGGAAGGCTCCTCAACAGGCCTGAAGTTGTAGGAAGGGGTTTTGACAGGAGAGCTGCTGCCCACTGCCCAAGCCCCGGCCACGGGTGGGCAAGCTTGCTGGTGGGCTCCCTTCAGCAGAACCCAGCTGAGGTGATCATGCCTGCCCTGGGCAGGGACACTGAGACTGTGATGGTGGACCTCCCCGCTGCTGGCAGAGCTGGTCCAGACAGAGGGCAGGGCTGGTGGTCCAGCACCCCAGGGCTGGTGGTCCCTGTGCTCAGCTCTCTCCTGCGCTGCATTCTGTTTAGAATCACAGAATCATTTAGGTTGGAAGGGACCTTTCAGATCATCAAGTCCACCCATCAACTTAACACTGCCAAATCCACCACTAAACCATGTCCCTCAGCACCACATCCACACGTCTTTTAAATCCCTCCAGGGATGGTGACTCCACCACCTCCCTGGGCAGGATGTTCCAGTGCCTGACCACCCTCTCACTAAAGTCATTCTTCCCAATATCTCACCTAAACCTCCCCTGCCCCAACTTCACACCATTTCCTCAGCTCCTGTCATTATTCCCTTGGGAGAAGAGGCCAACCCTCACCTCTCTACACCCTCCTTTCCAGGAGTTGTAGAGGGCAACGAGGTCTCTCCTCAGCCTCCTCTTCTCCAAACTAAACATGCCCAGTTCCCTCAGCTTCTCCTTGTGTGACTTGTTCTCCAGACCCCTCACCAGCTTGGTGGCTCTCCTCTGGACATGCTCCACCACCTCAATGTCCTTCTTGTGGTGAGGGGCTCAAAACTGGACACAGCCCTCGAGGTGAGGCCTCACCAATGCCCAGTCCAGAGGCACCATCACTGCCCTAGTCCTGCTGGCCAGGATGCCATTGGCCACCTGGGCACACTGCTGGCTCATGTTCAGCCGGCTGGCCACCAACACCCCCAGGTCCTTTTCTGCTGGGCAGCTTTCCAGCCACTAAAGCAGAGCCTGTCAGACTTACATCACCTAAGGATCTGCCCAGAGGTTGCCCACAGGTGGACAACTTAATCTCTCTACTACCAAGAGACAGGAAACATAATTTAAAGGATTCAGAAGTCCTCCTCTCAGAATCTGTTTGTGCTGCAGCACAGCCATGGCTTGCAGACTTCTGCAGCCCTGTGAGAACTTGCATCTGTTCTCAGCTCCGAAATGGTTTAAAAAGCCAGCTGTCACTGGTTCTGGGAGAAACCAGCAGCATAATAAAACGTCGCAGGAAGTATGTTCACAAAATAGGAGCTTGGTGGAAATAGGATGCTGGGGAGAATTATGACATTTTACAAAAATGCACCAATATATTTTTAAATGCGTAAGTGGACAATTTGCATTTGCCATGACAGAAGAATAATTCAGGTATGTAAAAAAAAAAAATAAATAAAATAAACTGTTCTGGTATCTGGCCAATCTAGAACATCTACATCTGGTACACATTTACTTTCATTGCAGCTGCGAGCCGTCATTTGTACAGCCATGGCCCGAGGCCGCGCTGCATCGAGCGGCTCCCATCTGCTAAGTGAGCGTCGGTCACTGGTTGGATCAGAAAGATGGTCCAAAAAGTATAATGAACACAATGGCTTGCAATTCGCAGATTTTGAACTGGTAATAACTCCTTGCAGGGCCCTTTTCAGCAGCACAGTCCAACCGTGCCCTATATGCTGCCAGTCGGCGTTAGCCGTGCCGCCTCGCTGCCGAGGCACGGAGAGGACCTGACCCACATCTCCCAGCAGACCCAAGAAGAGAAGACACCTCTCTAGCACCTCAGTTTGCTGCTCCCTTCCACAGCCCCCCTTCAGGCATAAGGGCCAGGAGGCAGAAGGCTGCCCACCTTCCCTACAGGGAGCCTGCGGCACACCAAGCAGTCCAAGAGGCCACCACTGGCACGGACCAGCACCACCAAACAAGAGGACTTCAATGGTTCTTCCCAGCTACTCACTCCCAAACCTACAACAGTCCTGCTTTGCATCTTTTTTTTTCCCCACTCCTTAGAAATTCACGTCTTGGGCTTCACGCAAGACTCCTCAGATTACTAGAGCGACGCACTACAGCAGGCTGGCATCCTCAGGCGTCAGAGAAGTAAAACCCAGCTCAAAAAGGTACAATGTGATATTTATTCACGTCTGAAGACCTGCCTTGCTTCTTAGCACCTTTTAAATGCAAAGATTTGGAAGCAATGGTCCCTCTTCAGTATTTTAAACCCCTCTGCTGCCTTTTCCACAACATACAATAACCAAAGGAGTAACCCAAGCTTGCTTAAAGTCCTAGGAAGCAAGTCTCATTCCTCTAGACATAAAGAGCAAAAAAACCCAACCAACCAACCAAACAAACAAAAAAGCCCAAAACACAAACCCAAGAAGATCTCTGGGCATTCTGAAGTCATTTCAGAAGGGAAAAAATAATCATAAGAAGGGACACAGGGTTCCCCCCACTCCGTTGCTGTTACTCTAAACATGGGTTCTTGCTATAAAACTGTATTAACTGGTTGGTGATGTACTCAGGAAAATACTTCCCCTCCTCTTTGTGCTGAAGAATGGTGATATTTGCTACCTGCGTTTTTTTCCCAGAGATAAAGTAGGCAGCTCCTTTAGAGATGATGTAACTGAAAAAAATGTGTTTGTCCCTCATGAAGTTATGTATGCAAATGCAATCCAGCGGATCATCCAAGGAATATTTGGGTTCGATTGCAAAACCGCTGTGCTCCACCTCATGTTTCTTTTCTTCTTAAAAATACATTTATTTGTAATGTGGCCCACTCCATCACATAAAACTGGAATGCCAAAAGCCCGTAGTTTGAAAGCTGTGTTTTATCCAGACTGATCGCTGTCTTTGAAAAGGAAACAAGAACTTAAGATGGGGATAAAAGAGAACAGCTTTACGTTGGATAAGCACTCTGACACATCTATTTTTCACTTGTTTGGCAAGCCTACATAAACAGCAAAACAAGTTTCAAACTCTTCACACACTCCAGAGCAGACTGTGACCAGAATACTCACAGGCAGAGCATTTCAGCATGCAGGTCCTAGAGCACCAGAAGCTTGAGTCCAGGGATGACCACCAGGCATTTTTGGTCCCTGGCAGAGATAAGAAGCTCCTGCAGACACGTGTCACTAGGATCCATGTCGCTTCAGCAGAGAAACCAGCTTGCCAGCACAGTGCTCTCCCACCTGTGTTTAGTGATGTCTTTTCTCCTCCGGGTTTACATGGGCATGACCGAAACCTCCCTCGGTGGTTGCAGCAGGGATGCATCCCAGTGCCCACACTGGCCGTGCTCGGGTCTCGGGCCTGAAAGGATCTTTAGTAACAGCACGAGGAAAAGCCTTCTTGCTGTGGTCGGTAGCATCAGGATCAGCATTTCACACCCAGACAATATTTAGCACGTAAGTTGCAGGCAGGTCATTTCATTACAGTCCAAATGAAGACCAGAAAGTGAAGAGATCAGAAGCTGTGGCCCTATCTATGCCCGTCTTACATGGTTCATAGCTTTTAGTTAACTGACTATATCTCTCTCTCTCCCCTAAGCCCTTCCACTGTACGTCAAACACTAAATAACTAAGTAGTCATAGAATCATAGAATCATTCAGGTTGGAAAAGACCCTTGGGATCATTGAGTCCAACCATCAACCCCGCTCTACAAAGTTCTCCCCTACATGACATCCCCCAACACCACACCTAAATGACTCTTAAACACCTCCAGAGATGGTGACTCAACCCCCTCCCTGGGCAGCCTATTCCAGACTCTGACCACTCTTGCTGTGAAGAGTTTTTTCCTACTGTTGTTAGCAAAACGCTGTGAAATACGAGAGGTTAGGATTTGGGTTTTGGCAAATCTACCTGGCTGTGGAAGCACCTGCACTGCACCTGGAGGGACAGGGATGAAAAGGGCAACGAGGGGTTGAAGCAATAAAGACTGATCTGCACCAAGCCATCTCTTCGAGGTATCAGACGCAGACCTTACGGGGGTACTGCAGCTGTGTGCTCCCTATTATTGCTACCACTGTTATAGCACCACTGTGCTACCACTATTACTGCTAAATTCCCCTGGCCAGCAATTCCATGTCCAGCATTCCCCATTTCAGGTTTCGTCAGTAAAGCCCACTGGCAGCCTAAAGCAAAACACTGACTTGATAAATGGGACACTAGGAAGAGCAAATTGGGTTGCACTTCTGACCGGCTCTCAAATGATGTCCTCCTGTGCCTTTGATAGCAGCAGGTGTACAGGTTAAGATCTGTTTCTTGTTCCCTACAGGATTATTCCTTCCCCCCCCCCCCCCTTGTCTTCGTTTCTCAAGACTATTAACATGCTTCTTGGGTAGCAACAGTCAATTATCCTTTGGCATTCTTCACTCAACACTCAGCACGACATACAAATGTTCCATAAACACTCTGCAAGGCCCTTGCTGCATAGCTAGCGTATGACAATACCGTAATTTCCACTGCAAACAACAATTACAACAGGAACGTGCTAATCACAAGTACCACCAATTAAGCAAATGAGTCCCAGTAGGTGAGATTTTGCAGACCACGGGTGCACATCTCAGCCACGTCGCGATGCAGGAGGCTGAGTCCTCATAAGCCAGGAGCCGATGGGTCTAGCGAGATTGTTTTCTATTTGGACAAGGAGTGGTTTAATTACAACTGTTTGATTCATACCCAATGATGTATTCTGCAAAAATACACAGCAGCTTTCTGGCGAGGGCACTACGGTCTCGCAGGAGTCCAGTACCTTTCCTCTGCCTACAAACCACAGAGGTGACGCTGGTTTCAGAATTGGGCTTTTACTTTGTTGTTTTGCCACCTGGATGCCCTCTTTTTTATAATTCTTTTGTTTTATCAATGCAAGAGAACGCACCGAGGATAAGCTGGGAAATAGCACTGCCACCTCTTGATTTTAATCACAGAGCTCATATTATTTTCCTCCCTAAAGCTTCAGCCCCTGGAGTCGCACACGCAATCACGTGGGAACACTGGCAAAATTTCAGCAAAAAAGAGAATGCTACTGGCCTCCTGCGTGTGCAGAGAGGGCCCTGTTTTCCAGGAAACTGCAGGATTTTGGAGACCAGTTCAGAGCTTTTGAGTAGCCAGCAAAAAACAATTGTTCTGAGCTTCCCTGTTGGCGTGTGGTCCAGGTACAGTCAGTCACGCTGCGAGTAACTCCACGACACCTGAGCTCTTGCCCCCTTAGATGACTAAAAGTCATCCAGCCACCATCTCACAGCTGAATGTCCTCCACGTGACAGGGGAGTATTATTGAGAAAGCCACCCTCCTCCTTCTGAAGGGGGAAAGAGACGCTGTATTTTCCGCTTCCTTGGCCAGCTCTTGCAATGTAAATGGCTCCTCCCTGTTAAAAAGCATTTCTTGGCATAATCTCTCCCCTGCTATGTTCACGGGTCTGCTAGTCCCTGGTTGTTCCCTCCAACGTCACCCGTTTGGTGGCACTCCGACATTGGAACTGCCACCAAGAAGACTAAATGCTTTCCCAGCCAGGAAAATAAATTCTGTTCATTCTAGTTCATTGCAAGATAAAAAAAAAACAAACAACAAACCAAAACACACACAAAAAAATAAGTACCAAAAAAACAAATAAACAAACAAACAAAAACCTAACTCCACTGAGAGAAGAGAAAAACATTATTCAAAAGTTTGCAGAAAATTTTTGGAGCCCAAGAAATCATTCCAAAGACCGGATAGGTGGAAAAAACCAACTGCACGAACAACAGAGCAGAACATGTTCCACCAACTGCAAGTTATCTTTAAGTATCCCCTGCAGCTTCTTACAACTTTCCTAGACCAACTTCTTGAGATGTTCCAACGCGAACACCTGTGATCAAAATAAAGTGGTGCTCTCCCCCAAGTCCAACAAGGTCTGTCCGACCTGAAACATGGGACAGGAGGCTTGTAAACAGGGAAGACGTGGTGTGCACGTGTCTCTGCTGATCCAGTTTCACCTGAATCTGAACTTGGCTCTGGACACACACTCCAGCTGCCAAAAAAAAAAACCCAACCCAACCCCAACACCCAACCAACCCATTCCCCAAAATAGATAATTACAGGTGAGCGAGCTGGGCACACCCATTTTCACTTCAACACCTCAAAGATCATGGAGTTCCAACCCCCCTGCCCTGGGCAGGGACACCTCCCACCAGACCAGGTTGCTCCAAGCCCCATCCAGCCTGGCCTTGAATCCCTCCAGGGATGGGGCAGCCACAGCTTCTCTGGGCAACCTGTTCCGCTGCCTCAACACCCTATCTTGGCGAGTGGATGACCCTTTCCAGAGGGAAAGCAATCAATCCACTGCCATCCAGCAGGAGCGGCCGGCGCCCGGTGAATGGTTCTCACGCCTCTTCCCCCTCAGCCTTCACTCAAGAGGGATCAACGCTCCCGACTTCTGTCAAGTCTTCTCCTTTTGTGGGGGAGAGTGGAAGAGAGTGATCAACAGACAGGAGAAAAGAGTGTGGGAGCAGAAGTTCGAGCAAATTTCTGTCAAATTCACAAAACTGTTATGATTGAAGGAGGGAAGAACGCCTTTTTTATATTCCTTGAAGGCACTTTGTTACTAAACTTACAGCAATTTATTTTTCTAATGTTTCCACAAGCGAAAGCAAGGTTTTGCAACTTGCTAGGCAGAAACAAATTTTCACTTTCCATTTTGTTAGGAAAAATTTAATTTTGCTTGAGGGAAAGTGACTTTTTATTTTTAATTGCATTTTGGTTCAGAAAGGAGAAAAAGAAAAACAACAAAAAAACCCCAAACAAACAAAATCAGTCTTCACATAGCGTATTCATAGAATCTTCTAGGTTGGAAGGGACCTTCAAGATCATCTTGTCCAACCATCGACCTAACTCTGACAAAAATAAACACCCACACAACAAACAAAATGCAACACCATCACATATTATGTCAGCCTGTGAAGAAGACCTTCCAGAACTTGGCAGCGGTGGAGCAAGAGCAGTCTCGCTCACTCTGCCAGCAGCTGCTTCCAGCCCCTTTCCAGAGGAATTCCATTTTCTGTCTTCCCATTTCCCATCCACAAGCCCACTCCTCTAAAGCAAAACCCAGGCCTGTAAAGATGCCACTCCTTGCGTCTTACAGAGGCAAAAAGTAGAAGGATGCTCAGAAAGGAAAGAGCCCAAAGCTGGCACCCTATCTCCAGGTACAAAGGCCAAGAGGCCAGAAGACCTCCACACCCAAAGACCAAGGCTCCATTAAAAGGGTGAGGACATCTTACCCACAATTAATTTCTGTGTCTTCTCCAGCCTCAATGAGAATGGGTATCAGTCCTACAACTCGGACTCTGCTGCCCAGACACACATATCCCCAGTCGCTGGTGGACACACAGAAGCATGAACACGAGTCGGAATCTCACAACTGCACTCATTAAAATACTTCAATGCTCGATTATTATATTTAATACATCTTGTTTCTAGCACACGAGCCCATCTTAGATCCTGAAATTGTAGCACAGCCTGCTAGGCACTTCTGCCACTGCCATGATCTTCTGCGCAGTTTTATCTAGATGATGCTGACAATCAACCAAAAGATGACAACACACAACCCAGAGAAAACCAAGGAACATCAGAAGCCCTGAATTTCATCCCGCTGCAGTGAGTTTTACAGCTGTGTGGATGCATTAACTTCTCCAGCATTCCCATCTCTATTCTGCTGAAAGGCTGATGGTCTTTAGGGCATGGACGCTTCTGCTACAGTTCCTCTTCTAGCACGAGCAACGTGTTTATAGGTAAAGACACTGGTCTCGTGCACTGCATATGTTCCCTGGACGTCATTCTGGGCATGACAACCCAGGATAACTCAAACTGCCTAAAGGTGAGCAGGAGCATAAATCCTTGCCCACGTGAGGGTGAAGAGATGGTTTCCTTTCCAGCACAGAGACAGCTGTGACTGGTTTGGCTGAAAACTGCCTGCTGGGGCTGTGCTTCAGCAGATCCACACTACAGGGCGAGTTCAAGGAAAGGAGGACCACACTGCCCTGTTTAGCACAGAGCAACCAATGCTATGGAGATGACCTACCAACCAGGAGAGCACTTACTGCTAACGCCAGCCTGGCCATGCAGGCACCAAAGTATGAGCGTGGGACTCCTCTCTCACAGCCAGAGGAAGATAGAATCACAGAATCTTCATGGCTGGAAGGGATTTGAGGGTTTTGAGATTATCAAGTCCAACCATACACACACAAAAAAAAACCCAACCCAACAATCCCAGACACTAGAGCATGTCCTGAAGTGCCACGTCTACATGTTTCTTAAATCCCTCCAGGGATGGTGACTCCACCACCTCCCTGGGCAGGCTGTTCCAGTACCTGACCACCCTCTCACTAAAGTCATTCTTCCTAAGATCTCATCTGAACCTCCCCTGCCCCAACTTCACACCATTTCCTCTGCTCCTGTCCTTATTCCCTTGGGAGAAGAGGCCAACCCCCACCTCTCTACACCCTCCTTTCAGGGAGTTGTAGAGGGCAATGAGGTCTCCCCTCAGCCTCCTCTTCTCCAAACTAAACATGCCCAGGTCCCTCAGCCTCTCCTCCTGTGACTTGTTCTCCAGACCCCTCACCAGCTTGGTGGCTCTCCTCTGGACACGCTCCAGCCCCATAATGTCCTTCTTGTGGTGAGGGGCCCAGAACTGAACACAGCCCTTGAGGTGAAGCCTCAACCACTGCCCAGTCCAGAGGCACCATCACTGCCCTGCTCCTGCTGGCCACGTTCTTCCTGACCCAGGCCAGGATGCTGTTGGCCTCCTTGGCCACCTGGGCACACTGCTGGCTCATGTTCAGCCGGCTGTCCACCAACACCCCCAGGTCCTTTTCTGCTGGGCAGCTCCAGCCACTCTGCCCCAAGCCTGTAGCGCTGCCCAGGGTTGTTGTGACCAAAATGCAGGACCCGGCACTTGGCCTTATTGAACCTCATCCCATTGGCCTTGGCCTATTGATCCAACCTGTCCAGGTCCCTCTGCAGAGCCTTCTGACCCTCAAGCAGATCAACACTCCCACCTAGTTTGGTGTCATCTGCAAACTCACTGAGGGTGCACTCATAGTACGGTACAGACCACATCTTCCTCTCCTTCCACCCTCAGGCCACGCCAGGCACCAGGCAGAGCTGGGTCACCAAACTGTTCCCCGAGAAACCTCTGGTTGTTTGGGCTAATCCCACTGCCTGGGTACCCAAAACAGAGGGGAGCAAGCGTTTAACGGGAATGAGATCTGAAAGCACAAATTCACAGGAGGTGGGTTTGGGTTTTGTGGGTTAAGGTTTGCGTTTCAACACAAAAAAGGGCTCTAAAGAAACAGTAAGGACCGTAAGGAAGCAGTCTGGAAGAGTTACCTACTTCACAGCCAAGTGCTACAAATTACATTATCATAATCTATGACTCACTGGAGAAATATGGATAAAAGAGAAAGTTGCTTTTGAAATAAGAGGAGGAAATGTAAGAAATAATTGCATAAAAACTTCTTTGGCCGTTTAAATTAAACACTTTTGTGCCTGAGGGTTTAAATGAATATACGAAGATCTTTTAGTTTCTGCCAGTAATCACGTGTTTCCTGCTATTACTGATAATGACTTTAAAACAGCACGCTTAAGCAGAGCTGTTATTTTATTTGCAGCCTTCCCGAGGCAGGAGCACACGTGGGAAGCCGTAACACCGGGGGAGGAACACGATGACAGCTTGTCAAAGGAAACATATGTCAGTCTGGTGAGGAGCTAATGAGGGGTGGCACCGGGACCTCAGCATGCCACAAGCAAGCACCATCTAACATCCATTTCTAGACACATTCCGTCCCATCCTGACGCAGCCTGTGAGCTTGTCACCTCCCTGACAGCTGATAAACCAACTCTGAGTTAACAGCAAGTTTCTCTGAATTTCTCCAGTGCAAACCTAGCTCTGAATTTGGTAGCACGTGGACCTGACCCAGAGCTCAACATTAAATCAGCTGAAGCCTTTCTGTTGGCTTTCAATAGGCGAGTCATATTTCTAAAACAGGACTAGGCAGTTAAGTGATACTTTGCCTAAAGTAACACGAGTATTTCTCACTCTTTCCTCATCATCTTTTGAATTAGCTAAAACTGTTGGCCAAACCCAGCCAAAAAAAAAAAAAAAAAAAAAGAGAGAGAAATCAACAAGTGTTTTAGTTAAACAATATCACTTTTTTCTGTGAATAAACTCCATCCAATTTTTTTTGTCCATCTCTAGTTCCACGCATCCTTAACATGGATACGAAGACAAGAGGATGGCAGGAGAGGCCAGAAGAACATCTGCTGCATGACAGCACAGTCAGATACTCCCATGAAGAGCCATCAGGGATCCAGGAGGAACGGGCTAAGCACGTATGATTACAGGACTGGAAAATAAGAGAACGGGAGACACAAGACCTCTTTAGAAAGGAAAGTGGGTTGGTTTTTTTTGTTGTTCTGCCTCCAAGCTGAACCCAAACCAAGGCACGGGCACAAGGGCAAACCAACTCCATCAGTGCTGAGAGGGCAAGGGAGCTAGAAGAAAGGCTACCAGGTCATTATTCCATCAGCTACATTCAACAGATCTTCAAAAGGAAATATAGTCTCTTATTTGCCACCGCTGATACAGAAGCAGCCATCCTCTAGATCGAGCCTTGCAGGATTTATTTCCAAGTGCCAGACAGTAGGGCTCAAAAATTCCCTGGGGTTCAGTGAATCAGGGTTACGCAGTACAGAACAAGCAGTGGGTTTCAAAGGTAACTGCTCAAGAAGAGCACACCATCAATCCAATTGCAACAGCTTCAAAGTGAAAAATTACAAAAGGACAAAAAAAAAAAAACATTACAAAAAAAAAAAAAAAAGGTCTTTGGGCTGGGTCCTGTCCGTTTCACCCCATTAGTATTTCTACAATGTACGTTTTAAAGGAAAAGTGAGCAAAAATTCCACTATTTGGAGCAGTTCTGATGATAAAATGCTATTAGATAGCCCACTAGATAAACCATTAGAAAATAAAAATAGCAGCTTGCAAATGTCATGCCAGGCTTTCAAATGAGCCTGAAAATACATGTGCAGTTAAAGAAAAAAAAATCTTTCCTTTAGTGTTAAAAAGGTGTTTACTGCCAACAGACTACAAAAGCCCAGCGTTGCAAAAAAAACCAAAAAAACACAACCCCACAAAACAGTTCAAAATGAGGCATTTTATTTCCCTCCCCCAACAGATGAGGGGAAAACCGCTTTTTTTAAACGCTCGCTTTTGCCTAGCTGTAGGTGTTTATACAACTTAATTTTGGAAGTAGGCAGGCAAAAAAAAAAAAAAAATAAAAAAAATTGTCTTTTCAGGCAGCATTTTCCTACCAACAATCACCAAAGGGAAGGAGAAGAACCTGAAGGCCAAATACATGTAAGTGCACGTCCTGCGGGGATGCTAAGGAGGTTTAAGCTCTGCTGATTCCCAAGTAACAACAGATGCCTGAGGGTCAGGTTATGCACCACACGTGAATTACGCTCGGCAACATCACAATTTTAGCCAAATTGCCTCAATTTCTTTGAGCAGCACTATATAGGCAAGCAGTTAGAGAAGGCCTGAACGCTACACAATGTACTCGGTAATTAGGGTTTTATCTTCTGGAAAAGGGGAGGGGAAAAAAACCCACAACCCACCCACCACAAATAAAATCCCACCCGTTTCCTATAGGGCACTTGGTGAAGGCAGCAGAAATAGGTGAGGATGGTGAGAGAGCTGATGTACCAAGAGTGGGGGGGGAAAAGATTACTACAGATGCTGATGTGAGGCTGTTAAGATTGGATCCGCACTATATGGGAGATAGGCAAACAAGTGAAATATTGAGTAAGAAGAATTTTTGTATTAGTTTTTGCTGTCTAAAAAAAAGACTATGATCATCCATCTGTCCAGAAATGTTATTTAAGGATTACCATGGGAGAAAAATTATAGGCAGAGAAGTGCAGCAAGAACTGCATTTATTAGAATTTCTCTTGGGACAAGTAACCTACATAAGTCCTGAAGAATGGAGAAACACCTTTCCTTTCCCCTCCCTTTGAGGAAACCACATCCAAGATCTGCTGTGGAAAAAAAAGTAATAAAAAAATGAAGGACTAAAGAGCTTACTACGCTTTCGATATATTATATCAAGTGATATATTATGATGACTTCTATTTAGGTAGAAATAAAAACAGTGCGATTAATTGGATGAAAATTGAAGACTCCCCACCTTGCTCTTTTTTCTATCGCCCATGGAAAGTTTTTTTGTACAAGGTTGTAAGTGATTTATCCTTTTAACTAGGGGAGAGGAAACTGCCCCTCTAAATAGAGGGGGACTTTCAGAACGAGGACAGGAAATTGCCAAAAAGCCCCAAACAGCTCAGGGAAGGCAACTTCACAAAGCACATCAGCTCATCTCCTACAGCCAAATACCCCCCCTACCCAATCATCCCGGCTGCAGGTGGATCCCTGAGGAAGTGGGACACATGAAGCATAATGAACACAGCTGATGTGTTTGTGCCCACCTCTCCCCCAAAAAGCTTCTCGAATATGCCAACTCACTTCAACAAAATATAACAGAGCAGCAGTTTCAAGGACGTTAAACTCCTACGAAGTTCATAAAAACAGGAGTCGAGGAGAAGAGGAGGACCCTGCTAAGGTCCCTCCCTGAGAACTTTATGAACTGAACTCCATTTCTCATTAGATCAACTCAGCCTCAAGCTACAGAAGACTAGGTTTCTTTGGGTCCACTGTTGGTGAAGTACTTGTACTAAATATATGACTACCTAGTAATGCCTCAGATAATAATCCTACTAGCACACACCGTCACCATGTACATCCCCGCTGCTAGATCCGCACGCAACGTTTACACAAGATCCACAGAAGACATGCTGCTTCTTATGATCTCAGCACTTGGCTATTAGCATATATTAAACATCGTCTTGTACTCTAGCTGACAGCAGGTCCTCCTCTTCTTAACCCTAGTTGCTGAGGGAGTTTGCAATACCCATCTGGTGCACACCATACAAGGAAAACAACAAGCGTGTTTATTGACTTAAACATTAGCAAGCGCAAGTTTTTGGCAGCGAAGGTGACACCAATACAGATATCTGAAGGTAAGAAAGCCAACTGTGAAACCAAGGAGCCGGAAGCAACTTGCATTCCTACCTGGTTCAGTGCAATTTCTGACGTAGGGCTGCCCCCCGCCCTCTGGGACATCAGTCGCGTTCTCCTCACTTGCTTGCAGGAGCTGTCTCCCACTCCATTTGTCATTACTTTCCACGGAATAGCTCAGGGCATCATAACCTAAGGGGAAAAAAGCAGTAGATACATGAGACTGCACGGGGAAAGGCAACTCCTGCTTCTGTTCCTGAATGCCTGAAGCAGCCAAAACATTTGCATTTCAAACCCAGTGTCCCCTGGGTTAGAAACAGGGATGTTTCTAATCCCACTGGGAAGGTACACTGCCATTAGCTCCACGTCCCAGTTAGTCCCAAAACCATCAGGAGTCAGGTTCATTCCTCTAGCACTTCAAAGGTTCATACTTGAAGAGCATCTATGCTTTCATCAGAAGTTCTAAACTTCAATCAGTTTAAAACCAGAGTACCACCCGCTGTTTTGGTTTGAAAACAAAACACAAACAAACAATCAAACAAAAAACTCCCCACAAACCACCACACACGCCAACAAAACCCACCCAAAACCTCAACTTATTACTTCTGTAGGCATTTCACTGCTGTCAAGCACCAGCAAAACCCTGCTGAATTTTGCACGTGCTTATACAACATTTAAGCCTATTCTTCTCTGGATCACAATCCAATTTCCCGCTAAATGAGGCCTCAGAAATACGGTGTTTGAAACACAAGTTATGTAGGCTTCTTTGTGAATCAATACAACGCTACCAGGTGTAGGGCTACAAAGATGATGAGGGGCCTGGAGCATCTCCCTTACGAGGGGAGGCTGAGGGACTTGGGGCTTTTTAGTCTGGAGAAGAGAAGGCTGAGGGGGGATCTGATCAATGCCTATAAATACTTCAAGGGAGGGTGTCAGGAGGATGGGGCTGGTCTTTTTTCAGTGGTGCCCAGGGACAGGATGAGAGGAAATGGGCACCAACTGGAACAGAAGAAGTTCCACCTAAAGATGAGGAGGAACTCCTTTCCTGTGAGGGTGGCAGAGCCCTGGAAGAGGCTGCCCAGGGAGGTGGTGGAGTCTCCTTCTCTGGAGACATTCTCTCTCCCTCTTCTCCCAGGGGAATAACAACAGGACCAGGGGAAATGGTCTGAAGTTGGGGCAGGGGAGGTTTAGATGAGATCTTAGGAAGAATGACTTGACTGAGAGGGTGGTCAGGCACTGGAACAGCCTGCCCAGGTAGGTGGTGGAGTCACCATCCATGGAGGTGTTTAAGAAACATGTAGACGTGGCACTTCAGGGCATGCTCTAGTGCCCGAGATTGCTGAGTTGTGTCTGTTTGTGGGGTTTTTTTTGTGTGTTGTGAGGTTTTTGTGGTTTTTTTGGTGGATTTTTTTTTTTTTTGTGCTTGGACTCAATGATCTCAAGGGTCCCTTCCAACCATGAAGATTCTGTGACTTACAAAGACAGAGGGTGGTTTCAGGTACGAGTGTGCACCAGGCAACCCGACAAAAGGTAACGCACTACTTAGCCTCATTACTCCTGGCTCCCTCCTTTCCTTACTCCCCCCTTCGGCTTTGCCTTGGTGCTGGCAAGTTCAACTCTATTTCAGCAGTGTCAACAAAAACAGCTGGCCCATTTCCATGATATTCTTGGCACAATGCTGGTCAGCCTTGGACTTGTCATATCTGCCTAATTAGCTGCAAGCACATGCTCGTGTGTCAGTTCCACGCATCCCACATAGTTTTAGATTCGAGGGAGGAAGAAAAAAAAAAAACAACAACCTATTGTTTTTTTAAGCCACCAAGGCATCCACTTCAAGCAGGCACACACACACCAAATCAGCTATCTTGCAACAGAGACCTTGAGCCTACCTAATGACAAACAGCATTTGAGAGAGATTTCCACCCACCCATCCATCTTCTTCCCACCAAGCAGAATACAGACTCTCTCACAAGGACTTGGCTCCTCAAGTGCCTGTCACTGATACTGCTGTGGCTTTTCTCCTGGATGCACCCAGGTTGCGGCAGGGTCTGGCTGTCCTGCCCGGTGGGAAGACCATGACTGTCAACCATCTCGGGCGTTTCCACCAGGAAACACCAGGCTTTACAGAGGCCAACACTCGATGCTTCAAAACCAAACTATTCCCAGTTTTGTCCAGCACTTTGGAGACAGATGGCAAGCAAAGAGCGGTGGAACAGAGATTCAAATCTTGGGGCAATGCCCCAGAGTGTGCCTAAGGACAAAGAAAAAGGTTCTCTGCAGGTCCCAACCCTTTTGTTAGGTTTTCTGACTCATCCCACTGAGAGAGGTGGTCAAACTCTCCCATCATAGTCTGCTCAGGGCAGCTCTCCTGTCATGTCATGTCACCAGCAGGGAGGCAATTTCTGAGAAGGGGCTGCCTGGAAATTTCACATCCCAAGCAAACGGTCGTGCCTGGGACCAACACTCCAAAGACACACAGGAGTCAACCTGTGTCCATGTCTGGGGGAAGAACCACGGCTGCACAGGCATCCCTGTTTTCTAAGGAAAAAGTGTTCAACTCGGAAAACTAAGTATCACCATTCAAAGCTTCAAGCACTTTGTACTTGCTATGCTTTACAAATTTTAGTTCAATGCTGTTTGTTTAGTCCGAGAGCACAGGTAAGAGCTTAAGCTGCGAGTTAAACATGGACAAACATCACTGACAGACGTGGACCGTGTTTCTCAGAAGGACCACATGCCATAATGCAACGTCAGGCATCCCCCATCGTAACACATATACTCTGGCAATCTGAGCTGAGCAGCTTCAGTTCCACGTACAAGCAGCTTTCAAAGCAGAGAGGAGAGGTTCTTCTCCAAGCAGCTGATGTTTCACTGGGCAGGGAGGAAAGGCACGAGGGAGAACCTGCAAAGATTGCAATGGCTCAGAAGTTCCTGCAGGAACCTCTCCTGCTGCCTCCCCACCCACACGGCCTTTCTCTGTCCAACTGCAAACTTTTCCAAGTGAGGGGTAGAGAAGAAGAAAGTCATTTGAGGTTACTTTGGAAGGGGAAAAGCTTAATTTGGCAATGAAAGTGTTTATAAAGGCTACATTCAGCATTCACACAAATCAGCGTAAATAGCAGCAGAACTGGTCCACAGCTGAACTTGATGGGATGGCTGTGACTTACACCAGTAAAAGCTCTCCTCTCCTACCTCCAGGTTTGAGCGGGGTCAGCTGTCCCCACGGCAGGACTCCCAACCCGCTGACCCCCAAACCCCGCCTTGGGTATCTCCACTCTAAAGCACATTTGCCTCAACAGAGCAATACAAAATAAAAGTTACAGGTGAAGGGAGATGCTTTCTTCAAAGGTTCGGCCTTCCAAGGATTTCCCTGTGAAAACAGGGACACATCAAGATTTTAACCTTGCTAACAAGGACATTTGATGACAATTAAATGGGGCCCACGTTTCTCCGCTGGCTGGCACCAGCCTCCCCGTGGCATAGCTGGAGGCAGCTCGACGCCTGCCCTACAGGCACAGGTTGCACTCCTATCAGCCTTTGCAGAAAACAACTCAGAAACTTGGATTTGTGTTTTGGCAGTGAAAGAGGAACTGTCTGTCGGCCGTGGCTTAACCCTTCACACGGGGCTGCCTATGAAACAGGGACCTCACCCATCCCGTTGGATACAGGGGGCACCACCACTTTGGCCCGGCAGCATCTCTCCCTGCTTCAGGTGCTGGCACGAGGCAGAACCACCTACTCCAAGAAGTGCTGCAGCCCCCAGCACCAGGGACCACCTCGGCCACAACATCCCCACCATGACAGGGCTGCATGAACAGCATGCCACCGCCACCACCATGGCCAGGTGGACAGTCCCGCTCTGGCTTCCACGGCCCCTTCTCCATCTGCACCGGTGAGGTCCCACCTTGGGTTGCCACACCACCAGCAGCAGGAGCACCAATACCTCGGGCTTGCTCGTGGGAAAGGCACAAGTATATCCCCATCTATAAATATTACACAACCCCAGGAGAGTTGCAAAAAGGCAGATGCAACAATCAGAAATTCTCTTCCAGAACAAATCTTTTGCAACACGTGCTTTTGGCTTCTCGTTTCCAACCGTATCCTGCAGCCCCTTTATTCACCTGTTCCGAGGCAAAACTTACACTGACTTGCAGCTTCACATCAGCTGCCAAAGGCTGTGGGGGCTGGAGCCCTGATGTCACCAAACAAGGGCCTTGTCTTTTGATTTCAACATACACTAAATCACAGCCAGCAAAACGTAGACCAAAAAATCCGATATTCTGCAGAGGGGCTATGAGAACAGCAAGGAAAAAGTAAAACTCTTCTTTCCAAGTAGAATAGACTATGAAAAGAAAGCTAACAGTTTTCTTTCTGAAAAAGCAGTTATCCAGAATGGGATGATTTTTTAATAGGAAACGTGTCAAAGCAATTTTTTTCATTTTCTCAGCAGATATAAAGACTACTAAACATCTTGCATTACCTACACTGTCATTTTTTTTAGGCCAGCATATAAGATTAGACTTTTTCGTATTGATGTTCTAACTGCTGGCTTTATGATAAAATACTACTGTGACATCTTTAAAAACTTTGCTACCAAAAAAAAAAAAAAAGAGGTTTTCCAAAGTTGTGTACTGAAATGTATTTCAAAGCGGGTGAATTATTTATTTTTTTTGACTGAACGTCACCACAAGGTATTTTCCACAACTCCAATTACCCAGCACCGCTTTTACATTACAGACTCAGAAACCAGGTTCTGGGGAGTTTCTTCCCAGAAATATTCCCACGGGAAAAAAAAATAAAATTAAAAAAAAAGTGTAAGAGTCATTTTTCCCTGTCCCTGTGCGTGTACTGCATTTCATAATACAAATGAGACAATACAGACAGTGCATTTCCACTGGCCGTGTCTCTTTAAATAAGACAGGGAGCACATTAGTGAGTGTTTGCTGGGAGCTCCTGTTCCTGCCAAGTCGGGGCGGCAGTCGGGTGAGAACAGGCTCTCTAGCAAAATTGCTGATCTGTTCTACTTACGATCGTGAAAACGCAATAGAGTGGGAAAGAAGAACTGATCAAATTGCTCGGAACTTCTTAAAATGCTCGGTGTGTGACCCAGATCTCCACGGGAGAACTCGAGAGATCCTGATGCTATTTCCAGATGGCTCTGGCTGGAGTTTACAACTTCCAGCACCACAGAAACCCAGTTAAACACATCCTGATTTGCACTTTTCAGCATGAAGAACACTACTTTATAATGCTATAGAACAAACTGATGTTTCTCAATTGCCTACTGATCTCAGCAAAGTGTATATATTTTCAGCATCAAGCCACAGGAACCCCAACGAGCCAGAAATGCAGCAGGACCTCAGTGGGGACATCCCATTTCTAGCTGGGACAAAGCAACCTGGGATGGAGCTTGGGGTCCACCCAATGTGCCTTAGACAACTGAGTGAGAGAAGAACACCCAAACTCACCTCTGGAAGGCGGGATACAGGTTAGGGGAGACAACTATTGCACACAGATGTGAAGTCACCTGTCCTGCATCTTTCTCTCCAGGTTGCTGATTAAAAAACAAACACAACCCACCCTCCACATCCCCATCACTGAGATCAGAAGGTTATTTCATGAACCTGGCCATGAAACGACCAGGTCATTTCATCCAAGTGTCCAAAAACATCTGTTACCCCATAATGTCCAGTTCTGGGCTCCCCAATTCCAGAAGGACAGGGAACTGCTGGAGAGGGTACAGCAGAGGGCTACAAAGAGGATGAGGGGCCTGGAGCACCTCCCTTACGAGGGGAGGCTGAGGGACTTTGGTCTTGTTAGTCTGGAGAAGAGAAGGCTGATGGGGGATCTGACCAATGCTTATAAATACTTAAAGGGAGGGTGTCAAGAGGATGGGGCCGGTCTTTTTTCAGTGGTGCCCAGGGACAGGACAAGAGGAAATGGGCACAAAGTTGAACATAAGAAGTTCCACCTAACTTCCACCAAAACTTCTTTCTTTTGAGGGTGGCAGAGCCCTGGAAGAGGCTGCCCAGGGAGGTGGTGGAGTCTCCTTCTCTGGAGACATTCCAACCCCACCTGGACACATTCCTGTGCAACCTGCTCTGGGTGGACCTGCTTTGGCTGGGGGGTTGGACTGGATGATCTCCAGAGGTCCCTTCCAACCCCATGTGATTCTGTGATTAGTGGAAAAAGATAAAACAAAAAGCTAAGAGGAAGATGAATAGCAAAATCAGGGTCTGGAGGTTTGCTAAGGAAAGGTGACAGATCAGGCTGGTGTATGGTGGTAACTCCACACGAGTGTATCACATCCAAGACAGGGTTGATTCAGTGGACAAGACAACCTCAGATTAACGGAGGAAGGGAGGGATTAAAAAAAAAAAAATACCCTGGCACGATGTTCAGCTGGGGGAAACTGGGACAAGCCTTTAAAACTTCAGTGCAGGGACTGATTTACAGCAGTGAAGGGTTTGGTGCAGAAACACAAGGAAGATGAAAGGTGCTCGGGAGCAGCAAGGCGGAGCGGGGAAGAGCCGACAGGCCAGAGGCTGTCCCAGCCGAAGGGACCGAGCTGTCACCACGGCCCTTCACAAGCGTAATGCATTGCTGCTAACGGCCTCGCAGGGCTGGCAAGGCTCCTCGGCTCTCACTGACAAGCCACTACTTTCTATGCAAACTGCTAGGCCCTGCTGGCTAAAGCCAAAAACAGCACAGCTCTTCCGAAATACGCCTGCCCTCCCTCCTCTCTTGTCCGTCCCTTTTATCTATTGTTTTGATGGCGGCGTTTTTGGAGGGCTGGTTGCACACACCCGCCTTCCAGCTAGCTGAATTGTCTCCCTTCTCCCTGAAATTTTCCTACAGTGTTTAAACACAGGACCATGGAATCGTCAGAGTTGGAAGGGACCTTCCAGAGATCCTCCAGTCCAACTCCCCTGCCAAAGCAGGGTTGCCCAGAGCACATCACTCAGGACGGCATCCAGGGGGGCTTGAAGATCTCCAGAGAAGGGGACTCCACACCCTCCCTGGGCAGCCTCTTCCAGGGCTCTGCCACCCTCACCCCAAAGAAGTTCTTCCTCAGATTGGAGTGGAACTTCCCATGGTCCAGCTTGTGCCCGTTGCCCCTCGTCCTGTCCCTGGGAACCACTGAAAAGAGTCCGGCTCCATCCTCCCTCAACCCACCCTTTAGGTACTTAGAAGCATTAATAAGGATAAATAACCACATATGTATTATATGATACCATATAATTAATAATAACTTATCAGCATTAATAATAACAACAGGGAAGTATTTCTGGGAAGGAAAAAAGCTGGAACAACCAAGCACGAGCTCCCACGTGAAGCTAACAGCAGAGGTGAGGACCAGTGGCGTGGTTACCCCAAAACAGACAAGCCAAATCCTCTTGGCAGATGAAGACTCAGCTAAATTAACTGGAGCATAGCTCCAGAGGTGCCCTTCCACCTCTCTTGTCCTGCCACCCCCCACCCCTGGACCATCCTGGCGGCCCCACACCCCGTGCGCAGGTTCCTCCCGGCGCAATCAGATCTGCCGCAGGTTGTCACAGCCTAATCCGAGCTCAGGATTGCACAAGCCTTTCATAAATGGATTATCTTTCTTTGTAGGCTGATTTGGGAGATGCTTTCCTCTCAACATCAGCAGCAAAGACCATAAATAGAGCATCCTCAGGTGGAAAAAAAAAAAAAAACCACACAAAAAACCTACAAAAAACCCCCGAAACCCAACCCACAAAACAAAACAAAAAGCCAGAAACCGTACACCTGGCTTTGAAGAGCAGCCTGTTCCTCACATCTGATTTCACAACTGCATTTCCACGCGTACCGACCCATGTGGGAAAGGTGCAGAAGGGCTGGGGAAGTGCACTGGCAACCCAATACCCACTGTCAATATTTGTATAACGTGAGCAGGGCACAGAGGCCAAAGCCAAGTCCGGCACCTAATACATAGGACAAGGTCCCCAAACGAAAGGTCTCCAAACCTAATGAGATGGCAGAGCGGGAGAAGATGCAGGTGGAGCGTGGAGGAGCAGCTTGCTCGTGGAAGGATGGTGAGCAGCACCGTGGGAGGAGCGGCAGAGCCGGGTACCAGTAGCTCTCCACCCTCACAACACCCCGGCCCTGCCTCCACAGGCTGCCCAGCCCTGACATCCACCACCAAGTGAAGGGCAGCAGCTGAGGAAGAGACCTCCCAGCCCTGCAAACTGAGACCTTTGCTGTGAGGGTGGTGAGACACCGGAACAGGTTGCCCAGAGAAGCTGTGAATCCCCCATCCCTGGAGGGGTTCAAGGCCAGGCTGGATGGGGCTTGGAGCAACCTGGTCTGGTGGGAGGTGTCCCTGCCCAGGGCAGGGGGGTTGGAACTCCATGATCTTTAAGGTCCCTTCCAACTCTGACCATTCTATGAAACAGTAATGAGAGAGGTGACCGGGCACTACAAAGTATTTTAATGGTGAACACGACTCGTCAGAGCACCAGGACATCTGCCAGGTGAGGCTAGACACCCAAGGGGAGACACAGCTGGACAGATGGATTCCCTGCTGCTGAGGAGCACCTGGCCCCATGCCCACAGACCTCCTCTCCTCACCAGTTTTGCAGATCCCACAGAAGTCCAGCAGCCTTGGCAGATGATGAGTTGCGGGATTTCTCCTACCCCAGCTCTATAAAATTCATGTCTCAGGACCCACTCCCCAGCCAGCAGCCATTAAACTCAGCCAGATCCTTGTGACTATATTCACCCCAGATGTCCCACACCTTCTCCAGGGGACCGACTCTGCAGCCTACCAGCACTTCTTACCTTGCTGCCCAGCTGCTACTGGTGCAGAACACACCTCCCAGACCTTCCTAGCTGAGCTGCCTCCTCGTCCTCCCCTTCATACCCTCTCCCACCACCTGCTTTCCTACCACCCCCTCTGCACAAACTCCTGTCTACCAGCAACAGACCTCTGTGGTCTCACACTCCCATCTCTCAGCCTTCTCCCACTTCCACAGAAAAATCTGTAAAATGTGGGTAGAGGAGCTCCAGGGGAGATCCCACCACCCCACCACCTTTCTGCTAACGGGTGAGGCAGCAATGCCTGAATCTAAGCTCCTGCACAGCCAAAAAGAGGAAGAAACAAGGTCTACGTTCTCACCACACCTCCCCTCCCCAGTATCTTTCTCCCCCATTTATTACAATTTTTCTATGTGACCACCAGCAGAAAAAGAAATAAAAATAAAGCAGCCCCCACAAAATCCCCAAGCAAAATTATATCCCAAATGCCTCCTGTTCTCTGCTAAAGAAGCGAATGCAACCTTGATTAAAGATCTCACCTGGTCTCAGAGAAGGATTTACAGGCCTGGAGGGATGAACTCCAAGTTCTCCTGTTCTTGAAGCCTTTGTCCAAACCAAGCCTCCTCTCTGCCGGTTTGAAGAACCCTTCAGAGACACCAGAGAGGTTGACTCTCCAAGCCCAGAAACCTGTCCTAACCTCAAACACACCCCACGGTATCACAAAATACCACCTCTGTACCCCCTCTTCCCCCTGTGCACCCTCAGAGGAGTGAATCAGAAGACCAGGCACCCACGTGAGAAGAACACAGCCTCCATGCTGCTGTGCACCTACCATCGCAGCTCCCGGTCCTCTCTGCCAAGCCAGACTCTCATGCACCTCCAGGTAAAGGCTCACCAGTCCTCTCCCAGGAAGGAGCACACAAGCCCACCAAGAGCCCCAAGAAGCTTCTGTCCCTCCCAGCCATCACAGGGACTCACAAGCAACAGCTGGGAGCAATGCTCCAAATGCAGCCCAGCTGCTGGTTGGGAAGGCAGGGCATGCTCTGAAGGTCACGCAGCTCTACATCATGTCATGAAAAACAGTAAAAAGATGTCACTTTGGGCTTATTTTAACTCCAAAAAGCTGCCTACCACCTGAAAGTGAATTTCCCACATGCATTCTTCTTCTGCTCCCAGCCTGAAGGCAAAGAAAACTTGAACATCAGGCAGTGCTTTGTAGAAACCCAATGACAGCAGCAATTGCTCATCAAGCTTTCAGTCACTTTGGATGGTGGCCCTGCCCAACCAGACAGTGGGGTCACCACCACTGACCTCCATACAGGCACCAGGTTCATGAAACCCGAAAGGAGGGTGTAGAGAGGTGGGGGTTGGCCTCTTCTCCCAAGGCAATAAGGACAGGAGCAGAGGAAATGGTCTGAAGTTGGGGCAGGGGAGGTTTAGATGAGGTATCAGGAAGAATGACTTGACTGAGAGGGTGGTCAGGCACTGGAACAGCCTGCCCACGGAGGTGGTGGAGTCACCATCCCTGGAAGTATCTAAGAAACGTGTAGATGAGGCACTTCAGGGCATGCTCTAGTGCCCAAGATTGTTGGGTTGGGTTTTTTTTTTTTTTGTGTGTGTATGGTTGGACTTGATGATCTCAAAGGTCCCTTCCAACCATGAAAATCCTGTGATTCCGTGATCTTAAGGAACTATTTATACAGACTGCAGGTGTTCCATTTTTACTTTGCCCAAAAGTTATAGATACAGCCAAAAGCAATAGTACTTTTTCCTCCAGAAAAGCAGAGGAGAAATTAGATGAAAAAGTCTTTCATTAACAAGAAAGTATGGAAGAAGATTGTTTTTTCTCTAAGTTTATGAGCTCTGTGACATTTTGTGTTCTTATAAAACAGGCATTTTGATACAGACTTTTATTTGCAAATAAACAGGATTTAAAAAAACAAAAAAACAAACAACCCTAACCATTAAAAAGCTAGCTCTTTTTAGGTCTACTAGTTCTCCAGGTCATTAGAATACCTCTGCCTCAGACCAATCATAAGATGTAACTCATCTTTTAGGTAGTGCACAGACTCCATTAGAACCCACGGATTTCCGCGCACACTCCTCCACGATCCTGAACAGTGTTGGTTTTAGGCTTAGTTAAATGAAGATAAAATTTCCTGTTCGCTGTTTTGTGCCAAAAATAGTCATTGGATATGTGATTATTCCAGGCTTCCTCGATTGTTCTTTACCAGTTTGTACAGAAATTTATGTTTTCTTTATTATTCATATCAGCTTGACGATTAAATTGACCGTTCCCTCTTCCTTGCTCTACACATAAGTGCAAAAGGAAGACTTTAGCACCTGGCAAAAAATACCGCTTTTTAATTCTCCCTCTCATGCTTCTTGTGATTCAGCTCCCCTTTAAACTAAACACTGTTTTTCTTGTGATAATCTTTTCACGGCTCCAATAATTTTCATAGTTTTTCCTTGGACTTTCCTCTATCCCCCTGCTTAAACCACACGGGATGCTCAAGGTGACAGCTTCCCACCGATCCACACAGCAGCACTCAGTATTTTTAGCCTGATTCTCTACTTTCATTTCTCAGGGGTATCTTAACTCTTCCGCCGGCGCTCTCATTTCATTAACATTTCACCTGTTACAAATGGAAGGTCTGGATGCCGCTGATATTATCTCTGCTGCTTGGCGGCTGCCGACTGCCAGGCGTGATTTCCACTGTGCCCCGGCAACGTACATCTTCCCTGACAGAGCTGCTGCCCGTTTCTTCTGCCCTGTGACGTTCCAAAAAACGGGTCACTCTCCCAACACTGGCCAGCAAACTCTGCTTTTATCTCCCACCGCTGCTGCAGAGGGAAAATTCAGGGGCAGATCAAGCAGCGCCCTTTGCATACCCTGCTGTAGATGCCAGGGCGTTTTTTCCCCGTGTAATAATTAGAGAGGGAATTTTCAGAGCCATAAAAGGAAGATGGGCAAGAAGTCCTCAAGGCAGGTCCTCTCTCTGATCCAAGGTCCTTCCGAAGCATCCCCTCTCAGCCACACTCCCTGCAGGGGACGCTGGGCAGTCCCAAAGTTCCTTCAGACTCTCTGCTCTTTCCTTTTTCCCCATTTCACCAAAACTCTGAGATCCCTTCTTGTGTCGTCAACCTCCTCGATTCAACTTACCAAGCCTTCCTGCTCCTGACAAACAAAAAAGCCCTGCTCAAAACCTCCCCCGGCCACTGTCCAAAACGGAGATGGCCAAAAGCAAAGAAACAAAGGACACCAATCGTGATAATAAGAGTGTGGTTATAGGCAGTTCTACCACAAGCCACCCAGGTCATCCCAGGCAACCCTACCAAACTCAAGCATCACGATTCTCTTTCTTCACGGTAGACGGCAAGGAAGAAATTAGCAACAATGAATGAAAAATATCCTAAAATCGGTTTTCCATCAGTAACAGTTCTACTTTTTATACAGTTCCAAGATTCTGTGGCTGCTTGAACCTGGAAATCAAGACCTTACGTGGCTGAAAAAGAAGTAATTGGGATCTTCACTTCTCAAACAGATCCTTGTTTCTTGGAAGACTCAGGTGATGTATTGCAGCAAGAGCATAATTCTTGGAGGAGATACTCACCTGTTAAATAGCAGTGAAAAACGAGTTGCATTCCAACTCATTTTGGGGTTTGACTGGGGATTTTTGTTTAGGAGCTGAACCTTCACTGTTCCTTCCCCCACATTTACGTATTTCTCTCCTAATTCTGAGCTGACACGGTGGGAGGAAAGACGGTTTTGGGTCAGACGAAATGTTTTAGTCAACCTGGAATAAAGCATTTTATTTTGGTTTGGCTTGTCCTCTTTTACACTCACAGCTAAATATAATTCTGCGGAATTAAGTTCGGTCTGAAAATATCATAAAGACAAGCTGGGAAAAGAAACCGATGCCCAGAGCCAGGCTCAAGAGTAGCAACCTCAGCCTCTGCACCGCAGCAGAAGCAGCTGGAAGGCTGGAGCTGGCTGCCCTGATGGACATGGTTCTAGGGCTGCCGAGAAGGAGCAAATGGCCAGAAATGGTACAGATCAGAGAAATGCACAAAGAGTAGGAGCAGAGCCTGTCCTCTCAGTGAACGTGACCCTCCTGTGGATGATGGAGGGAACAGGCCTGCTGGGTCCGTCCAGCGAGCACGCACTAAGAAGCAGCCAACCCTTGCAGGAAAGAAACTAAAAAAAAAAAGAAAAAACAAAACAAAACAAAAAACTATCATAAGCCCTGGCTCCCAGTCCGATATCTAAATACCAGAACACTCTGATGATGGGGGAGCCATCACAAAAAGAGCAGAAGAGGGTTTTTTTTCCCATGCCTTTCTCCACAAAAGATAAAGAAAAAAAATGGATCTTGCAAAAAAATAAACAAGCGAGAGGGAAAAGGGAGCTTTTGTATCCGATTTCAATCCAAACATGTTTTTCAAGTTAAAAGACTATTTCTCTCTTCCCTTTGCCTTACAACTCTTTCCCCCTTGTGTTTCTCTGCAACAACACGACATAAATCCGCAACTGTTATTTGTTTAATGGTCATTATTTACTGCTTCCATCGTGCTGGAAACATGCTTTGCAACACGGAGACAAGGTCTCAGGCCCAGAGAATACATCGGCTCCGATATTTAACTCTGCTGTACAATACTGAATCTGGATTCACTCCCTAAAAGCACTTTTTTTACGTGCTGTGAAATTCAGGAAAACCCACCGATAGCCGGACAAGGAAATACAAAGCATAAGGAAACCCCACTGAGAGACCTGGGGAGATAGGCAGGAGGGCAGGCTGGACTTCTGCAACCCCCACAAATCTCCCAGGCTTTGCAATAAAGCGTCTCATTTAACTGCTCGCTGCACGGGCACGGGTAAAATCGCAGTGCAGCTAGTATAAGAATGGGGGATAAAACGTAATTTAATGGCGGGGGATTTTGTATCTGTTCAGAAAACCCACCAGACTCAACTTTTATCACCGATGAGAACATGGTGAAGGGCAGCCGTGGGCCTCGTAATTGATGCTGTGCCTTCTTCCCTACGAAACTGAATTCCCTGCACTAACGCCTCTCTTTCAGTCCCTGTGCACGGGGCTAAAATTAACACCAGGCAGCAAGAGGCACAGAAAGAACCCCAACGAGGAGCTCAAGACAGGCTTTGAAGGCTCATGCCTCACACACAGTATTTTAAATGTTTCCAGGTGCTCGTGGTCCTTCACTCAACCCTGCTCTCCGCCACCGGCCAGCAAGTGGACCTGGAGATCTGCCACGCAAGCTATCCACAGGCAAACACACTCCAAGAGCAGGAGAAAACAAGCATCAAGTGTCCTCTTGGAAAGTCCTGAGGACAAGAGGAAGTGGGCACAAACTTGAATAGAAGAAGTTCCACCTAAAGATGAGGAGGAACTTCTTGACTTTGAGGGTGGCAGAGCCCTGGAAGAGGCTGCCCAGGGAGGTGGTGGAGTCTCCTTCTCTGGAGACATTCAAACCCGCCTGGACATGTTCCTGTGCAACCTGCTCTGGGTGGACCTGCTTTGGCAGGAGGTTGGACTAGATGACCTCCAGAGGTCCCTTCCGACCCTGTATCATTCTGTGATTCTGTGAAAGCTTGGTTCTTCTACAAAGCAGACAGAAGCACGAGGCTTCCCATGCTCCTAGATCAGCAACCCTGTCTTCAGAAAATGAGCAAAGCACTAGTTTCAACAAATACTCCAGGTGCCATCAGCACCTCCTCCCTATCAACCCTCAACATATCCCTTCTCGCCAGTTCTCCAGCCAGCAAGCATTTCCCTAGGATTCCCATGAACTGTGCCTACCAAGGGTCCCAGCTGCATACAGGTTTCTGCCCTCATTCAGACTGATCTATGTGTCACTGAGCCAGGCTGAAAATTACCTTAGTGACATAGAGTGTTTTCCCTATGGTACCCAGTTAATTAAATATTGAAAGAGCTATTACCTTTCAGGGATGCCTGTGCACTGGCTCTGTCCATTATTTATAACATAATGTATTCATTATGCATTTTATCCCATGTTCCTATCTGCTGATCTCATAATGGGCCCTTAAAAACAATTTCAAGCAATTAATCCTACCTTAATTACAGATAAATATATATAGAAGCCCCAGGACATCTCGTTCTTCTATTAATTAGAGGTAAACATATCTAGAAATAAATCTGGTAATCAGAAAAGAGAGGGACAAAGCCCACCAGCCATGGGAATCACAGAACCAAGACCAACACATGTTAATCAGCCACAGTAAAACAGTAAAATCCCCAGCTTCGTCTATCTGAAAAAAGTAAGACGTGTCCCACTGCAGCTTCCCTCCCACGACAGGTTCTTCTAACAAAACCCCATCATCAGATGCTGCCTCCTCTATTCTCTTTCCGACTGATGATACGTGCCAAGGCTTATCACACCAAAATACCTTGGGTTTTCCTGCCTCCCACAGTCAAAGAATCATAGAATTGCCTAGGTTGGAAGACCATCTAGTCCAACCATCAACCTAACTGATAAAAAAACCCCACATCACCACCAGCACAGCCATCTTCCCAGTCAACAGGTGTCACCACTGAGCTACCTAAGGTTGTCCCTTGTCCTTTCCTCCTCCAGCTAGTCCTTCTTTCCTGCAGATGAATTTGGCTGTAAAGCCCCAGCTCACCTTGGGTGCCAGCTTGATCCCCTCCCCTCTCTCACATCCATACCAACAGGATGGTTATTGAAAAAAGTTTTCAAGGGCTGGCAAGGGGTGGGGAGGGGGAGAGGGAAGGGAATTAAAATAAAATAATCTCTAGACACAATGAGGAAGCACCTTGTAAATCCCTACATTTCAGCTCGTGTAGGAAACACACTCCATAATTCTGGAAACAGTAGTTTCAGCTCTTTTCTGAAGAGCCCCTGGTGATGTACAGGGAAAAAATACAATCATCATTATAGTCACAGAACTATAGAATGGTGAGAGTTGGAAGGAAACCTAAAGATCATTGCGTTCCAACCCCCCTGCCCTGGGCAGGGACACCTCCCACCAGACCAGGTTGCACAAAGCCCCATTCAGCCTGGCCTTGAACCCCTCCAGGGATGGGGCAGCCACAGCTTCTCTGGGCAACGTGTTCCAGTGTCTCACCATCCTCATAGTGAAGAATTTCTTCCTTTCATCTCATCTAAATCTCCCCTCTTTCAGTTTAAAGCCATTACACCTTGTTCTATCACTACATGCCAGAAAGGGCATCTCCAGTTTTCTTTGGGCCCCTTTTTGGTACTGGAAGGCCACTATAAGGTCTTCCCAAAGCCTTCTCTTCCCCAGGCTGAATAACCCCAACTCTCTCAGCCTCTCATATTTTATGCAACTTCACTGGCTCACCAGAACTAAATTGTATGTTTAGCACCCACACTGGGAAACCTCACACTTCAGAGGGGTTTGTCTTCTCATCAAACCCAGTGACCACAAGTTCTCTGACGCTGAGCACCTGGGTCAGCTCTTGAACCCAGGCACCACAACTCAATAAAAGTGCTTTCCTAATTGCCCAGGGGTGCGGTGCCCGAGCTGGGAACATGTTCCCTCTGCTCTGCCTCAGGGGCACAGCCGGCATCACAAGTCGGATGCTCTAAGGGATCTGAGAGCAGTACAAGTCCAGCAAGGACCTGTAAACATCTGCTGCACATAAGGAGCCTCTAAGTAAGGGAGGGAAAGGGAAATGGTGTGATGGTGTAGAGGCGTGCTGCAAACCTCTGATGCAAGCCTTACCTCAAGGAGTAACTCCAGATGGGCAAAGCTAGAACAGCCTTGCTGTTTCTGGTCTCTCCCTTCCCTCGCCATGGAGAAAACAGTACAAGGAAAATAATGGTCTATGATGCCATCTCAATATTCAGAAACGTGGAAAGCAGAGAAGAAGAAACATGTCATGCCCATCCTTGAAAAGAATTTAATGAAGACCCCATTCCAAAACCAGGCGAGGACTTGAAGCATAAGATCTTTAACACCCTTGAAATCAATATAGAAAACTGTCACTGGCTTCAATGGATTTCAGAATGGCCCTTAAATGTACTCTCAGGGTGACATTAGCATATGACCTTCCTTAAACATTTAGAAGGGGAGTTTCTGTACTAAGCCTTGACTGAAGTTCGTAGAGGTTTTTTTTCAGGTGACTGAAAAGGCAGCCTGTCCCTACAAGCAGATGATGTGAACTCACTCCCTGTCCAAACTGCTCTCTACACTCTTACTCTTTTCACCCGGTGAAGGTTTCCCCTCCCTGCTGGAAAAGACAGACCCAAGGGCAGACACAAGCCCAAACAGGTACCAGCCATGAGCAGCCCAGCAGCACCTCAGCCTTTCTCTGGGAAATGAGCCTGGCTCACAGAATCACATGGGGTTGGAAGGGACCTCTTGGAGATCATCCAGTCCAACCCCCTTGACAAAGCAGGTCCACCCAGAGCAGGTTGCACAGGAACGTGTCCAGGCGGGTTTGGAATGTTTCCAGAGAAGGAGACTCCACCACCTCCCTGGGCAGCCTCTGCCAGGGCTCTGCCACCCTCAAAGTGAAGAAGTTTTGGTGGAAGTTAGGTGGAACTTCTTCTATTCAAGTTTGTGCCCATTTCCTCTTGTCCTGTCCCTGGGCACCACTGAAAAAAGACTGGCCCCATCCTCCTGACACCCTCCCTTTAAGTATTTATAAGCATTGATCAGAGGTTCAGGTCAACTCACTCACTCACTCACACAGAAGAAGGACATCTTTCTAGTAAAACCCCGAACTGTAACTTTCCAAAATATTTTAAGGAAATAAATAATACTATAGGGAGAAAAAAAAGAAAAGTTTCTATTTTTAACCAGAGATCCTGGCACAAAAGGGTAGCACTCCACATCATACCAGAATCAAGCATTTGACACTGTCCTTTCTTTATAAGGCTTTAAGAACGGCAGGACCCTCCAAGAAGCGGTACGCAATTCTTTATTTACCCTCCAGTGAGACTCCGCAGACCCGGGGTTTAATTCACCGCTCTGCTCTTAGCCCGTGAGGTGACCTTGGACAAGTTGTTCTGGCCAGATTCTCAGCTGGCGTGGGGCTGGCAACGTGCCACCAAAGTCAATTTAAACAATTTGAGACTTCCTACAGCCCGGGGGTCCTCAGCCTCCCTATCCCAACAGCGCTGCCAGCCGGCACGCAGCCCTGCTCCTGAGATGCTTTGGAAACGTGTGCCTCAGGTAGCGGGGACGAACAGAAATGGTGCTTCCCTTGGAAAAAAAAACCGCATGTTTTTCACTACAATGAAACAAAAAGCCTTTGTTATTATTATTTTTTTAAAATAGCCTTATGAACAAGGCTTTAAAAACAAACCCACCAAGGCTGCCGTTTCATTTTACAGCCTGTTCTGCATTAGCTGATGCAAAATCCCTAAGGATTTTAACTTCAGCTGACAGCAATGGGTGCTGGACTGATACTTTTTCTTTTCATTCTTCTCCTTTTAAGTTCCGTTATCTTTACAAAATCTTCTCAAATTTCTCTCTCAACTTGCTTTCATCACCAGTGGCATGGCAGAGTGCTTCTCCATCACACCGAGAAGCCAAACACCCAACACCTCCCCTGCAGGAAGGCTGGATTTCAGGAAGGACTTAGGAGTCACCAGATCTTGCGCTTTTCATCACGGGAAGCTCCTAAGGCTGGAAAACTCTAGGCAGGATCTAAATAAAGACGAAAAAGGACTAATTCCTTCATCAAGACCCATTCTAGCAAGAAACTACCTTGTCTGAGAAAGCTTCCCGCGGTCACACCAGCGTGACCCTCAGACCTGCCTCACCACCCCTGGGCTGGCCCTGGCCCTGCTCACCCTCACCACACCAGGTCCTGATCTGTGCCTGAGGCCCAGCCTGACCTCAAGCTGTCCTCCTCGCCGCAACCAGGGCCCCCACTCACACAGCAGAGCAGAGTACAGGCTGGCAAGGACCATCACACCAGCCACGTAGCCACACACGGCTCCTCCTTGGTCTCTTCTGACACCAACCCACCTGGGGCACTGCAATCCACAAGAAATCTATTTTATCTGGCCAAATGCCTGACGCCAAGGAAATCTGGGAGAGGAAGGGAAACCAGGAGGTCGTGTCACTTCAGGGGACACCAACAGGCCACACGCTGCCCACAATTTGGTCCGGTGCATAGCAGAGATACCCTAGAAGGCGGCACACATCATTCCCAGGAGGAGTCTTTAGGAAAGTACCACTCAAGTAAGTCCCCCTACAGGTCTCCCTCATGCCAGACACAGCATCATCTCTGTCTCTGCAGGTCAAACCCCCGTGGTTTGACACACCTGTGGGAGACACACCACCAGCTACAGTCCATATGATGATGGCTACCGGGCTCTCCCAGGCCCATAGAGACCTTCCCCCTGAAACGCACCGTGTGTCTCACAGCCGCAAGCAGCACCAAGACAGGACTCCTCCAACCTCCCTTTGGATTGCTTTTTGACTCAAGAAGCTTCTTCATTACTCGGTTATGTTCTTGGAAAACTCCACTTCTGAACAAGCTTGACTGGTCACTGCCTCTGATTTAGTGCAAGAATAAACCCAAAGAACATGAAACTTGTAATTTTACTTTCTTAAAATTAACTTCAGGGTTTTTGTAAAATATCACCTCTTCTCCTTCTCCCCCTCCCCTCCAACAATATTGTCTTCTGAGGAATCCACAGCAAGTCATACTTTGCCATGTTCAACACATCATGTTGAACAAGCGTTATCAACAGCAAGCTACATGAGCCAGTTCCCCAGGTTAGAAGCCCCTTGGGACAAGGGTCTTTTTAGCTCAGTTTTCACAACAGGGCTTGTGAGAACCCCAGCACCAGGCAGTACACTCGGCATTGCAGCAGGATGGTCTCTGCTCACCCAGATGCAAGAGGCAACCTGTGCTCAGTCAAAAGATCTTAACCACGGTACCGTGTGTTGGTTACACCAAGGGACCCACCGGTCCACCCAGCTGTCCAGCAGTCTACGTCCTTGGGAGGACTTCACGCCACCTCACTGAGATCTCCTCTCACTGTGCAGTTTGCTAAGGCTGCTGTGGGCAGGGCTCTACAGCATCCTCTGTCCCAAGCCCTGCAGCAGCACCATGGCACCCTTCTGCAGGGAAGGGAGCAGAACGTATACGTCAAGCAAGATTGCAGCCAGAATCCTTCAGTCCCTCAGTTTTCAGTTCTGGGCCCCTCACTACATGAAGGACATAGAAGTGCTGGAGCGTGTCCAAAGGAAAGCCACCAAGCTGGTGGGGGGTCTGGAGAACAAGTCACTCGAGGAGAGGCTGAGGGAACTGGGCATGTTTAGTTTGGAGAAGAGGAGGCTGAGGCCTCCCTGAAAGGAGGGTGTAGAGAGGTGGGGGTTGGCCTCTTCTCCCAAGGGAATAAGGACAGGAGCAGAGGAAATGGTGTGAAGTTGGGGCAGGGGAGGTTTAGATGAGATCTTAGGAAGACTGACTTTAGTGAGAGGGTGGTCAGGCACTGGAACAGCCTGCCCAGGGAGGTGGTGGAGTCACCATCCCTGGAGGTGTTTAGGAAACATGTAGACGTGGCACTTCAGGGCATGCTCTAGTGCCCGGGATTGTTGGGTGGGGTTTTTTTGGTTTTGTTTTGAGTTTTTTATGTGTGTGTGTATGGTTGAACTCGATGATCTCAAGGGTCCCTTCCAACCATGAAGATTCTGTGGGATTCTGTGATCCTCACCAGCTCCTGTACTGCCCGGGGCTGACTGAACGTGAAAGCCAAGTGATTAACAACTCTTTTCCACCCGCCGCCGCACTGCGGAGTTGCACATCGTACATACCTACTCATTTTTAACAGCAGAAATCAAATGCTGTGGGCCTTTTAGTCCACATCATTGTGTGTGACGTCAATCGAAATGGCTTATGTTCCTGTTTCCCCTAAAATGAACTGTCCGCTATCTCAGTGCGTGTGATGTTCGTTTAAAAGAAGTTTCTTTCTGTCCCGTTCTCCCTGTGAGCTGGCAACAAAATACAAATTGACTATCACAAGGAGGTGCACTGAGAACTGGAGGGCAGATCTCCTCAGAAGAGAAAGGAATGTCCATGTAAGGCTCGTTTCTCCTCCTGCTTTATGTTGCAGGATGTTCTGGCCATCTTAGGGAAAAGAACCCAGCCAAGTCTATCTCTGAATGAGTATTATTTTAACAGCAGACCCTTCAGTTGTTTGTAGTTCAGTTAGCATGTTTTTGGCTTGCATATCAAAAAGATTCTTTTCCTGGACTTTAGCAGGCTCTTTCCTAATTGAGCTATCAAAATTTGTTTGCAGTTCTCATTTGATAGGTGATGCCTGCTGCAGGAGCAAACACTGAGGGCAAGCCCTGGCGTCCCAAAGTTTTCTCTAGAAGAGCACGCTCAGCACCACCCAAACACCCAAATCTTTCTCCTCTTCCACCACCGCAACAGATGGGATCTACTGCGCTTACAAAGGACATCCTGGCTGCGCCCGTTTTACCCCTCAGCCACTGTGGGGCCACAAGAGACTTCCCAGGGTTGATCCGTAAGGACATGTCATAGAACCATGGAATCACAGAACCATAGAATCATGGAATTGTCTAGGTTGGAAGGGACCTTTCAGATCATGTAGTCCAACCATCAACCTAACTCTGATGAAAACCATCACTAAACCATGTCTCTAAGCACCATGTCAACCTGTCTTTTGAAAACCTCCGGGGATGGTGCCTCAACCCCTTCCCTGGGCAGCCCATTCCAGTGCCTAATAACCCTTTCTGTGTAAAAAATTTTCCTGATGTCCACTCTGAACCTCCCCTGGCGCAAAGCATATGACTGGACATGTCAGTGTGCTGCGGACCGATGCATAAACCCACCTGCAGATCCCCACTCCATCTGGGGCTCTGCCGTTCCTGTCCTGGGAGAGCCCCACAGAACTCCTCTCCTATGGCACCTCTTCCCTACTTTGTAATTTGAGGACACGCTGACTTGCTTCATCTCCTCCTAAAAGGCTGCGGACCGAGGAACGGCTTGAGTGAGGGAGGATCTAGTTAACCTTCTACACGCACGAGCCCGCTTGAAGTCGACCGCGCGGCTTCGCGGACGGCAAGTTAAAGCCCCCACCCCCTGGATCGTGGCCCAAGTGCCTATGGACACACAAACACGGCCGTTAGCCAAAGTACCGCACACACGACTGGAGGTATAGAAAGGTCAGACCAGGCTGTGAATCTCGGCCACTCCGCACAGCTGCTCGGCTCGCAGCTCAGCGAAAGGAATGTTTCAAAACAACAAAATCTCTGCCTCCAAGCCCTTTCTTTTGACACTCCCTTGTGCATAAGAGCGTCTTTCCTCGATGAAAGGTATATCCCCTTCTCTACACACACGCTCACGCCCACAGACACAGCATCCACGGGCAGCGTGGGGCAGGAGGTACAACAGAAGACCTGCTTCCACCCACCTCTCCTCTTGGCCTGCAGGCAGCTTCCAGGTCCCAGGCAGGACTTGAGGCTCCATCTGGAGTCCTGTGTCCAGTTACGGGCTCCCCAGTTCCAAAAGGACAGGGAACTGCTGGAAAGGGTACAGCAGAGGGCTACAAAGAGGATGAGGGGCCTGGAGCATCTCCCTTACGAGGAGAGGCTGAGGGACTTGGGGCTTTTTAGTCTGGAGAAGAGAAGACTGAGGGGGGATCTGATCAATGCTTATCAATACTTCAAGGGAGGGTGTCAGGAGGATGGGGCCGGTCTTTTTTCAGTGGTGCCCAGGGACAGGACAAGAGGAAATGGGCACAAACTTGAGGATAAGAAGTTCCACCTAAAGATGAGGAGGAATTTCTTTTGAGGGTGGCAGAGCCCTGGAAGAGGCTGCCCAGGGAGGTGGTGGAGTCTCCTTCCCTGGAGACATTCAAACCCCGCCTGGACACGTTCCTGTGCAACCTGCTCTGGGTGGACCTGCTTTGGCAGGGTGTTGGACTGGATGATCTCCAGAGGTCCCTTCCAACCCCATATCATTCTGTGATTCTGTGACTTGGGGATCATCTCCTTCCCACAGGCAAGGCTGACAGGCAGACGACATTCATTCCCACCTCTTCAGCAGTCCCTGTTAGCCAAAAAGAAGTCCATAAAAGGCAAATGAAGTCCCAGCAAGCACTGTCCCATCCACCCTTCTCCCTGGACACCACATCTGGACTCCTCTTCAACACCTCCCTTTCTTCAGAAGAACAAGACCCAGGACCTCTCCCTGGAGCCCTTGTGCAGTGCTCCTAGTCTCAGGGATATCGCCAAAAAAACTTCAGTTTCAGCACCTTCAGTCCACCTCAAGCTTCAGCTTTTAATCCAGCCTAGGGCTGTCCTCAGTTACTGTGGGCTTCTACTCATTAGCCCTCGTTGCTGGATGCAACATCCCACCCTGCTCCCTTTCCTTCCTTGCCCCCCTTCCCCCCCAACAATGAAACACACTGAGAAATCCCCTCATTTCCAGAGTTTTCTCAGCCTGCTCCTAAAAAAAAAAAGCTTAGCGCCTGGGCACAGATTGTACCCATTTTATTTTTAAATCTGATTTTAAGCTGAAATCCAGGCATGCTATTGTATGAACACATTGACTGCATGTATTTCATGTCTTACGGATGCAGAAGATGGTCCTTTGATACAGCTGGCTCCGTTGCCAAAGCGATGGAGGCCTCGACACCCTCCAAAATCCCCAGGTACAGTGGGCTCATCCCATGGCCACCTCCATATCACGCCAGCTCCATCGCTACCAATTCCCTAGCTGACAAAAATCAGGAATAAGTCTCACCTGAACACGCGCTTTTCCGACTGCTGTGGAGACGTGACCTTCTGCGGAAGGCGATGCAAGAAAAGATAATGTAAACTCTGCTGGGAGACAAGATAAAGGGAGACGGAATTGCCCCTTAGGGGTTTCAAGTAGCTAACTGCAAAATCCTGAGTCAGGATGCCCTTGGCAGTAAATAACTCAAGGACAGGCTGTTCAGAGCTGGAGGAGAGTCTGACAGTCCAGCAAGGATTCCCTGGAGAGGCAGAGGAGCAGCACCTTCATCCCTTCAGGGGGAAGCCAAGGAGCCATTCATGAGCTGCAAATTACACACATTTACTACCTTCATTTTCTCAAGGTTTCCCTTTGATGCTGCGAGTAACAGAGCTTTGATGCGGAACAGCCACAAAGATTTACTCCCTGGGTAACCTTACTCTTCCGAGCTGCATGTCTACAGGACACGATGATTAAAGTGGCAGGACTACAAACATCCTGCCCACACCAGGGCATGCCCGTCGCTTCTTTCCATAAAGCCACAGCAGCGGAAAAAAAATGAGGATGAGGTTACCAACGGCTCTTGGCATCGGCCTGACATGGCTCATGGTGATACTGAAGGTGAAACATAGAGCAGAACAAAGCTTGTGAAAAATCCCAGTGCTTTTCTAAAATCCCATGCTCAAGACTGGTCTAGAGATGGGCATGGAAGATGAGGCTGGAAAACATGAAATCAAACACTTTTTTTTCTGTTGTGGGTTGTTTTGTTTTTTGCTTTGTTTGTTTGTTTTCCCTAAAAATGAAGCACTACAATTCAGCTCCTGGTTGCCAGCTGTAAAAAGTAGCGTGCCTCAGACGAGGTGGGAAATCACAGCCCGGGACAGCAAGACGCAGCTCCCACGGCAGTGCGGGAGACAAGCGCTGCACCTGCAGAAGAAACCTGTATTTTTACAGAAATTGCCTGAAGAATCACCAGCTTCTAAGTAACAGCAATGACAAGATGCATCCCTCAGGCTCTACGCTCCACAAATACCACATGGTTTTCATTTAAAAAAAAAAACCCAAAACTCCAAAGTTTTCAGTGACAGGTTTCATGAGACCTGGCACTTCAAGTCTTATCTCCAGGAAGGCTCTATGAAAACTAAATTTTTTATGCTTCTTTCTGGACAGGAAAGCTAGAAAGGGTAACTTAAACCACTCCAAAGGTACAGAAACCAGAAAGGAAAAAAAAAAAAAGAAAAAGATTATTTTTCCAGCTACCATGGAGTTGCCACCAATTTAAAGAGAGAACAGAGACAAAACAGAGAAAAATGCCCTGGGGCGGACTAACACTTAGAAGCAGGGTCAGCTCCAAGGGTGAGGGGAGTTTTCCAGTCACAAGGCTGGATGCTGATCTCCTGAATGACCCTCTCCGATCCCAGGACAGATATTATTTTTTTTATAGTCTCACTCCCAGGAGCTACAGATGTAAGTACCTGCCACATGAATATGCGACAGGTCCAACCAAGCCTTTCGAGAATCTTTGACCAAAAATGGACAGCATGACTCACCAGTCTTCTCAACGAGAAGGACCATTTAAGATCAACAGCAGGAAGGAACTACTAAGAAAGGGCTTAGGCAAACACCAACAAGCCATGCCCACCTTACCATATGTTCTGACCACAGCCACCACCAAGGGCTCTCTGTTAAGACCCCTCACTAAGTCATTCCGGCATGCTAATTTGGCAGAAGGCTTCCTTCATTTATATCCTGAGCTAGTTTTTGGCTGGGTGGGTGGGCTGAAAAGACTCAGCGAAGGGAGCCCACGAAAAAACACGCAGAGGAACAGCCACAAGCAGCAGACAGCGGAGGACGGGGCATTTCCAGTTAGATCGGCATGGGCTGATGTGGAGCCGCAAGCCTACCTTCCCCTGACGGGGCACTATAGGAATAATGACTGTTGAGCTTTTCTGCTGGCTCACTGTCTCACGGCCTCACGTTTGCCCCGCTCATGAAGGGCTGGGGAGCCCAGCAACCTTTTGCCTGCCTGCCCTGCCGGAGCTGAACTCCCAAGCATCCCGCACCCGCATCCCGAGGACCAAGATCTTGGGATTTCAGGTGGCGCGGCGGAGTTCACCTCAGGCACCCAACTTTGGCAAGCTGACCAGCCTGGCACGCATCCCAGCACTTCCATAACATTTTAATTAAGTGGACTCCAAACACTGGCAGGTACGGAGATTTGGGACATTTTTCACGAAATCACGGAATTGTTGGAGTTGGAAGGGACCTTCTAGAGATCATCCAGTCCAACTCCCCTGCCCAGAGCACATCACTCAGGACAGCATCCAGGTGGGGCTTGAAGATCTCTAGAGAAGGGGACTCCACACCCTCCCTGGGCAGCCTCTTCCAGGGCTCTGCCACCCTCACAAAGAAGTTCCTCCTCAGATTGGAGTGGAACTTCCCATGGTCCAGCTTGTGCCCGTTGCCCCTCGTCCTGTCCCTGGGAACCACTGAAAAGAGTCCGGCTCCATCCTCCCTCAACCCACCCTTTAGATACTTATAAGCATTAATAAGGTCTCCCCTCAGCCTTCTCTTCTCCAGGCTAAAGAGTCCCAGCTCTCTCAGCCTTTCCTCATCAGGGAGATGCTCCAATCCCTCCATCATCTTTGCTGCCCTACGCTGGACTCTCTCCAGCAGTTCCCTGTCTCTCTTGAACTGGGGAACCCAGAACTGGACGCAGGATTCCAGTTGTGGCCTCACCAGAGGCGGGGCAGTTCTTCAAGGAGACCCCTGAAGCAAGCACAACCTCACAGCCAGGTGTGCAAGCCTTGCTCTGTCGCTACCGTGAGCAGATACTGAAAGTGAAGCGCATCTGTAAGCACGTCCCCCCTCCATGCTCCTTCCAAGCACAGCCACACGCCGCGTCCCTGCCGCTCCCCGAGCTGTGAGCTGCTCCATGGAAGACCTCTGTCTCTGTCGGCTGGTGGTGCAGGACCTTGAACAAGTACTAAATAAATGAACAAGTCATTTCCTACAAGGCCAAACAAGCTCCCTGCCAAAGAGGTCACATACCACGCTCTGGCCTGATGCCTCTCCCTAGTTTATGAGGGTAAATTCCCATATCCAGGGGTCCAACGATTACAGCATTACATCTGGGCTAGGATTACTCTCACTGAAGCTAGGATTACGCTCCACTGAAGAGGTGAGGAAAACAACTGCTTTCGTGCTTTCATTGCATGACCTCTAAAGTTCGGTTTGGGTTTCTTGGTTTGCGCAAACCAAAACATTCAAATGAAATCAGGGAGTTTTCACTTAATTCCCAGCTAGAGGACCAGGATCTGTCACACCAAGGTTCTTCAAGGCTGTTTTGGCAGTAAGGAGATCTGTAAGGAAAAGCCCTTTGAGGCAGGACCCATGACAAAGCAGTCAGGAGGAAACAGCCTACACGGTTCATTCCAGCCTTGGGAGCTCCTCTGACTAGCGCAGGGGTGGAAAGCAGACACGCTGGGATCTTTCCTCCCCACCTCCTATCACGCCACCCAGGATGGCTTAGAGGCTTTCTGTAAGCACGTTACTGTGATATGGATGCTCTCAGCCGCCCCGCAGCCCACAAGGAGGGCCAGGCACCTACCAGTGCTGTAAAACAGCTAGAGCTTTGGATTTGGAGCAAGTCTTGGAGCTAGTCAAAACGCATCTGGCAGGCCTCGCTCCACCGTTCCGAGTACTTCACCCCTGTCAAGTTAGAACAAGACTTAAAAGCAACCCAAATCTTCCATGCTTGAATCACGCAGGCAACTCCATTTGCTTGGATGTGCCCATCCCCATGAGTAAGGGCTGCAGAATCAGACCCAGCTTTTCCTTACCACCCTGCCAAAAACACATGCACGCAGAAAGAAGAAAAGAAAAATCCCACTGACTGACGCCCCTGCTATTTTTCCTGTCCACGACAGCAAACTGGTAAAAGGCCTGACTCAGAAGCCTTCCTTGAAAAACCTGAATCATCAGAGTTTGGAAGATGGTCTCGTATAATGAAGGAGTCTCTCTTCTCCACTCCTCCCGCTCTGTACAAGAGAGAATTTAAGAGTCGGACTGATGAGGGAAATAAGAGAAAAAAAAAAAAAAAAAACAACAAGAAAACTTCATGCTTTGTTTGGCTCTTTCTGCAAGGATGGCAGTCAGGTAGAGTTTTGGAAGCAACTCAAACTACTCAAGTTTATGAGATGTTTCTATAACTTTCCTTCACCTGCAGTCCCCTTCAGCAGACTGAAAAGCATACGGCAGTTCAGTGGTTGGCGGCTGCGCTGTCAGTCTGCAGAGCTGTGTCTGATCTTGGTTACACCCCATCTTTACCAGTGTGACTTCCCCGATGTCAGAGCACAACCACGGACTTACACTGCCTAGAAGAGAGAAAGAGGCTGTACCCCAGCTGTACGTTCACTCCCCGGATGAGCTTTGCAAACTTGGATTTCTTCTTCATTTGCGCTGTATCCATTTTTGAAAGCCTGAACCTTGTGGAATATAAAGATCTTTGGAATGACCTTCACATAAACATTATTAAATATGTTATAACGTGTTGTTATTACGCATCATTTAGCATCAGGAGATCTCAAAGAGACTTGAAAAGGAGGCCTCATATTAGAGACCCAGCCAAATGAGACAAGGAGAGATTAAGTCACCCAGAAAAGCAGCGGGAGCCACCAGAACAGAAACCCAGATGTTGTGCCCTGTCCTCTAGAGTCGCCCACTACAGCTGGTTTATCAATTATAACACGGTGCTCACCTGCCTTTTCAGGAAGAGCTCTAGCCTATTTCTCACGGGTAGATGCAAGCACATACACCTTCTGAACGAGGCTTTGGCACCTCACACCCCTCTGCAAACACAGGTCACCTGTGATTCAAAAAGCCAGGCTTCTCTGGGTCCGGGTCGTGGCAAGAGACAAGCGGCTGAGGGGAAGGGGACTCACGAAGAAAACCAGCAGCCTCGAAAGCGAGAAGGTAACACCTCAAAAGTCGAGTCGAGCCTAGGGATGCTGGGCTGGACCGCACCTTGATGCGAAGGCTCTGCGGGAGCAGCAATTGCTCCAGCGTCTCTGCTGCACCCCGACGCAGCCTGTGCCCGGTCTTACACCACCGCCATCAGCATCACTGGCACGGAGGACGCGAGAGCTGAGGCATCCTTCCTTTATCCCAAACACCACACCCCCCGGCTGGTAAAAACTGCTCCAGAAACGCAGGGTAAGGCTGCCGCCTCTCGCCACCCAACCAGGAGAGCGGGAAGGGAGATGCCGTTTGATATAAAGGCACTGCAGTCGAGTCAAAAAGTTTGCATTTGCCCTGAAACCACACTTTTTTCTCTTTTCTTTTTTTTTTTTTTTAAACACGGGAGGGATATTTAAATCGTTAATTCGAACCGCATCTTTCCACCTCCTATCTGATCACGACACAAAAACGCAAACCGCAGAGAGCAGCGGGCTGTCGGAGAGGGTCCCCAGGGTGCCCGGTCGCTCGGGTCCCATGGAGAGGCGGCGGATGCCGTGGGCACTGTGGAAAATTTCCACCTGTGAAACGCTCCTTCTCATTGCGGCTCCCGGCTCCGCACGGCAGCAGACACACGGGGTGCCGCCTCTGTTGCGCCCAAACGCTATTTCTCATCCCTTGGATTGATTTTAAGCTCACTCTGACGGCAGACAAGGCGAGTGGCTCTCCCGAACGGAAGCGAAATGAGCGAGAGTCCTGACAAAAGTTAGCAGCGCTGGTTGGGGAACACTCCGGGCAATTCAAACACAGCGCCGACAAATTTATCCGCAGAGCCTTTCCAGCCTGTGCCACCTTTACTCAGCGGGCAGAGCTCCCTTCTGCATTTTCAGTAGGGAAACCACGTTCAAGGGAAACAAACACGGGACGGGAATCCACGCCACCCACGAGAGAGAAGAGTGCACTCCGTGCACCGTTTAGAACAGGTCTTAAATTTGCCTTCCCCCACGTAATGGACACTTTATCACATGGCCGAGGCGAGCAGGCAGTCCGCTCAGCTGGAGAACAGGCTGGAGATGGGTTTCTCACCATCAGAAAGCAGGGAGAGAGCACGGGTCTGGCCCACCGGCACGAGAGGCAAAGTACAGCGGAGGAAGCACCTTCTCACCTGCCAGCCTTCAGAGTTTACGTAAAAGAAGAACTGGTGTTGTTGTCACACATCGGCGTATCCTGTGTGGGTAGGCTTAAATATACTTAAGTAGATGCATACACCCCTGTTTACTTACACCGACGCTCATGTCTGTCTTTCCTGGCCTTACTTCTCAGTAGCAATCACCATGTTCGTGAAAAACAAGCACAACTTTTAGAATACAAAATAAAAAAATAATATATATATAAAAATGGGATTGATTTAAGGCCATTAAAGTTCCAAATCTTAAAAAAAAAAAACCCACACAAGCGCTGTTATACTCCATAAGAAAAACTGTGTTCGAGTCTTAGCTGGTGTTTGCGCTCTTTCCTAAACATCAGAGCATTCCTTACACCATGCTGGACACCGCGAAACCCTTAAGACACGTCTGTTTATTTAAAAAGCAAATTCAAGTCACGGAGGGGTACGCTCTCCTTCACTTAAAGGAAAATAAGCCTTGCGTAAATTCTGCTTACACTCACAGATTTGCAATGCAAAATATAAATTGCTTCCTATCACCCTCTTCCCACCGCCGCCTGCAAAGCGAAGCAACCGGGCGGCCACCCTGCACCCGCCGTCACCCTCCCGAAAACCCTTTTCCTCTCAAAATGGCACACGGGGAAGCCCATTCAAACCGCTCCGGGACCTTCCAACGCCGGGAGGGCAACCTCATCCCCGCGGGCACCGGGAGCCCGAGGAGGCGGCTTTGGGGGGGGT
>JAHREE010001392.1:854730-927655 GCA_033628505.1 Tringa tobata
GTTTGGGGGTGAGTATCCCCATTGCTGAGATGACGGGGCACTATGACAGCACCCTCAAAGTATTCCTTTTAAATCTAAACGTTCCTTTTGAAGTCTGCAACTGCTCAAAAATGTGACCCTGAGAGTGGTTGCAAAATCGTTATTCACCCCTCCATCATAAGCCTCCTTTCCGTCCCATCGCAACCCTGCTCGCAAATACCAAGGTGTAAGCTCTTGACTGTTGAGAATTGAGGCTGGGAATATCTAGGAAGCTGATGTAGCTCAGGAACAGATTTACCACTCAGAGACACAAAGTAATTTCGCAAATTCCTTACTAGCATAGTAAGTTCTAGCTTATGAAACATTCTGGGGTGCGAAAGACAGCGGAGAATCCCCTCTTCTCTCCCACTGATAAACAAGCATGTGGGTGGAGCAGGCTTCCAGCAGATCTGTCTGCAGGAGGAAACAGAAGGAAGGGAATCGCTGTTACTCTTCTGAGAGAAAAGCTCTTATCTTCTATAGAGGCCATCTGCAAGAAAAGAAAAAAAAAAAAAGAGCTGCTAAAGAAAGAACAGAGGAGACTAACATGCCGCTGAGTATAGTTTGCTTTGTGTCACCTCTTCCACTTTATTCCTTTCACTCTTGTTCCTCTTCTAACCGTTTCAGTACTCTTCAAGGAGCATCTCTTGATCACGTAATATATGAGGGGTGTGGGAATTTAATAATGTGTCACATTTAGGCCATTTAGGGTTGCAAGTAGCAGAACCCCTACATGTGCTTTGGAGTTCCTTCTGCAAGTAAAGGGAGGGAATCCTAGTTAGCTGGCTTCAGCATCAGCCGGGAGGAGGAGGGGAGGTAGCAGATGCACAAACATCTCCTCTTACATGATTACAGTCTTTGCAGGACACTAAAAGGCTGCTTCTTTCAGCAGTTGCCCATGGGTTCCAGCCAGTGTCTGGGTACCTGTGCGTGGTGGGGTCCTTCCTGAAACAGCAACCGAAGGCCTGCCTGGCTGAAAATCTTGCTGGATGAATCAGGCCAGGAAACAGTCTTAATGCAGACAACACTTATCAAGACTGATTTATAAGCCCTGATCAGTGTAACGTTGTCCAAGTGTGCATTGAACCTCACCTGGGGCTGAAAAAGAACAGGGGTGCTCAGGAAAGCCTTCCTTTTCCAGATGCATCCTGCAATGCTTCGGTGATGTGTGTGGATCCCCCACAAGTCACTGCTTGCATCTCTGTTTGCTGCCGTGTAGACTGTTCCCCTGGGAGGGCCATGGAAATTGTTCGCTGCAGACTCCAGAGGAGGTCCTGTTAGCTTTGCAAGGACCCTAGGAAGGTTCCCAGCGAGCTGGCTCTTGGAGGGGTAGAAAGATGTGCTTTTGTTCTTTCCAGAGCCTCATCACAGCATAAAAACCACATAAAACACCGAAAGAAAACTGTGTAAACCACAGGATACAGATGTGCAGAGATGACAGCCAGATGTGCCTTAGCGGAGTTAAGGAACAGTCATGACTGTTTCAAGGAGAGCAAAGAGCCTCATGTACTTGGCATTTTCCCCTGCAAACCACGCCAAGTTCTGTTCTTCAGACCAAATAGAGATTTTCTTCTGTTTGGACTGGAAGATTACAAGGAGTTTTCAACTCTGGAGGAAAATATTTAGGATTAATGTGGAGCAGCATCTTTAGGTAGGTGTTAGCCAGCCAGAATCCAGGCTGCCAGCTGTAGTGATCTCCGACCGGTGGGCAGCATCCCGAGCCAGTTCAGAGGATGGAACCGGGGCCGGACACCAGCACTTGAGAGCTGCCCTGGAGCCTTTCCCGGACACCTGCAAGGCTCAGGGACACCATGAGGTTGGGGCTGGGCAGTATTTTCCATGGCAGGATGGTGGTGGCTGAGCAAGGTTGCTTCTCTCCTGTGAAGTAAGAGGGGCTGGCTTAAACCAGACGCGTAACCCGCGAGCCTTAGACACATATCCTCTTTGCAAACCTCAAAGAGGATGCAATTAAATACGCTGCTGATTACCACTGATGGTTGCTCCCTCCTTCCTGCCCGGGATCCCCTGGTGAGCAGAAAGCTTGTGTGAGCGTTCCTCTCTCTGCTCCTATGCAAAGTTAGCCGTCCGCGTGACGTTTGCTGGTGGTGCTGGTTTCAGTCACCCCGGCCGACGTTGAGCTGCGGGAGGTCAGGGAGTGGGTGTGCAACCCCCCCTTGAACCTCTTCTTTGGCCAAGCTGCAGGGACATCACGGCAAGCTGGTGGCCAGCAGACGAAGGGTGAGATGTCTGCGGTCAGCTAATGGGCAACACCACACCAAGCGATGACAAGGGCACTCCTACTCCCGGTTCAAAGTGGTTCCAAAAGGCTGCCCGGCTGATACGATTTCCATGTAAGAACAGTTTACAGTCGTTTAGGCTGTGCCTGCCCCCGTTTGATTTAAGAGCATTTAAATAGGTTTGCATCTGCTTAGATAAAACAGCTTAGGGTCATACCCTTGAATAAAGCTGAGCGTCTTCCCCATGACGGCTGGCATGGGGAAAAATGAAAAGCTTGAGCCAAAGTGTTTGCTCTTACACACCTTGGGGGGGATTCAGAGTTTTAGGGAGGCGTCGGAACCACCCAAAGTCTTCCTGCAAGAAGAAGGAGGCCCCATCTCCACCACGGGGCTAAGACAAGCGCTCCCTCATGCTCCCTGAGCAGATGGAGGCAATACCTCTGGGCAGACCCCTCAGCTCTCCTGGGCCAGCAAAGGACTTCGCCAAATAGACCCAAACCCTGCCAGCACCACGCAGAGAGAGCGGCTGAGCAGGCGAGGGCTGGAGAGAGCCAGGGAGGAGGAAGGTGAAGAGGTGGGAGGGGTGAAGGTGAAGAGGTGGGGGGGTGCTCAGGGGAGCTGGGTCACACCAACAGAAGGGCTTGCCGGGTGAAAACATCTGCTTGCTGTGGAGTCCACAGAAATTCAGGAGCCCCCAGGCTGTGCTGGAGGCGGGAGGGTTGGCACTGGGGTGTCACAGAGCCATCTTTGCTCAGCCAAGCACGGAGGCTGCGTGCTGAGGACAAGGAATTTTGTCTTTTTTTCTGGGTTTTGGGCCACTGAAGAGAGGGAGACGGCCACAGGAGAAGTGAAGAGAGTGACTCCAGACGGCAGTGTGAAAACAGGGCACCGGGACTGTTCCCACAACATGCCCACACACGCGTCCGTACATCTGTGTTGTTTCTCCCTCCCATGGGTGACGGGGGGTGCCTGTTGTACAGGAGGGGGCAGAGGGGATGAGCGCTCAGTCTTTCAGCTGTTTGGGAAAACAAACAAGGTTGTGACAGAGATTTCTGGCTCGCCTTCTCCCAGAAGGGCTTTTTCTTTTTTTTTTTTTTGGTGGTGGTGGTTAAAGGAGGGCAGTATCATCTGGCTTTCGTACTCCATTTCTTTTCTGCACTCTCTCTCAGACAGACTTTTCTCAAGATTTCCATGTCCTCTCTCTTTCTTGGCTGGAGATTCATGATTAAACACATACACGGACAAACACGTGAAAGAGAATGTATACTGTATTTTCATGTATATATTTATTTGTTCCTTTTTTGAGGCTTGGCAAGATTTTCTTCTCCAGCCCCCATCCCCCTTTTTAGATGCTTTTCCCCCTCACTGAGGCCAGCCAGGGTGGGAGCTGGACAGGCAGGATGGAGCAGGAAAGCCCTCCATCATCAGAGCCCCCCTGGCTGCTGCATCCCGTGGGCCATTCCCAGGCTGGGGCACCCAGGTTCCTGCCTAGCTGAGGTCCTCCTCTGCCTTCTGATGGACAAGCAGCCCTCTCCCTTCCCAGGGCCACTGCAGAGCCTCGTCCCTGTGGTTAAGCCTCCGCTATCGGCATACCTTTGGGAATATCTTATATTTCGGTGGCAAAGAGAAGTAATTACTGAATTGAGTCTGCAAAGCACAAAAGCCAACTAGGGTTCTTTCAGGATGAAAGAGGCAATAAAAGCGCTGGTATTAATAGAAAAATATTTGTTACTTCATGGGATATCAGGGCTTCCTGTGGTTTGAGGTTATGTCTTGCATAGCTCGTTGCTGAATGCCTCGGGATGAGACTCTGCTTTCCTTTTTTTCTTTTTTTTTCTTTTTTTTCTTTCTTTCAGCAGCCAGCTTGTTCGCTCTCAGGTCAATGATCTGGCTCACAAATAGAGCAACCCTGCTTCTGCTTATCGGATGGCCTCTCGTGCTCTGCGCCGCTTCCGCCAGCACACGCGGATGCAGGTGGTACCTCTGTTTGCATCATGCCTTGCTGGAAGGCTGGAGAGTAACAAATGGCCTCTAGAAAAGCACACTGAGAGCTGCTATTCTACCTGCCTGATAGCACTGGAAAACAGCAACATTTAACAAAATTAAAGGGCAGAAAATTCAAAACAAATGCAAATGAAATCCCATTACACGCATACCCTGGAGGATCCTTTGCCACAGGAAGTTGTTTCTGAGGCCAAAAAAAAATATAAATCTGAAATGCAAAAGAAGGCCGGGTAACTGTGTAAATATTGAGAATAGCAGTGTCAGAATTAATCCTAACACTGGTATATCCAGAGTTCACAGTTTACAGCTTGTAAAAGTCCTAGGGAAAAAAAAAAACAAAACAAAACAACCAAGGAATTTGATATGAAGCGCAAATCCCCACTGATCCACCTGCACCTTTGCTGCTGAAAATACCTCTGGTGGCCTGCCTGTGAGGGATGCTGTCTTCCAAAAAGCATCATGGGTCAGAGAGGCTGGCGGGATGCCAGGCTCTGCCCCATCTTCCTCCTGTGTCCCTGTCCCCTCGAGACCCGCTCTTGCAGACAACAGCTCTCAGAGAGATTTCTCATTATTTGGTTTGTGGGTTTTTTGTTGTGTGTTTTTTTTTTTTTTTTTCCCCTGGCCTGTATGAAAGCACCTTCTGTTTGCTGCCTTTCCCCAACTCTCCTGCTGCTTCTTGGTTGAACGTGAGGACTTGATAAGCTCTTTAGGACAGAAACTCTCTCCTCTGGCCGGGTCTCAAGCTGCTAAAGCAATACTGGTGACCATGGCAGGCAAAGCCACGCCAAGCCACGGGCATCCCAGCACTCAGGATATGGGTTATGAGTGAGACACGTCCGAATCCCGCTGACGCAGCAGGCCTCACGGCATGCTGATGGGTCAGAAGGCAGGTGAGGACCTGCCCTGGGAATCGTCAACTTCCCGCTGCTCACCTCTTGGCAGCAAGGCAGCTCAGCAAACTTTGTCCTCTTTCCAGAGCTGTGTGTAACCAGGGCAGCCGGAGGAGCTGCAGAGCTGCTCCGGGGGAACACGAAGTGAAGATGTCACCCCCAGGCTCACGGGAGAGGCCGCGCCAGCCGGCGGGGAGGACCACCCCTAGCATCCCTTTCCCTTCCCCGGCGCTTTGTTCCACCTCACGTCCTCCCTGCCAGCCCACTCCTCCTCCACATCCCGGTCCCTCTGGACAGCAGCCCTGCCACCTTCCAGCATTTTGGTTGCTCCCCCAGCTTGGGAACCTCCTCCAGCTTGCTGAGGGCACTCACTGGCTCTCACCTGGGTCTTTCATCAAGACGCTGAGCTCCACCAACCTGTGAGGAGCGTCTCTTTCAGCAGCTTCCAGCTGGACTCCACACTGCTGGTGGCATCTCTCCGGGCCCGATTCCCTGTCCTCCTTTGAGCCCAGGCACCGAGCAGCCGCTGCAGCAAGGCGACTGTAAGGAAGAGCAGCTCTCTTCATACAGGCTCAAATTGTGCCCTCCCCACCGACCTGGTGGCGCCGGGCGGTGGTTTTCTTGTTATTCTGCAGAGGTGAGAGAAAGCAAAGAGCCACGGCTAGTTCAGCGTGTGCTGAGCCCCGGGTGCAGCAGCATCTGTCGCTCAGCTTGGCATCTCTAGCATGCCCCGTCAGAGGGTCCCTCCCAGGGTCCTTATTGCCTTGGCACTGCAGAAGTGGCTGCTCTGGGGTCACCCTGGTGGCCTCTCCCAGACCTCTCCGTGTGAATTTCCTTCAGGCGGCAGATAAATCTTCCTTTCCTTCCATCGTCTTCGGTGGTGTTCCTGGATTTAGTGCAAGCTGGAAAAGGCTGCTGCTAGCAGCAGAGGAACGCGTGGTCTGCAAGAGAGGTGTAAAAGCTTTCAACCCTAGGGGCTGTTTGTTCCCTTCACACTGGAAGGACCTGTACGTGGCAGAGATCCCTGGGCTAATCTATGGGTCCGTATCCGAAACTGGCTCATCAGCACTTCCCATAGGAGCTGATGCAATCAGATGACAGTGCTGCAGCTTCATCAGATAATTCCCAATTATAATAAGAAATGTTGCTGCTTGGCTGAATGAGCTAAACTTACTGGCCCAGCTGAAGTAGCTTAATTAAAGTCACTGGAAGGAAGCTGTGCTCATCTTTCCTGTGATTAGATACATGCTTTATGGCTCGTCATTTTTTTCCCAATTCCAGATACTGAATTTCACTGAATTTTTTAGAGTTGGAAGGGACCATAGAGATCATCTAGTCCAACTTCCCTGATGAAGCAGGATAGCCTAGAGCATGTACTGAATTTCACTGAATTTTTTAGAGTTGGAAGGGGCCCTAGAGATCATGCAGGGGAAGATGGGGAAGAAGTTGATGTAGGAAGGTTCATTAGCATCCTAAAGCATGAGGGAAACACGCCCTAAGTTGACAGAAGACCAAGAGAGTTTCAGTAGCGATGTTACCTCCTTTCCCGTGGAAGCCCTCCCTTCTCTGCGTACAAACACGGTGCTTGGCAAAATTTGTCACCAGTTCTCAGCAGCCAAGCACAAATATGTTCAAATTACTATCATCGGCTTGTGACCCAACTTGCTCTGGAGTGGAGCAACGCTGTTTGAAAGCCTGCCCTTGACTCCCTAGAGGTGCTACCAGGGTGGTGCATCTGTGGTGCTCTGCAGAAGACCACTTGGTGCTGTGGAGACGGGCTCCTTGTTTCCAATAAGCAGTAATAACACGCAAACAAATCAGCTCCTGCCCAGACAGTTCCAGCTCCATTTCAGTCTCTCTGATTTATCACGCAATGCATCTCAGAGCGTGCACGTTGCTCTCGGAGACATCTAGTGAGTAGGGAGCGTAATGCAAACTAACACAGCCACCTAAAAGCACTTCTCCTGAGGAACTTGCCTCCTATGCGATCCATCAAGCAGGACATCGAATGTCCAGTTTCTAACACACACCTCTGCCAACTTTGTTACAAAAAAAAAAATCTTTCATTTGCTGTGGTGAACATCGGGTTTGCTGATCTTATGCTGAACTACACAACACATGGGAACCTTGACTTCTCCAGCAATGATACGGTCTGACACATCAGTTGTAACGCCTGCCAAGGCACCCGCCCCATTAAGACCCAGTGGGTTTCACTGCACTGAAAATTTTGGGTTCATTGGGGGTTGCTGTTCAGCCCGTAGCACATATGGCCTCAGGAAGCAAGTACAAACCTATTTTGAATGGAAAAAGAGAGGAATCACCTCAATGAAAATAAGCAAGAGACCAGAACTTGCAGGCCAGGAAGTCTTTGGGTCACCGTTACCCATGGAGCAAGTAGCTTGTCCAAGGGCTACCAGAGCTGCTCCTGTTTGCGTCCCAGAAGACAGCGGCGAGGGAATGAGGTGGAGGAAATCCCCGCAAATTTTCTGCCTTTGGGAGCATGGCGTTCTCGTACTGTCCTTAAGGACAAGGGGACAACTTGGATCAGAGAGAGCATGGTGACTCCGCAGCAGGAAGCTGAAGAGCAACCTGCAATTCAAACCGTCAAGAGCAAGGGACAGGAGAGCAGGAGCAGAGTGCCCTTGGGCAGAAGAACCTGTCGGTCTATCAATCAACCAGCTCCGTGGTGCTGGTGTTTATTTCTAACACAGAAGGGGCTGTCTGGACATCTGCTGACAGAGCAAGTCCCAGCACCATCGTCATCCTCCCTACAAAGAGCTCTCCTGTGCCCAGAGTAGGCTGTTTTTGATTTAAGCCACCTTGATGATTAAAATCAGCAATTCTTCATACAAATTATTAATTTTCAATCTTGTTTTGTGGTGTTAATTGTTCCTGGGTTAAATACGTACAAAACGGCTTTTAAAATTTAAAAAATAGTTTAAAACTTCCTTGAATGGATACATGGCAGTAACCAGTTCATCAGAACCTGTTTTGCATTCCAAACTGGTTGATTCCACTAAAGCTGTAGTACGGTTATTATACGTTGCTAGTGAAGTAGATTCATAGAATTATAGAATCATAGAATGGTTAGGGTTGGAAGGGACCTCAAAGATCATCGAGTTCCAACCCCCCTGCCATGGGCAGGGACACCTCCCACCAGACCAGGTTGCTCAAGGCCCCATCCAGCCTGGTCTTGAACCGCTCCAGGGATGGGGCATCTACAACTTCCCTGGGCAATCTGTTCCAGTGTCTCACCACCCTCATAGTAAAAAATTTCTTCCTTATATCCAATCTGAATCTTTTTTCTTCCAATTTTAAACCGTTTCCCCTTGTCCTATCACTGCACTTCCTGGAAAAGAGTCCTTCTCCAGTTCCTCTATAGGCTCCCTTCAGGTATTGAAAGGCCGCTATAAGGTCTCCCCGGAGACCTTATATGGTATGGTCAACAAGCACTTCAGGGTTTTAGACCCAGTGAATATCATCCCACAGGCAGATTTTACTCACGTAGTGGAAGAAAGACAGAAAGAAGGTCCTGGATGTCCCATCTCCTCAGTACTGCCTCAGCCCAACGTAGCTGAAATATTTTATTAAGTTCTGGACAGAAAATATTCTGTAGGTGTCAATGGGCAAGGATGACGCTGTTAAGTTTTGAGAAGCTGTTTGTCGCTTCCACAAAGCGCACAGCAGAGTATAAAACACTGATAGCATAACTTACATAATTAGTATTTAGTTTAACTAGATTAAGATACGTTTATACCTGCAAATCGGTACCCGTAATTTAGTCAAATCTACTTTAAAATGCTTTGTTTTAAAATAAAAATTGATTTAAAAAAAAAAAATCTGACAGAAATTAAAATCCGACTGAGTACAGAAGTTCAAGTTCATTTTTGAAAGTGCCTCTATCGCTCAGTACACTTTTAAAATGCAGTATAAACCTCTGGTACTTCTAACAGCTGGGACTGGGAGAGCACGAGCCCCCCTCCAGCTGAACTCCAGGAGCATCCCTGCCAGGAGCCCATACTCCCCATGGGGTTTGCAGCTGGCAAGTGCCCCCGTCCCAGACAGGCTATCGGGACAGGCAGGAAAGAGCTAGCACGTCCAGCCCGGATGGCACGGTCCCACCGTGCACAGAGACCAAGCCTCTCCCTTGCTCTGTTTCTCTCCTGTTCCTGGTTTGGGCATCGGGGCATGAACGCAAAGAGGGGGGTGGGGTTTGCAGTGTGGAGACCCAAATTCAGCTGCCTTACAGTTATTCCTCAAGCCCTGCTTCACGTAAGGTCTCCACGAGCAGGCCCTCGCCCTCGGAAGAGACGTGGGGCTGAACTACCCAAGAGCGGGCATTGCCAAGGGAAACCCTGACAGTCCTGCAGGCCCAAAGGAGCTGGGCTGGAAAAGTAACAGAATCAGTCCCTGCTTCAACGAGGTGGGAACTGGTAATCTGTGGTGAATCGAGCTCCTAATTAATCAGCAGAAAAGGACCTGGGGGTGTTGGTGGACAGCTGGCTGAACATGAGCCAGCAGTGTGCCCAGGTGGCCAAGGAGGCCAACAGCATCCTGGCCTGGGTCAGGAACAGCGTGGCCAGCAGGAGCAGGGAAGTCATCATGCCTCTGGACTGGGCACTGGTGAGGCCTCACCTCAAGGGCTGTGTTCAGTTCTGGGTCCCTCACCACAAGAAGGACATTGAGGGGCTGGAGTGTGTCCAGAGGAGAGCCACCAGGCTGGTGAGGGGTCTGGAGAACAAGTCACACAAGGAGAGGCTGAGGGAACTGGGCATGTTTAGTTTGGAGAAGAGGAGGCTGAGGGGAGACCTCATTGCCCTCTACAACTCCCTGGAAGGAGGGTGTAGAGAGGTGGGGGTTGGCCTCTTCTCCCAAGGGAATAAGGACAGGAGCAGAGGAAATGGTCTGAAGTTGGGGCAGGGGAGGTTTAGATGAGATATTGGGAAGAATGACTTTAGTGAGAGGGTGGTCAGGCACTGGAACAGCCTGCCCAGGGAGGTGGTGGAATCACCATCCCTGGATGGATTTAAGAAATGTGTAGACGTGGCACTTCAGGGCATGCTCTAGTGCCCGGGATTGTTGGGTTGTGTCTGTTTGTGGGTGGCTGTGGCGTGTGGGTTTGTTTGTTTGGGGTTTTTTTTGTGTGGTTGGACTCGATGATCACAGAGGTCCCTTCCAACCATGAAGATTCTGTGATATAGGGATCCACGTTCTTTCTTTCAGCCAGAATTCCATTAATTTGCACTAACAAATGAAACTCCTTACATGAAAGACAATGCTTTTACCATTTACCGTGTGAGCAATCACTCCGGAAACAGAAGGCCGTCACACCACAAAATGTACCTGTGCTCTCATTTGTTTCAGTGGCGAATTAGCCCTAATTATTTTTGGTAATACTTGACAGCCTGCCATGCAAATGCCACACACATTAAGTTAACGCACATCAGGACACTGTATTTTGTAAAAACAAATAAAGGAGTAATGGGTTTTGAAGTCAGGTGGGACCATGAAATCATCTTGAGGACCTTACCCAGCTGCCCTTGTGCAAAGCCCAGCAAGTAGGGGCTCCCTGGGGTTTACTCCTGGGACTACTCATGCCCCGAGCACGGAGTAGTAGTATGTCTGCTCCCAGGCCAGAAAGCCAAGCACTGCGGTCATCCCAACAGCCCCAGCAAGAAGATGAAGTCCTCAAATTATGTGTATTAAGTATAGTTTCAGGGATAACAAAGCAGGTTTCCGCTGGGTGCGCTTCTAATTCTCGTCCAACATACTGTATTTTTTCCCCTCAATAGATACGTGCTGTATTTATGCTGGCTATTTAGAAAGGAAAGAAATAAAACCTCATCCAGACCATGATTTCCTTCCTCCAAGTATTTTTTTTTTGTTTGTTTTTAATTTCACACTTCAGGACCTAACACTCAGCTGGTGTAAATGGCTTTAATTCTGCTGGCTGCCACACTGCTGTATCCCTCGTAAAGCAGTGTACAGTCTTACCTAGACAGACATGCTAGGAAAAATAATCTAAATTAAGTCACTGCTTGACTTTAAGTGGATTAGTTAAACTGCATTCAATCCCTCAGTGCAAGTTCTTGTTCAGAAGCAAAATTACCTAAATTTGATTTACCTCTAGTCATTTCCAAACTTAAATAACATTAAGGGTGCTTTAAATCAGAGTAGGACTTACCCCCTGGAAGTTAAATGTGGTTTAAGCAATCCACTTACGTAGACCAAAAAAAAAAAAAAAATATTCAAAAGCTACTGGCTTCAAACCGCTAATTGATAAGACCGTTTTTCCATTAGCTCATTAGTTAATGCCAGCTGTTAACCGCAAACATTTTTGTGCTCCTAATTGCCTTTAAACAGAACTTGAACGTAGGCAAAGAAAACCAGGAGAGAAAATTAAAGTTCTGGTCGGCATCAGATTTTTTTCTAATTCAAATAACAATAAACAGCAGGCTCATCTCTGTTCCCCATGCTCGGGTACTTAATTAGCAGAGCAATTGTCCATTAGCTGACGTGCATATGCCAGGTACCACCAGCAAAGTGTCTGCTTCAAAAGAAGACGAACAGAGATGGAGACAGCACCGGCCATCGAAGAGCTGAACCGTCAATAAAAAAGGAATATTCCTAATTGAGGAAAACCATAGCCTACAGATGGTTTGCTCCATGAAGCTGCACTGTGACCTTCTGGGCGAGGTTTTTACAGACAGAACCGCGTTTCTGCTGGGGGGGTCCAAGCGGGTGGGTGTCCGCAAACTCGCACCCAGCCCAGCTGCTGTGGGGCCGTTACCGCAGGCACCTCCGAGAGCCTAACGAACCTCCGCAGCCTTCGGAGCTGGCTTACGTCCTGCTGGCACCGAGGCAGCTGCCGCAAGCGCAGAACTCCCCCTTGCACAAGCTCGTGGCATCACTGCAAGCTGCAGAAGGGAGGCAGGTCACCCCTGTTTCGTAAAGGCAACAGCCGAGTCCCTCACGTGCTGACACTCCTGTGAAAGAGGAATGAGATCCTTCCTCTTGCCATAGCTCTTCCCTAAATTTTGGGATGCGCAGGAAACCACCTTCCCTGTCCATTGCAAGTGGCACTCTCTGCCTGCTTGGTGATATTATAGTGATGCCACTATATTTATTTATTATTTTTTTTTCCATAGGAGTCCGTGGTGTGACAATGTCACGGTACAGAACGGGGCCACCCAGGCTGTGCTCCTGTAGAAATCACTTTGGTGTCACCAATCCACCTCGCCTGCAGGAAGCTGTCGGAAGAGCATTCAGGTATCCAGTCAGCTGCTTGTAGTGCGTTTTGCAGCCACCATAGAATCATAGAATCATCTAGGTTGGAAGAGACCCTTGGGATCATTGAGTCCAACCATCTACCCTACTCTAGAAAGTCCTCCCCTACACCATATCCCTCAGCACCACATCTAATCGTCTCTTAAACACCTCCAGGGATGGTGACTCCACCCCCTCCCTGGGCAGCCTATTCCAATGCCCGACCACGCTTGCTGTGAAGAATTCTTTCCTAATGTTCAGTCTAAACCTACCCTGTTGGAGCTTGAAGCCATTCCCTCTCGTTCTGTCATTAATTACATGTGAGAAGAGGCCAGCCCCAACCTCTCTACAGTGTCCTTTCAAGCAGTTGTAGAGAGTGATGAGGTCTCCCCTCAGCCTCCTCTTCCTCATACTATCATCCATACCATCTTCCGTAACATTTTGGATAATTACAGGCTATGTCGTTAATTAGGGAAGTAAATGAGCCCTTGGTTTCTGCACCTAGCAAAGCTGTAGCATTTCAGAGGCAACAATATTTTAAGTAAATAGCCAACCTTCAAAAGAAGACTCTGCTGCTCAAGATATCGTTTTAGTGAGTTAATTATCCAGCATGCCACCCTTTCATTATCTGGTAATTCAGGAGTTTCATTAAATCCTTGGGCAAGGGCTCTCTCCCCCTCCTTAATACCCAGCCAGCTCTGCGGGGATGGTTGCTGCTGAGGAGCAGAGCCCCAGAGCCCTGCCGTCTGACAGCCCAGCCAGGGACGGCTGCTCTTCTCCTCACCTCCACGTCCCGGAGGTTCTCCTTGGGGGAGGGAAAAAAAAAAAGCACTCTCGGAGACCCGAGAGCAGGAAGGAGCAATGGGGCCAGTCTTCCCTGGTTGCTTCCCCACAGCCTTCCACGGCAGAGGACGTAGGTTTGTGACAGCTGAAGAGCAAAGCATTCATCCTCCGAAACCTGCATAGAACGCAGGCTGGATGTCCGCGAGCGGACAGGGAAGCTATACAAAGAATTTCATTTTGCTAATCAGCTAATGCGCTGTTCCCAGTGTTACAGCCGTGTTGTATAAATAGCAATCCCCATTGTTTGCTTTGAATAAAAACCCCACGTATATTCTTCTAGCATCTCTATTTATTTTCTTTGACGCAGCCTTAATAATGCAAAATCAACATTACTCCACCACTCTCTAGAAATAACTGCCCTGTAATTTAGTCTTATGCTCTTTTTTTTTTTTTCAGTGAACTTTTCATCAGATGTTTAGAAAGCTCATATGCAAAAATTTTTTACTATTTTTTTTTCAGCAAACCAATGGCATAAACTGCACTGTATTACTCAGCGGCTTACCAGGATAGCTAAAGGATCTTGGCCACAATAATATCAACTGAATCAGAAAAACAGACAAATCAGTGCACCTCAGATAAAAACATCCTTCAGCGCTTAAATTGCATATGCCAGGCCGAGACTTCCACCGTAAAAAGAGAAGAAAAAAGGGAAAAAATTTGAGTAATTGACTTTGGAGTTGCTCACTTCCACCCAGCAAAATGCTTTTCGCAGTTCAGAAATGCCTACAGGCAGTATTTCAGAAAGTGCACCAAATAACAGGCTTGGGTGGAAGCAGATGCCTCATGACACAGGCAGACACCAGCCACAGCTGCCACCGGAGCCTGGCACCCAAATACCCTCGCACGGCGGCCATCGGAAGAGGCGGCTGTGGCCCCACGGTTGCCAAACCCATCCCATCCGGATTACGTTCGAGGCGGGAAAGATCCTGAGAGCAGCAGGTCTGGAAACGCCTTCGCTTTGTACACGCTCCCGAGGCCAACGGCTCCAATTTTGGATTTTGGCAAATCCCTCTGCTCACCTTCAAGGGTGGGCATTCAGGATGGCAGTGGGGTCTGCCTCTTCTCCAGAGCTCCGGCCACTCCTCTCCCCACACCTCTCTCGATGGGAAGGGTGCTGCCCACCACAGGCAGCAACTCTCGTGGGTAAACCTTTTCTTTCTAAAAAGAGACCACCGACTCAACACCAATTCCAAAGCAAAAGAAAAACGAGCAAGTCGCCAATCATGGATGCATCTAGTTCTCAGTCTGGCATCCCGTCAGGAGATGCAATGCTACAGGCTTGGAGAAGAGTGGCTGGCAGAAAAGGACCTAGGGGTGTTGGTCAACAATTGGCTGAACATGAGCCAGCAGTGTGCCCAGGTGGCCAAGGAGGCCACCAGCATCCTGGCCTGGGTCAGGAACAACGTGGTGAGTAGGACTCAAGAGGTGATCACCCCCCTGTACTGGGCACTGGTGAGGCCCCATCTCAAGTGTTGTGTCCAGTTTTGGGCCCCTCATGACAAGAAAGACATTGAAGGGCTGGAGCGGGTCCAGAGAAGGGCAACGAGGTTGGTGAGGGGTCTGGAGAACAAGGCTTACGAGAAGAGGCTGAGGGAGCTGGGGTTATTCAGCCTGGAGAAGAGGAGGCTGAGGGGAGACCTTCTCGCTCTCTCCAACTCCCTGAAAGGAGGGTGTAGCCAGGGTGGGTCGGTCTCTTCTCCCAAGTCACAGGCGACGGGACAAGAGGAGACGGCCTCAAGTTGCACCAGGGGAGGTTCAGGTTGGATGTTAGGAGAAATTTCTTCACCAAAAGGGTTATCAAATGTTGGAACAGGCTGCCCAGGGAAGTGGCTGAGCTGCCATCCCTGGAGGCATTTAAGAAGACGGGTAGACGTGGTGCTCAGGTGGGTGGTTGGATGGTGGTCTTGGCAGCGTTAGGCCAACGGTTGGACTCACTGACCGGAAAGGTCCCTTCCAATCTAGAAATCCTATGATTCCATGCTCCCCCCAGCTCACACCCAGCCCCATGCTCAGCTGCTGGTGGGGGGCAGGCAGAGGTGCAAGGGTGACCGACAGCAGGGCAGGGTGAGAACACACCCATTCACTGTCGCGTTAGAGGGCACGAGGAGTGGGCTGAATAAGCTTGAGGTGACGTTTCACAGCATGGCTTTGCGTGAAGTTCTGCGTATTCCTGGGTCCGAATGTGCAACCAACTGCCATCAGGGACCTGGTGGGATAACCTCTTGCAGATGGTTCTGTCACCCCCTCACACTATGCCTCCACGTTTCTTTATGTGATACCGTCACGCCAGCTCCTTACTTATACCCAGGCATACGAACACCCCTCTCTGAGTAGTGCTGTTTAGGAGAGGAATAGAATAAAATATGCTTATAAACAGCATTAACACCCCTGCCCTTTGACCCAGGGGCACTTTTTGTCATCAAGCAGAGCAAGAGAAAATCATCGTTTAAATGGGAGAACTTGGGGAAAGATAGGTGTTTCTAGGTGAAGAAAGCACTTTTTGCAAAAAGGAAGTGTCCTAGGTAAATGAAAATTCACATAATTATATGCTTTCAGCAAAAATTTCACCTTCTACATACATTTCCATCCTCCAGCTATTTTTCCAATATTTCTGACTTTTGGGAAACAGTTCCCCAAGACGATGCTTTGGAATGAGCAGAACATATGAAAGAACTCCATCCAGTGTTGATGCCATGACTCTCTCAAAAGCCACTAATTTTGCAACCACTGAATAGCAGCAGCACCAAGTGGTGATCCTGGCTGTCGTGCCTATTGTGCCTCTCAAAAAAGCCATTGAAATCCAGCTGGGCAGTCTAAGTGTGAAGAAACTTCTCTGCATCTCACCCAGGTAAGACTATAAGAAAAAAAACCTCTGTAACTCAAACTGATTAGCCAACATGGGGTAGGGAGAGAAGAGAAATAAACATTAAAAAAAAAAAAAAGGCTGCACCAGATTCTGCGCTGGAAAAAATTAACACAACCTCTGTCAAAAGACCCATCCAGGATCAGAATGGTTGAGATTCTGGCCCTGCAGTTTTAGGCTGGAATCTCAAATTCTCAGAGAACCAGAGGTTTTTTGGACCTGCTCAGTGACACTGAGGCTTCTATTTGTTTCACTGCCAGGAGATGCAGCCCTGGAGTGGAGGACCACTCTGCTCCCAGAGCCCAGGGTCCTGGGGAACATACACACATGGTCATCTTGGAAATTTTCTGTTTGTTTGGCTCAGGTTTGTTGAAACTGATGTGCATCAAATGATTGTCTCTGGCTCAATAAACAAACTGTTCTTTTTTTTTGTACCTCCAAGCAAAACTTCTCACTTTCTGAAAGCTTCCAGCTAACCGCTCGGCTCTCACAGCGCCCAGCAGTTTTAAAAAGAAACGAGTTTCTAGATTTATGTCCACGTGGGGAAAAATCTGTCTGCAACTGTGGTCAGCGAGTGCTTGGAAGCTCAGCTTTGCCTGGAGCACACAAGCACACCGACGGCTGGACGTGACGCTTCCCCAGACCCCACGGAACGGGTAAGAGTAGAAACACATGGAGCTGTTCTTCAGCAGCAGGCAGAGGGAGGAGCATCCTAGACGATTACAGAGACGGAGTTTTTCGGTTAAGCGTGAAACGATTTTCCTCCGTCACATTTCTCTCCGCTGTCATTTTTTTTTTTTAAATTAGGTTCATTCGCTCTGTGCTCGCTGCACGTTAGCGGGATGGAGCTGCGGGAGTCAGCCCGGGCTGGGCAGTCCCATCCATATTCCGCCTCTCTCCCCGGCCAGCTCTGAGCACGAGTTCACATTAGACCGGTAGCGCAGCCAGCAAAGCACAGTGACATTTCACAACCCCTTTGGCAGCCGTGCAAAGCTGTCCCACAGTGCACGAGGCAGGGCAGAAATCTGCATTAGGGTTTTCCACGGAAAGCTTGGTGCAGGACCGTGGCTATCACAAGACACCAGCAGCAGAGGAGTTCCAGCATCCGGACTGATAACGGCCCCGAAATAAACTGCCCCCTTCCTCTGAGCTGTTGTCTGTGTCAGCAGCAGTTTTCCTGAGAGCACAAGTCCAGAAAAAAAATTACCATGTATGACAGAGTGAAACAAAAGAGCAGAAGGGGTGCTACTTGCATGGGAGAGAGGGAGGGAAAAAAAAAAGCCTTTTTTTTTTTTTTTTCAACCTAAACTAGTATCTAATCTCAAGAGTTTGGCTTTCAATACCTGTTTTTGAAATCTCGAAAGCATTGCAGCTTCCATGACGTCTTAGCTGTCTTTACATCTTACCCCAGAGAAGCTGCACGTCACGTTCCCCCAGCCCAACCCTTCTGCTCATGGGGCATCTCCCAGCCCTCACTGCTTCCTCATCTCCCTCTTTTCCTGCACAGAGCTGTGTAACTCTTCCCATGAACCTGGCTTGCATTGTACCCAGCACTCAGCGCTTTGTCTTGGTCATGGGAGGGACCACCAGAGCACAATCTGGGCAGGTCCCTTGCTGTCCGTACAGAAGATCGGTCTCTCCCGCTGCCACCATGGGGCCTTGGGCTGTTGCAGGAGTCACATTGCTCCTCCAACTTCCTCTCTGTGGCCGGTGTGCCTCTCCTTAATCCCCACGGGGATGACGTGTCCGATCCTGCAGTCCATCCTATTCGTCTGCTGTCCCTACAGTCAGAGCTAAGCCTTGGTCGCTGTGACAGGAGCCAGGGGCAAGGGGAACAGGCAGCTGTGTCCATCCCTGCCTTGGCCAGTGCCCTGCAGAGGCCACCCAGCCACTGCTCCAGCACCAGCAGGGAGCCAGCAGCCCAGGAGAGAGCAGGGTGGCCGCTGACTGTCCCACCACGCCTGGGGAGAGCAGCAGCGTCTCCATCCTTTTGGACAAAAGTAGCCCCCTTAAATGTGATGCAAACCCAGGAACTGCTAGACATTGTCAGGCCCATCTAGAACAAAGTCCTGGCTTCGATAGGGGCAGTACCAGATGTTTCAGGAAAAGATGGCAAATCCCCACAGAGATGCAGGTGAAAGATAGTTTCCCCATCCCCAAGATGTTCCACAGAGTAGGGAGGTTTATATCCCTTCCTCCACCTCTCACTGCGTATAACGTCTGGTCTCTCTCTGGAGAGAGGATTTAGTGGACACACTTGAACAACACACACATCTGGGTAAAATCAAAACCCACCCGGGACCCATTCTTTCGCACAGCAAAAGAGACAAGTTCCATTGAATGGGATTCTGCCCCCGGGGCAGGGCACTAATACACAGACAAGTGATAATAACGGAGCCCATTTGGTTTGGGTAGTGCGCTCCTTAAAAGCAGCACTTGGGAGATTCCTGGGATAGCCATTGTCTCGCACAGGGATGAACACAAAGGGGTGTGTGGTTGTGTGCCCACAAAGCAGAGCAGAGCGTGCAGACCCACACGCCTGTGTTTAAGCTTCAGGGGTTTTGAACTGCGATTCCCTACGATTAACTCCTATTTCTTGTTAACCTAGGATCAAAGTTCATTTTCGAGCAGTGTACATCACCGCTTGTCTGCTGCTTCTAGTATTTAGGGAAAACCAATTACTAAAACAAGCCACTCAGGTCTCAGCCTTTCAGATGGAGCTCTAAGGCGATGAAAAATGCCAGGAGATAAGGTGAAAGCAGAAGACACCTACTGCATCCTCCAAGAGGCCAGCCTCTGTTTTTTGCATGCTAAGGAGAAGAGAAACTTCCTGTTTTATTCTTTCCCAAGTGGAAAGGTGCAGCACAGCAGCATGAACAAAAATTGCAGGGCGTTTTGATTTTTTTTTTGGCTTTTTTGTTTGTTTTGGTGTTGTCTTCTTTTAAATTAAACAGAGTCCTGACCCATGGCATATAGGAAAAGGAGTAAGAGCCTCTCAAAGGCTCCTCAAGTTAAATTGTATCCTAATCTTTCAAAGTTAGAGGCTATTTTAAACCCTGCTTCACGAGTTTGAGTGTCTAGCCAAAAGCGGCTTCGTCATTAATCACAGTCACTTTGTCCTTGCTATTCATGGGATTCCCACTCCCTTTTTAGGATCTCACTGAGACCTTTGTTGGAGGAACATCTCCGTTCAGCACAACCCCGCCACCCAAGAAGGCCAAGAGAATATTTATTGAGCCATTGCAATGGCAGCTACATCCTTTCCCTGGTCCAACGCAGTGACCTGGGACTGCAGGATGGGATGAGAGTTTGACACGTGCATGGGCTGGTGTTTCTCCACACCCGTCCACGCTGAATGCAGCCCTCTCTCCTGTCCCCGAGGACACCTCGGACCTCTCTGAAGAGCTTTCCTGAGTAGGGGCTCACCCCTTCATGTCCCCCATGGCTCGGCCCCTGTCTTCTTCCCGTACCAGCAGTCCCTGTGCAAAGCCTTGTGGCCAAGTCTACCTAAGCACATCGCATCAGCTTCTGTTCCTCGTGCAGAACCTGCTCCTAGGGGCTGCAATACCACGGATCACCTAGAGTTTGGGGCTAAAATAATGTTTTGATAATATTCTGGCTTTCACAGAGATGCTGTGCTATTTTATAAATTCTTTCTAACGAACACAAGTTCTCCCTCCTCAGTAATTCCGGATAAAGCGTTTGACACAGTGCATCTAAACTGCTTCTGGTCTACTTACATTCACTTGCCTTACGGCAAGCTAGAACAGAGCTGGGCACTGTGTTTCTTGAGCCCTGGAGCAGAGCTGCAGATGCTTCCTTTTCAGATAAAAAAAAAGGAGCTTTTGCTTATCTTTGGTGGCCCACAAGTTACCACATGCCAGGGGTACCACCTCTACGGTGGAGGAGAAATCGCCTGGGTGCACACCTTTGAAATGAACCCTTCACCAATTCGTCATAGCCTTGATTGCACGATGCTAACCAACAAACCCCAACCGACCAAAAATCCCAAACCCACAGGGCTTTTCCACGTGACGTTTAACGGCACAACCACGGCAGAGCGCGCTTGATGTTTAGGGCAGCATCACGTGGATCCGCATACCTCACCCACACCTTGAGTCAAATTGCTGGATCTGTATCGGGATACCAGCACTCCTCATGACACAAGTCTAAAGATGTCTGGATTTTAAAGTGAAATCGCCAGGTCAATACAGCACAGGAACCGCACTGCAGGCTCAGAGCAGACATTGCCAACAGCAGCCACGGCAGGTCACCCTGAGCAAGACACACCTAGGTTCCTATGAAAACCCATTTGACAGCCAGGAATTACCACACCTAATGATGAATTAATGACCCAACCCCTTCAGCCAACAGAGGTTTTCACTGAATTTCACTGAATTTTTTGGAGTTGGAAGGGACCACAGAGATCATCTAGCCCATAGTTCTGCTATGGTTGTTCAAAGGCAGCTAAGCGCAGCACCTGAGGTGGAAACGTTGCATCTCCACTGGGCAGGAACCCCTCTTCCAGACTGACGTTTCAAACCACTTCCAGAAGTTCTCAGCAGGAGAGGCTCTGCCGACCTCAAGTAATGTCAAAGAAAGCTAGTGGAAATTTGTGTGTAGGTCAATTAAGTGGATGAACAGAAAAAGTAAATTGTCTATTGCGGGGTACTTTTCCCACCTCGTGTCCAAAGTGACTGACTGAACGGGCAAGGACCCCTCGGCCTCATGGAGCCACAGTCCACCTAACGGCTCGCCAGGTTTTGCTTTTTAATGAACGGGCCACTTTATTTTTGACCACGCGAATGTTATTGCTCCGAGCTCTCAGAAGCCAAAGGTTAATAAAGGAAGACAATGTGGAAGTGGTTTCAGGCCAGTTTGTTATGGGGGTAGGAGAGGCAAGTGGTGATCATTAAGCGATTAAAGCACTTACTCATTCCCAGTGAACGCTGCCTGTGTTAATTACGCAGAACTTCTTCCTCAAAGTACATCCACTAATTTAATCTCCTACTATCTACTGCAAGCCAATTAAAGGAAACAACAACAACAACCAACTGCGAAACAAATGATGAAAATATTAGTAAAAATGAAGCAAGCATTAATGAAGACCTAAACCAAAAATGCTTGTTCTGCAAAATGATGCTGCCATGTAAGGACTCCCAAGGAACATGAGGCTTGGCCTGAGCCCTGCTTCTCACCGGGCACCCCAAGCCGCGTTTCTAACCCACGGTGCCAGCAGCAATGACAGCCACCTCCAACGTCTTGTCACCTCCACCCTACCAGAAGCTGCTGGTCTGCCAGGAGAACTACTTGTGTGACCAGCCTCTAACCCACTCCATTCCCAGTGGGAAGGGTTATTACCTCTCCCCGTTTAAACCCCAGAGGTCCATCAGCCTGCCCCGGGGACATCCTTCTGCCCCATCTCTGCAGGGTCAGGGTAGGATAGGATAGGGTAGGATAGGATAGGGTAGGAAGCTTTGGGCTGAGGAGCCTGGAGAATGGGTTTCCATTCCTACCTCTGCCGTGTCCTTGCTCTGACCCGCACCACAGCTCCCTCCACACTGTGCCTGAATTGCTTTGGAGAGCTAGACGTTGCCACATGGTTTTGCTTTGAAGAAACCTGTAAACCAGTTTGTATGTCAGAAGTTAAGGTGATTGTAAGGCCTGGCAGCCACCAGGCTAGGTAGCAGCGGTAGCTGGAGTATTCTGCAGTAATGAATAAAGCTACAGTAAAATCATAACTTTGACTTAGAAAAAAATAAGTGGTTTTGATTTTTTCTTTTAAGAGAATAAGCGGATTCTTTTCTTTGCCTCCTGCCACTTGACGCTTAGTCAGTCACATTTTCAAGTGTTATTCTCTTCAGTCAGGAGTAGAAATGACTGGAAAATAGCAAGAAAATCTGACAAAAGAGAATCTAAATCCTCTTGACTACAAGAACTTGGACTTTAAAGCTCCCTGGATCTCATGAGATAGAAATGTAAGATTTAGCAAGTCTATGAATATTTTAACAGAAAAAAAAGCACTAGTTCTAATTTATATACATACACACACACAAGCCAAAACCGCACATCCACTTCTCTGGCCTCATGCCAACCGTCCGTGGCCAAGCTCTTCTTGACTTCTCCCTAAGGGTGGAGACCTGGTGGAGTCCTCTCTGTGGATGCCACCGTGTTGTTTAGCTTTGACTAAAGGAGATTTTCAGAAGAGCCTGCCATGCAAAGCGAGTCTGCCATTCTTTCATCTCTCATCCTAAGATCACATACGCTGATGCTGACGGAGAAGAGCTGCTCAGGCTGGCAGCTGGTTTTGGTGGCCGTGCACAGCCCTGTGCCTCGTGCCATTGAGGTGTCATCAACAGAGGCCCAGAAGATGTGACTTGCCAGGGGCTGCTGAAGGAGCTGGGACCACTTTGTCCGGCAAAAAGGCATCTGAGGTGCAGGAGAAGTAGAGGGGGCAGACAGGGGAGGATACAATAGCAAGCTTTAAATACATAAAAGGCTGCCTCAAAGAGAAGTGAATAATTTGTTTTCCACAGCCATGGTAGACAGGGCAAGTGGTAACAGATGTTAATCATAGCGAAGGAGGTGCATCCCAGACATTAGCAAAAGCCTTGCGTCAGGAAAGCTAACAGAGCACTAAAATGAGATGGCCTTGGGAGGACACGGAGCCCCAGAGCAGGGATCCTGCAGGAAGCTATTGGGATGGAAGCAAGGAGAACTGGTGAGACCTTTCCGGTTGGGCCCAGACCCGCTCCTCAAGGATACACTGTTTAATGAAGATCTTGCTGGTCGAGCTTTCGCTGGCTGCAGCCAGAGAGATCTCTGACAGCACCTTTTTAGGGGAAAGGACCATAAGTGCCTCTTATGCCAAACAGCAGAACGGGCAGCCGAGCACCGTGCCACCTCTTCATCTGAGCATAGGCAACTGCTGCCACCTCCCACAGGACCAGCCCTCCTTCAGCCTCAGCTGCTGAGCCCAGACCGTTGTACCCGAGAGCGGGTAAAAGAAAAGGAAAAAGAGAGAGTGAAGTTTCAGGCAACCTGTCAAAAGGGGTTCAAAGAGCCCCCATCTCTCAGAGCCATAGCTCAAAAGGTGGGGCAGATGAAGCTGAGGAGACACTGGCTTGTACTGCTGTTGTGGGACACATGGACAGACCACACGGAAGGATGGAGGAGCTTGTTGTTGGCTGATCATAGAATCATAGAATGGTCAGAGTTGGAAGGGACCTTAAAGATCATCCAGTTCCAAACCCCCTGCCCTGGGCAGGGACACCTCCCACCAGACCAGGTTGCTCCAAGCCCCATCCAGCCTGGCCTTGAACCCCTCCAGGGATGGGGCAGCCACAGCTTCTCTGGGCAACCTGTTCCAGTGTCTCACCACCCTCACAGCAAAGAATTTCTTTCTGGTATCTCATCTAAATCTCCCCTCTTCCAATTTCAAACCGTTCCCCCTTGTCCTGTCACTGCATTCCCTGACAAAGAGTCCCTCCCCAGCTCTCCTGTAGCTCCCTTCAGGTATTGGAAGGCTGCTCTAAGGTCTCCCCGGAGCCTTCTCTTCTCCAGGCTGAACAACCCCAGCTCTCTCAGCCTGTCTTCATAGGAGAGGTGCTCTATCCCTCTGATCATCCAGGCAAAGGTGAAGAAAAGCCCTGGCTATGTCCCTGGCCTGCTTTTGGCAGAATCAGGGGAGCACAGGGAGTTGGCAGGGTCCCAGTCTATGTCTCTGCCAGGGGCTGGAAGGGCTGGTGGGGTGATGGGGACAGCTGATGCCAGAGGGAAATGTCACATCACCCGTGGTGCTGTGCACAGTTGTCCATGGCAGTGGGAGGAACTGCAGGTTCTTGCCAGCTCTTGGACCGCTGAAGGTCCTGGCAGGGCTGAAGTGGCGTGGGAGCAAGGCCATGGAGGAGAACAGAATAAACATGAAGTGATGAAAGCAAGTGCTGCTGTGAATAGCTCCCTGGCTGGGACCTGAAGCAGGAAACCTGGCAGAAAGCAGGGGTGGTGCAGACCAGCAACAGGTAATCACACTGGCTGATCTGGGGGCTCCTCAGGTCCTCACCTTAATGGGAGAAACAGCTTATTCCAACAAAGACTTCTAGCAGGAGACCATCAGTTAACCGAAGGGTCAGGCTTTGCACGAGGAGAGGGGCTGCTTGATCTCTTCCTACGTCTCCCTTCCTTCTCTCTGCAGTCTCATACTTGGATGAGAGTGGAATGAAGCTGCATACAACATGTCCCACGGTGAGCCCACTGGCATGGCCTAGGAGAGGATGGGTAGCTCCTCCACCTCTGACAGCCCCAAGGCAGAAGGTCGCTCCTCACCCGGGCTGCAGCTGCCTGGCACCGAGAAGTGGCCTCTCATCAGCTGGTGTGCTCTCTCAGGAGGGACAACCCGATGCTGCCTGGGCTCCTCCTGAGCCACTTGGGTCACACCTTGTGTTAGCACGCTCTAAAACAAATAAACCTCCTGATTTTTAACTACTTATTTGCCTCCTTTTCCTCAAAAGCGCATCGGCTAGGTTTTTCTTCTCTCCAAATTTTTCTTCCCAGAAAAAGCGGCAGAATTTGTTCTTTTTAAGGTACAAAAGCAGAGACTTCCTCCTAATCCCAGGAGAGATGGGACTTTCAGAAAGGCATTGAAATATCATAAGCAGCGGAGTAAGAGCTAGAAAGGTTTCAACAGACTTAATGGACGTATCCCTGATGTGGGGTGTGGGTTGGGGTAAGAAAAAGGTCTTGTAATCTGGGTCTTTCCTTTGTCCCTATCGGGGATGACAGAAGAGAGACATTGCAATTACCATATTGGGTCTGCCTGAAAACACGCTGCTGTATTTTCTGAAATAAATTATGAATGCTGCAGAAATCCAAACATGTCTTTTTATAGTTAGTCACTGGGGCAGAAAGCCAACAAAGGCAGATCTGCCAGCCCCAGCTAGTCAGAAATCACGAGTCAAACCCCCAAAATCCTGAGGCTGACTTAAGAACTGTGAGACCTCATGAAACAGGGCTCTTTCCTCCTGTGTCGCAAACTTTGAGGGAGGGGATAGAGGTGGGTACTACCATTCCAAAAAATCTCACTGTGCCTCCAAGTAGGAAATTATCCTGTATAAAAGGCAGGGGAGCACCACGCTCAGTCTTATGGGTCAGGAACCATGGGTTTCATAGCAGCACTGGCTGGTCAGGGGGTGGAAATGATAAGGTTTGGCCATGCACTGTTCTCTCCCTTGGGAATGGAGGGAATCGTGCATGGCTGGGAAGACTCAGTCGCAGCCAGGTCTCCTGGCAGAGCTCTCTTCTTCTATCTACAACATGAAGCACAGAAAAGTCTTCTGTTGTTCTTTGAGCTGGTCTGTGATCCCAGACAGCAAAGCAAAGTCAATAAACTAGCGTTATGGGTTGCAACCAGAAAAAGATAATCTCCTTGCAGCTCTCTGTAAGAAGAAATGGTGGGCACAGGGCAGCAGAGAAATGAATTAAATGGCTTAGAGATGTGCTTCAAGCCTGTCAACTCTGCCTTCTCCTACCCATCACCCAGAGTCATCGCCGGGCAGCCACGGAGCTGCATGCAGCAGAGGGTCAGGGCAGCTCATTCCATCTGGGAGAGGCTCCTCCTGTGCAGCAGCAGAGTGGGGTCCGGCAGGGCTGGGGAGCACCAACTGCAGAGAGCACCCTGGCTGGAGTTTGCCTGGGATCTGATGCAAACACTGCTCCAGCCTTCTCTTTCCACTCTTCAAAGCAGATTGCATGCAACTGGCTTTTGTTTTTGTTTTTTTTTTTTTTTTCTTCCCAGGCTATTACAAATACAGGTTGGGGGGAGAATGGCTGGACAGCAGCCCTAAGGAGAAGGACTTGGGGGTGTTGGTGGATGAGAAGCTCAACACGAGCCGGCAGTGCACGCTGGCAGCCCAGAGAGCCAACCCCATCCTGGGCTGCATCAAGAGAAGTGTGGCCAGCAGGGCCAGGGAGGGGATTCTACCCCTCTGCTCTGCTCTGGTGAGACCCCACCTGGAGCACTGTGTCCAGCTCTGGAGTCCTCAGCACAGGGAGGACATGGACCTGCTGGAACGGGTCCAGAGGAGGGGACACGAAGATGCTCAGAGGGCTGGAGCACCTCTGCTGTGAAGACAGGCTGAGAGAGCTGGGGTTGTTCAGCCTGGAGAAGAGAAGGCTCGGGGGAGACCTTAGAGCAGCCTTCCAATATCTGAAGGGAGCTACAGGAGAGCTGGGGAGGGACTCTTTGTCAGGGAGTGTAGTGACAGGACAAGGGGGAACGGTTTGAAATTGGAAGAGGGGAGATTTAGATGAGATACCAGAAAGAAATTCTTTGCTGTGAGGGTGGTGAGGCACTGGAAGAGGTTGCCCAGAGAAGCTGTGACTGCCCCATCCCTGGAGGTGTTCAAGGCCAGGCTGGATGGGGCTTGGAGCAACCTGGTCTGGTGGGAGGTGTCCCTGCCCAGGGCAGGGGGGTTGGAACTGGATGATCTTTAAGGTCCCTTCCAACTCTGACCATTCTATGATTCTATGAATTCAGAATCATTTCTCTCCGAGCGAATAAAACTCTGAGAGATGCTGTTGTGGGGAGCAGGCAGTGCAGGGACAGGGAGGCCAACGCCAGAAAAGAGCAGAGCTGCAGGGCTGCGCCAACAGCCATCTCACTCATTTCCATGAGAGCTGGGCACACCTGGGGGACAGGCACCTGGAAGACCCACCAGTACTTTTAGGCACCGAGAGCGGTCTCTGCCACCAGGCCCCACGGACCTTAGGCAGGGTACTGCGGCTGGCAGGGAAGGACATCAATGAGCCCCATCCACGGCACCATCTCTTCTACCCACCCGGGGCCAGCAGGAGAGCCAGGGCTGCATCTCCCAAGCCTGCTCTCCTCTCAGCGTCGCCCAGCATTTGTAGTTCAGCTGCACTGCCAAGTGCCAGAGTTACTTCACTCTGCACATCTGCAAACTGTTATTTACAGAGAGGCAGCTGAGTCGCCCGCGGCGGTTTTAATAACACTTTTGGCTCTTTTCACAGTTTTGGCTTTGCTAGTTCCTCGGTTTGGTTTTCCAAGACAATGCTAGCTGCATTAGAAAAGGAGGCAGAGGCTGTCAATAAGGCTTCACATTCTCTCATTGCACAAAGCTGGGACCTGAGAAGGCATCTTCTGCTGAGAGAGAATCGGGTCTGGGAAGAAGGCAGAAGAGCCCCAAGCTGTAGAGCAGCAGGTATGGCCAGGACGTCGGCACGCTGTGACCCACCACCAGCCTGAACTAAGCTTTGCTGGCCTGGTTTTCACTTGGGCAGCTGGCTCGGGGGATTTTCTACCTTAATAGGACAAATGGATCCCGGTTACAGGTCAAATGGCAGGAGGCTATGACTAGACACAATCCTCAAACTCAGTCCGCCGCAGCAGGGATGAATTCAGAATTGCTTGACCTCAGGGAGAGAAAAAAAAAAATAAAAAAAATCCCGTTGTGATTAAGCCTTTCGCTTCAGATAAAAAGTGTCCGTTTATGGTTTATCCCTTCACCCTGGGTACAGCTGCTTCAGCTGAGAGCCTGGCAGTGACAAAGGCGGGTTGGCAGAAACAACAAGATGCGGAGAAGAAAGTTAATGTCTACAATTGCCTATAAATAAGAACACGCACTTAACACCTCTAGATGCTGCTGTGTTTTATGGCCATTACGAAGGAAGCTGGACAAAGGGGAAGGGGAAGATGCCTCCCAAGACAGGAGCAGAGCTGCCTGCTGGCCAAAAAGGACACTGTAGGGTTTCCCACACTGGAGCCCAGGATAAGCCACGCTACATCCACCCTTTTCCTGCAGGATGCATGCACCAGCCCAGGTTGTGCTGCGGTTGCTTTCTGGGAGAAGCAACGCGCTGCCTGCAACTGCTGACGATGCTGCTAATGAGCAGAGAACTGCACTAATGGGTTAAGCCTGCACCAGTGTGTGGCCAGAGCTGGCAGAAGGCTGCTGGAGCCACCCAGCTCAGAGCCTGCAGCCATGGAGCTCCCGGTTCACCCACACCGTGAGAAACCCTGCAAGCCACAGCGGCGGCCGTCTCGGAAGAGCGCTGGGAAAAACAGCGGGTCTTAATCAAAACCACGCTCCGGGGCCTCTGCATCTCCCTCCAGCAGCAGGCTGCCGGCTCCCCAAGGCGTGTGCCGGGATGCTGGCAGCGCTGCCATCCCCTCCTCCGGGCGCCCGCAGCCCCCTGCCCCTCACACCTCCAGCCAGAGGCTCTGCCGAGGCGGGGGCATCTCACCACAAAACCAGGGGGAGGGCTTCGGCAAGCCTGCAGCTTGCAGCTGGGATTTCGGCTTCTGTGGGCTTCCCTGAGCACAGCACCTTTCTTCTCCAGCCCGGTCCCCATCCTGCTACCACTGCCCGTTGCCACCATGAAGGGCTTCAGCATCTCCAGCTGCAGAGCACTGCGAGGAAGAACGGCAGCCTGGCACCATCGCTGTGGACTCAGTGCTTTTAAATGGGAGGCTTCTGCCTGTACCTTAAATGAAACACTGAGCATCTACTTCTTGCTTGATCAGGCATTGTTTTTAGCAGTGACAATCGCTTTGAAATTCTCTTAAAAAAAAATCCAGTTACGGGTACTTTTAAAGTATGTATTTACCTACGTCAGTTTTAACAAATCGTGAACACAATCATAATATTATTTTTTTGTCAGCTTCTATCGTGCAAAGAGTAAGAAAGCCTGCAGAAATCACAATGTCCATAATTAATACTGAAGCCTGCAGCTCCATGCCTTTTCCCAGAGTTGTAAAGATCTCAGGACAGCAGACAGGCTTTTGGGTTATACCAAATGCCCAGTTAAACGTCAAGTCTCAGCCCAAGCTCGGCATGGCTGGGCGAAGCTACACTGAATAGCCTACTATCAGATCAGAAAAAATATTTATATTTTTCTACTCATTGCAATTTGGCCCTGAAAATGTTACAAAGTTCTCGAGTGCAAGGGTAATCCAAGATCCTCCTGCAAGTCACTTCTTGGGCAATTCCACCACAAGGGTTTTTAGCAACATGCTAAAGGCTCCAACATGCCGGTGGAGCTCAGGAATTTACCGTACTAGATGCTTCCTATTCTTTGCCTTAGATTTCACAGTCTGAGTTACAAGACAGAAATAGACCATTCTCCTTCTCGATATGATATATTGAGACGAATTTGGGAAACTCTCCTTAATGTCACTGTGATCGTACGGTTGTCAAAAATCAGAAACTGGGTTATATTATTTGAATCCCCTGTTAGAGTTTTGCCTGCAATGAGAGATGTCCCAAGGGAGCAGCTGTGTACTTGCAACCTCAAGTTACTTGAAATAAAAACAATGCAAGGAACAAAACCATTTCTATCACTTTTGTACCAGAATAGAAAAGAAACAGTGGATTGCCTTTTTGGATGTCTGACCAGCGAAAGGGGGGAGAAGTGATCAAAAGCTGTCCTGAAACGTACAGCTGCTGTAGCATTTTTAGCATTAGGATAGTCTCGCATTTTCACAGCATCTGAGCTTACCTTTTCCAGAGGTCTCCCTGGAGCCTTGTCCTGTACAGATGTGGCCAACTGATGTTTTTGGACTTGGCTAGAGCATCTCCGAGCTCCACTTGGCACCAGGAGGCCAGATCCCATGTGAAACAGGGCTCCATGGGTTTGTTGCACCTTGAATTCTGGCATTATCCAGAGGAGCAGGGACACCAGTTTCAAATCACTTACAGTAATGGAGTCTTACTAGTGCTACCTTTTTCCTAATGAGGAAAAAAAAAAAAAAAAAAAAAAAAAGAGAGTTAGCTCATCAAGAAACAAAAGCAAAGCTGTGATATACTGCCAACTTGCTTGTGATATTTAAAATGCATGAATATCCAATTTAAGGACAGCAAAAAAGAGAAAAGACAGGTTGTCTGAGTGCTGTGGCACGTGTGAAAGAGGAGTCCCGTGAAGTGTGTCGTTGCGGTGATGAATTGGGACTTCTACAAGTGACTGCTGCTGTGCATACGAGGTAGTGGAGGGAAGAATTCGTATGCCCATGCAGGTGTTTCAGAAGTAAAACACAGCATGCAGTGCAGCGTGCCCAAACCCAGGGCAGCCCAGGGCTCCCCTGCCCATCACATCAGCTGTAGATACACCTGGCCTGGGCACAGCTCAGCCATGGGGCACTGCACATTGCCTTTTCTTCCTTTGGATTTAAGGCAGCTGAAGATGGAAGGGTATATTATTATTATTATTATTACCCCTTGTCAACAGGACAAGGGATAACGGTTTGAAATTGGAAGAGGGGAGATTGAGATGAGATATCAGGAAGAAATTCTTTGCTGTGAGGGTGGTGAGACACTGGAAGAGGTTGCCCAGAGAAGCTGTGGCTGCCCCATCCCTGGAGGGGTTCAAGGCCAGGCTGGATGGGGCTTGGAGCAACCTGGTCTGGTGGGAGGTGTCCCTGCCCAGGGCAGGGGGTTGGAGCTTGATGATCTTTAAGGTTCCTTCCAACTCTGACCAACCTATGAATTTAATTACCTCTGAAGTTAGCTGGAGGAAATGGATGACTTTTAATGAGCACAGGAATCAGTCACTCCTGAGCACATGAACCCACTCCATCGTAGCTGCCCGCCTGGCCAACTCACACTCGTCTATCAGGAGGTCAACCTGCATGCTGCTCCCAGGAATTTAGACCATGCTCTCTGGACTAAGGAAAGCTGCTGCTTGCTGCAGCCAGTCAGCAACACAATTGGCTATGCTAGCATAGAGCTTTTATGCTTTTTAAAAAAAAATATAAACTCTCCCTGTGCCTTTTTTCCATTCCGAATAAATCAGTCCCTAAGGAAAGAGCAAGTCTGTGGCTCAGGGCATTGCGACGGCCAGGAGTAAAACTGGAGCAAGCCATGCATAAACACTTCCCAGCTCGGGTCAGAGTCCACCCTTTGGGACAGCCCTGCCACTGCTCTTGCCACCAGCGCTGCCAAGGCAGCTGCCACCAGCCAAGTGCCACAGCATCCTCTGGGTGGGGACCCTGGGCGATGTCTCTCCGGAGCACTTTCTGGGCTGGTGATGGGCATTTGTAGCAGGTCAAGGAAATGTCAGCACACCTGCTTGCTCACTTTTGATGCAGGTTCCAGCACTACACATGTAGGAAAATTAAAAAAAAAAAAAATATACTATGAGACAAAAAATTTTACTTCTCAAAAGTGAGAGATAGAAAGAATCCAGAAAATGAGCAACTGATTAATACTCACTCACAGTTTGGCCCCATGAATTATGCTTATAAGTTTTCATAAGTTTCTTTTTTCCTCTTTATCTTCTCTACTCATGTAAAACAGCCCTCAGAAAGGGCAGAGAAATTAGACACCTTTTTGTTTGTTTGTTTGTTTGTTTTGCTGATGGCAAAAACTGTTAAGCACCAAAGAGGAGAAAACAAATCCATTTAAGAAGTAAAAGTTTAATGACTCAAAATCTCCACTACCTCCCATCACAAACGCGCCCAGAAAACCTCATTACAGTGTTACGGATGCACCGATTTGCCCTGCAGCTCCACAATCCCACTCCACTGTCCCGTTTCCCAAGACTTAATGCACTTGTATATAAAGGAAAAACAAATGAGTTCAGGCTAATGCATTTTTCCATCGCCAGTAGGCATTGCTGGAAAAGTATACGGAGGAGATCAAAGTGATAGGGTCAGAAAGGAGAGCGTAAATGTTTATACCCTGCTAAAAGGAACAAACCACATTCCTATTGCCTGGGAGCACAGGGAGCAGGCCAAATAAGTAACCAGATCTCTACGCTAACTGTCCTCCAAAGCAAGCCTACCTCATAAGGTTATTTTCGACGTGTTTTGCACGGTTGCCATATTTGTATATGCTAGCCCCCTTTATTTTTCATACCTAATGGTCTCTCCAGGCCATGATGGGGCTGCGGCACTGCCTGAAGGCTCCGATGAACAAGTCCTCCCGGGGTTCATCCCTTTGCTCCCGGGCAGAGGGGAGCGGAGGGAAGGGCACAGAGCAGGGACCAAAGCCGCTTGGGGAGTGCCTCAGTTGGGCAGCCATCTCCCTTCCCTGCCTGTGCCACCTTCCCCACCGTCTCCTCGCCGCGGGGCTCGCAGACCCCATCCTTATGTGGGTACGGTAACCCCAGTGCTTTGGCTGTGTAACAGAGACCAGTGGGAAAGTCATTCTGTCAGATTGACTTTCGGACCCCCAGCAAGCAGGCTGGGGAAAAACACTGCCCAAAACTGTGGTGCTTATGTAGGAAGGGCGCTGTAAGGTGTCCCCGAAGACTTCTCCAGGTTGAACAACCCCAACTCTCTCAGCCTGTCCTCATAGCAGAGGTTCTCCAACCAGATCGTCTTCGTGGCCTTCCTCTGGACGCACTCAAACAGGTCCACGTTCTTCTTGTCTTGAGGACTCCAGATGTATACATTACTCCAGCTGGGGTCTCACCAGAGCAGAGTAGAGGGGCAGAATCACACTTCTTTTGATGCAGACCAGGATACGGTTGATCTTCTGGGCTGTCAGCACACATTGCTGACTTGTGTTGATCTTCTCATCAACCAGCACCCCCAAGCCCTTCTCCTCAGGGCTGCTCTCAATCCATTCTCTGCCCAGCCCATGTGTATATTATTTATATTTTTTTCATAGCATATTACTTATAACAAATTTTATGTATATAGGTTCAAACACACATGGACGGACAGTGACTGTAGGTAGGGCTGTTCTCAGTCCTGCTGCACACACCGCCAGCAGTTTGGAAGTACTTAAGTCTCTGTGAAGCCAGGGGAGCACCAGGGATGGGCAGGAAGCTGCATCAAGTGATGCGGCTGCCCTGAGTCACCGAAATCCACTCTCTGCTGACAAAGCTCTCCAGCACGCTGCAGGCAGAGTGACGCCCCGTTGAATGGTGGCCTTCGAGCAGAAGCCTGTCCCGTTGGCAGTCTCTCACGGCTGGTCATCAGTCACCAGGAGGAGAGGAGTATTTTTTGGCTTTCGTCTGGTAGATCAGGCTGGGAGCACTGGCAGCATTTGCAGCAGACGACGCGGATGCTGTTTGTGGATGTCGAGCCGAGGCCATCCTTCATCCCAACACGACAGGACGTTTGGGAGCTGGAGCCTCCCTGTCTGCTCCCCTCATCCTTTCTCGGCAGGCTTTGCTGCAGGAGGCCACTGCCACCCTCTTAAACAAGCTGGAGCTCTGCTCTTCCCCCTTCCAGCAGCTCTCTGCCAGGTCTGGACAGTGTCCCAGCCACCGCAGAGACAGGTGCAGGTGGCGCCCACCATCACCACCATCAGGTGCAGGTAGCACCCACCATCACCACCACCACCACCACCACACAGGCATTTGCAGAGGGCTTGCAATAGAAGCCCTGTATGCCCAGCTCCAGGGCCACAGCAGACCCACTGAGCAGGAGTTCCTCCTGCTCACATCAACGAGACAGACTCAGTGGAGGAGGAGGAAGAGCAGAGCTGGCAGCAAGGCTGGTACCTGCTTTTCCACAGGCAGCCACCAAAGGTCTGGGCTTTGCCCATCACGCTGATGGGAGGGAGGTAGTAGACCCCAGCCACCCACCACTCTTCCTCCTCCTCACGCAGAGGGATGATTTCTACACAGAACAGAGACAAGTTGGATCGATGGGCCAAGGCCAATTAAGGTTCAGTAAGGCCAAGTGCCGGGTCCTGCATTTTGGTCACACCAACCCCCTGCAGTGCTACAGGCTTGGGGCAGAGTGGCTGGAGCTGCCTGGCAGAAAAGGACCTGGGGGTGTTGGTTGAACATGAGCCAGCAGTGTGCCCAGGTGGCCAAGAAGGCCAACAGCATCCTGGCCTGTGTCAGGAACAGCATGGCCAGCAGGAGCAGGGAAGTCATGGTGCCTCTGTATTTGGCACTGGTGAGGCCTCACCTCGAGGGCTGTGTTCAGTTCTGGGCCCCTCACTACAAGAAGGACATTGAAGTGCTGGAGCGTGTCCAGAGGAGAGCCACCAGGCTGGTGAGGGGTCTGGAGAACAAGTCATACAAGGAGAGGCTGAGGTGATCCCGTGGGTCTTTTCCAACCTGAATGATTCTATGATTCTATGTTTAGTTTGGAGAAGAGGAGGCTGAGGGGAGACCTCATTGCCCTCTACAACTCCCTGAAAGGAAGGTGTAGAGAGGTGGGGGTTGACCTCTTCTCCCAAGGGAATCATGACAGGAGCAGGGGAAATGGTCTGAAGTTGGGGCAGGGGAGGTTTAGATTAGATATTCCAGTGCCCCTCCACTGAGAGGGTGGTCAGGCACTGGAACAGCCTGCCCAGGGAGGTGGTGGAGTCAGCATCCCTGGAGGTATCTAAGAAACATGTAGACATTGCACTTCAGGGCATGCTCCAGTGCCAGAGGTTGTTGGGTTGTGTCTGTTTGTGGTTTGTTTTTTTTTGTTTTTTTTATGTGTTGGTTGGGTTTTGTTTGTTTGCTTGTTTTATTATTTTTTTTGAGGTTGGACTCAGTGATCATAGAATAGAATCATAGAATCGTCTAGGTCAGAAGGGACCTTAAAGATCATCTAGGCCAACCATCAACCTAACTCTGACAAAAGAAATAAATAAGAAATAGGAATAAAAATTACTAAACCATATTCCTGAGGACCATGTCTACCTATCTTTTGAACACCTCTAGGGATGGTGCCTCAACCACTTCCCTGAGCAGCCTATTCCAATGCTTGATAACCCTTTCGGTGAAGAAATGTTTCCTAATATCCAATCTAAACCTCCCCTGGCGCAACTTGAGGCCTTCAGGCACAAGAGCAGGCAGGCAAGTATGGTTTTTCTTTCCCCCCCTGCAGACACGACAAGTCTCCAATCACTGCCCTGTTCTGCCCACGAGGACACACGAGCAGGAGTGCAGGGGGGTCACCATGCACCCCAGAGCCCTGAAGCCATGGCAGAGCACCACAACCCCACCTCCTCCCAGTGCCCACGCTCATAGGTTTTCTCCCCACTCACTCAGAGAAGCCCTTGGAGGCTTGACACCTCCCTTCTCTTTTGGCAGATAAACCAGGAAAAGATCTGTCAGCTCTTGTGTTTTCACTTGAGGGCAGGTAGCTCCGCGTGCCCTGTGCCATCCCATCCGCTGACGCACAATTTTCCAGAACTCTGCATGGAAACGAAGAGATTTGCTGCTCTGGGTTCTCGCTAGCCTGGTTACAAACACAACCAGGGATTTTCTACACCCAGCTGGAGTCACAGAAGAGAAGATGAGGTGGGACCCATCCACTCTCTTGCCTGAAGGCAAGGGTAACTACATCCTAATGTTTGCAAAGGGTTACTTAATTTGCTCTTAAAAACTACCACAAGCTTTATTCCAGCACCTTGCTGTCCTTTCATTTATAAACCTTCTCCTTGTGCCTAAGAAACTGCCTCAAGCGAGATCCCAACCCATCCCATTCTTTTCCTACCCACAATAAAAATTCATAGAAAACAGCAGTGTTTCTTTTTTGGAACTATTCTGAAGAGGAATGTAACCCCTATTAAACTCCGAGGAACTGCAGTAATGTCAGAAAGGGACCTGAATAGCACAACAAATTATACTCTTAATTTCAAAGCCGTTTTCGGTGTTTTGCACCGCAGGCACACGGGAAGAATATGCACATAAATTTGGAGAATTACAGCCCTGTTTACTCGCGTTATACAGCTCCACATCTCCGGTTGGGGAACCTGCTGCCAAGAACAACGCACGCGGCTCAAGCAAAGGCAAGGCGACAGGAGATGACGGCCGAGTCCTGCCAAAGCCCCCCAGGAGGATGTCTTCCACTTTCCTCTGCGGCTGGGAGCAAGCACGGCTCTGCAGACGCAGATAATAACCCAGATACCCTTTTCAGCATCTGCATCCCTTGGATTGGATTTCTCTCAGCGCTTGCTGATGCTCCACCAAAACTGAACCGCAGGAACACTTCTGGGCAGAGGTTGAGCATGGCATCGAGGTACCAGGCTTAAAACCAGACCCTGTGAGAAGCTGGAAGCGATACCGACACAATTACTGATCCCGAAGCCATTATTAACACTCAAACAGCAGATTTTTCAGGCCTCCTGGGCTCCTCCAGGTACACCAACAAAACAGGAGGAAATAGGATAACCTGACTTCAGCAGATATTACCCAAAGCTGTGCCCAAAGCTGTTCCTTGCAGTCCATGGCAGAGCTTTATGAAAATGAGCAACTTATTGCCAGCCTCTTCGGCACCAGTCAGGACCCTCCCTTGGGATCCCTGGACATCCCTTATTTGGCACAGGAAAGCAGCATTATTTTTTTTAATTATTATTATTATATTTCTTTTAATCAGCATAAACAGGGTCTAAGCCTCAACTTTAAATCCCTGTTTGCCCGTAGAGGAGGCCCATCCACTGGTCAGACAGAGGAGTCTTGCTCCAGTTCCGGGACAGACTGTCCCAGGAGCTTCCCAGCCTGGAGGACAGCTGCTGGCGTTCAGGGAGGCATCATCTGGACTAAACCCCCCCCAACAAAAAAAAAAAAAAAACCAACAAAAACCCAACTGCAGGAGAGGCTTTGACTGTGGCGAGCATTGTTTCTGCTGGATTTGGCTTGTTTGTTTGTTTCCCTGCTCCTAGAACAAATATTAATAGCTGTATATACTCATCTTTACAAACCCAGTCCCCCAAAGCAGCGTCAGGACCTCACGTGAACCCAAGCAATGACTCACATCTTGACGTTGGAGGAGACAGTCAGTGTTTAACCTACCGTGGCTCCAGTTTAAGGTTTGAGTAATGTGCTTTCCCTCATCCTGCCTACATACTACTTCCCCCCCCCCACCAGAAATTTGGGAATGGCTTTAGAAGTTACTAGAGCTCCTATTGCCCAGTGAGCCTGAAGTCTCGGTACGAGACCTGCTGAAGAAGCCTGGCTGTTTCTGGCATGGATCGCAGTGGGGACAGAGGTCCCCAGGCCAACAGCCTGTCTCAGGCAGTGGAGATGGATGCAAGGGGATGACCAAGTCCCACTTGCTCTCTGCTGCTTCCTAAAATCGACTGCCCTGCACATGGGAAAAAAGCTCCCACTTTCTTTTTCAAATCACTGCAGTGCTCGAGGAGATGGGAGTCATTTCCATCAGCGCGCAAAGTTTTCCTTAAGCCCTTTTGTTGGGAAGAGTGACTCACCGAAATATCAATCTGAAATGTTTTTTTTTCGAGGTATTTTTAGACGACAGCGATGGTGGTCCAGTGAGTCACGGCTCCAGTGCTGCCCATTCAACTGAACCCAAAGAGCAACGGGATCTGATTTAACGGATTGGTTTCCAGGGCTGCTTCCAGGGAGCTCTTCTTCCCCAGCAGCACGAGCTCTCACAGCCACCTTTATTCCTGTTGCACCGTGTTTAAATGACGGGTTTTGTTCCCTCCTCACGCACAAAAGAAGCAAAGCAAGCATCCAAAAAGCCTTTCACCTCCAAATTACTGTAATCCATACTTGATTTGACTACACGTACCGGTGATTATTCCAAGCGCAGGAAAATACAATAGGAAAGCAATTCCGAGCAGCATTAAAGAACGAGGTGTTGAGAAGAGGGGGAGCGTGGAACGGCACAGGTTTGCAGCCTCGTGCCGTCTCGGTGGGACACGCTGGCTCTGGGGTGCCCTGGGGGACCTGCCTCCCCCTGAAGCACCCCCTTTTTTCCCCGGTTGGCACTCATGGGGATCCCTGAGCATCAGCACTGCCCTGCGGCTGGGTGCTCAGAGCCTTGCTCCAGCCCAGAGGGAAGGTTGCCCGCGGCGGGCAGCCTTGAGTTTGGCGAGGGGACAAGCTGTGTCTCTTGCAAACCCAGCAAGGTTAAATTTTTCAGGCGTCAGGAGCCTCGGTTCCTTTTGCAAACAAGGGAAAAAGGCAGGGTACACTCTGGAGAACTTTTGCTATTTACCTACAGCAAACCTCACACTTCAAAGGGCCGGAGGAACTCGCGGGGTGAACAAGCGAGAAGAAAGACTGCCGTGCTATCTCCTAGCACAGTATAAGCATACTCTCTAACACAGCAAGTGATCCAACCAGAGATTTTCGTTTGTTCACTTCAAAAGTGCCTACTGAGAGATTTGTTCAGGTCTGGAAACCAAACAAAGGAATATCAATGGGAGCACTGCCTCTGAAAGCTGCAATAGCTGCTCTTTGGAGATCCCCATTGTAATTACTGCAAGATTTCATCACTGGGCAAACTCTTCTCTCTCCACTCCCTTGCCCTAAGGTCATGCTAGGGCAAACCATCAAGTTCAGCAAGGTTGCTTTATTTATTTATTTATTATTTAGTTTTTACACAGTGTGTGAGGTACAGCCCATCCAGCAGTGAGAAGCCAGAGCCTTGTCCAAGGCACAGGTCCATTTCATAACACAAATGTACTAACGAGCTCCGCCTTGTGCGAGAACCAGCCTAAAAAGGGGAGAGAGAGAGAGAGAGAGAGAGAGAGAGAGAACTCTGCTGTTTTTCCTACCTGAGGATCTGCCTGACAGGGTGGGCAGAATCAGGTTCCTGCCTTCTCAGGTGGGAAGCTGCCAGGTCCTCAACTCAGAAAAGCTCTACAAATCCAGCAGTTTCTTCCGTCTCTGCGTACCCATTCGCAGCCCAGGGCCGCTGAAGGCAATGCCAGGACCAGGGCAGCCAGAGCACAGGCTGTGGATGATCTCCACACTGCCATGAATCTCCGAGCCCGGACTTGCTCCAGATCCTTGCACCCACTCGAGGCCCCAGCCCCACCACTTATTTACACACACAGCCAGGAGAACAGCAACCAAGAGCAAGCCGCACAGGATTATTAAGTTGTTTCCAGCTCAAACTCTTATTCCCTGGGGATCATTCATCATTCCCTGCCTTCAAATCCTTAATTTGGGTCAATCACGCAACACACAAGAGCGACCCAAACAAGTCTGGCCCTGAAGGGAAGGATTAAAGCTCCAGCTAAGATTTATTTCTGTTTGCTCATGTAAGCCACCCTGTCTGGAGAGAGGGAGAAGTGCTGAAGCTTGTGAGGAGGAGAGAACAGAGGGAACACCCCCCCCAAGACACTCTCCATCCCCAAAGCCACGTGCGGTTTTGCTCCATGTCACTTGGAAGATGAGAGGTAAAGTCCCAGGGACTGGCACCCGCCATGGGGTGTTACAGGTCACTTGGGGGGAGTAGAGGAGCTAAAAAACTAAGTGGAGGGCAGGAGATTTCTACCCTCTCCCTCTTCTGCCCCGGCACAAAGCCAAGGACCCTGCAACAACTCCCTAATTTTGGATGCCCCTTTTCCCCTGGTAAATTTTAAATATTTCTCCTGGTAAATCTCCACCCAACACCACTACTTTGGGCACAGAAAGTATTTAGCACACTATCAGAAATCTCCTGCTTCCCCACCACATCTGTGCAAGGCTGCTTCGAAAGACACTGTTGGTCAAAGCAGCTTTGACCAACCCAAAAAGTTTCAATGACACCATTGATTTCATACAATTGGTCAATAAGATAGCAAAGCAGGGGGAGGGGGAGTCAAAAACCCAGCCACAACCAAAAAAAGGATGACCATGAGCCAGCAATGGGCCCTTATGGCAAGAAGGCCAGTGGCATCCTGGGGCATCAGGAAGAGTGTGACCAGCAGGTGGAGGGAGGTCATCCTGCCCCTCTGCTCTGCTCTGCCCTGGGGAGGCCCCATCTGGAGCACTGGGTCCAGTTCTGGGCTCCCCAGTTCCAGAAGGACAGGGAACTGCTGGAGAGGGAACAGCAGAGGGCTACAAAGATGATGAGGGGCCTGGAGCATCTCCCTTAGGAGGAGAGGCTGAGGGACTTGGGGCTTTTTAGTCTGGAGAAGAGAAGGCTGAGGGAGGATCTGATCAATGCTTATAAATACTTCAAGGGTGGGTGTCAGGAGGATGGGGCCGGTCTTTTTTCAGTGGTGCCCAGGGACAGGACAAGAAGAAATGGGTACCAACTGGAATAGAAGAAGTTCCACCTAAAGATGAGGAGGAACTTCTTTCCTGTGAGGGTGGCAGAGCCCTGGAAGAGGCTGCCCAGGGAGGTGGTGGAGTCTCCTTCTCTGGAGACATTCCAACCCCACCTGGACACGTTCCTGTGCAACCTGCTCTGGGTAGACCTGCTTTGGCAGGGGGTTGGACTGGATAATCTCCAGAGGTCCCTTCCATGTGATTCTGTGAAAAAGAGCCCTGAGTGATATTTTAAATCATATTGTCACAACATCTTCAAACAATTTTACTTGTTTATGTGAGTTAGGTATTTTCATTTCATACATTTTTAAACACAGAGGTTCAAAATGCTGTGTTTTGTAGTGGGTGGCACTTTTCATTTGGTGAAAAATAAATCAGTTGTTTGGCTTTTTTTTTTTTCCCCCTCCACAGTGTTTATCCCAGTTCAGCCTGTACTGGTTTGGGGCTTTTCTATCCTCCTGGCTGAACCTCACCACCCATCGCATGCACCCCAGGGATGACAGACCCCAGCCTCCTACAAAGCAGCCTGTAACCACCCCCACGAGCACCACAACTCATCACAGCCAGCATCCACCAGAGCATCTCACATGTCATGGGCACACCAACTCGGAGCAACATTTAATAAAAGCAGAGGCAAAGAGCACAAGCTGTGGACAGACAACTGCTGGCTGGGAAGCTGAATGGTACAGAAGTAGTCTGTGCTGCTGGTCACCAAAAGAAGAAGCTGGACCTCGTTTTCCTACACCAAATGATTTAAAAAAAAAAACAAAAACCAAAAAACAACCCAAACCAAAAATACACTGCACAAGCAGTTTTTAAAAGATGAGGAAGATTATTTGGAAAATACGCATAGCCACATCTGTTGAAATGGTACCTTAGGAAAACGGGTGGTAAAATGACAGCAAAACCCTTGGAATAGCAACATTTTGGTCTGGCCTGACACTAACTCAGCACTTTTGAAGAGTTCTGCTCCGACTCCTTCCCCTGTTGGATTTTCAGAAGGCTGGTGTTCTCAGCTTCTCCTGGTGTCCGTTTCAGGAAAATCAAACGCCAAACATTTACAGAAAAAAAAATGAAAAAAAAAATCCCTCCTTACCCAAAGTTTCACCAAAAATTCTCCCTTAGAAACATAGTACTCAAGAGAGCCATGCTGCCCAAACATACATTACATACATACATTTAGGACAAGAGGAAATGGGCACAAAGTTGAATAGAAGTTGTTCCACCTAAAGATGAGGAGGAACTGCTTTCCTGTGAGGGTGGCAGAACCCTGGAAGAGGCTGCCCAGGGAGGTGGTGGAGTCTCCTTCCCTGGAGACATTCAAACCCCACCTGGACACGTTCCTGTGCAACCTGCTCTGGGTGGACCTGCATTGGCAGAGGGGTTGGACTGGATGATCTCCAGAGGTCCCTTCCCAACCCCATGTGATTCTGATTCTGTGATTACAGCAGCTGTATGGCCTCTGATGGGCATCTTCACGCTCCCCAATAAACTTGTTGCCTGAATAACAGTGTATCTGGGGGCCTTTAGGGCTCCAGAAGGTCGATGAACATTTCAAGAAGGGGTTTACTGCCCATCCAACTTCCCAGCTACCACTGTCCAGCACAGCCATGGTCCCCTCTGTCCTCTCCTCGGCACCGAGCTCAGGGGTGAGCTGAGCCACACGCAGCCAGGCAGGATGCACTTCCAAACCACAAAACACAGCACACGGGCCTGGAAACCACTGTCAGGCTTCCTGAACATGAAGTACAGCAGGAAATTTATACTAATTCATTGCTAGTTAAGGACATACTTATCTTCAGCGGTGAAGCTTTTTCAGTTAAAGTATACAAAAACCCACAACGCCCACAGACAGCGGAGATAAAAACCTGTTTCACCAGCTGAGAACAAGAGAGCAAAAATACAAGGGCAGAAACAGAATAGCTCTTTAGAGGAGGGGGAAAAAGGCAAAAAAAAAAAAAAAAAAAAAAGACAAAAAAGACTACATATTTTGGCCTCCTGATCCCCCTTGCTGCTGACACAAGAGGCCAGGTCCCCTCAGCAGCTTAGGGGAATGCCCCAATGTGGGGGGAATGTTCCCAGCCACAGTATGGGAAATGAGGAAAGGGCTGAAAACGTACCCAGCTCATCTTCAGTTCAGTGAACGATGGCAACTGTTTCGCTTCATTTGCGAGCAAAAGGAATAAACAGCATTTATGGGATGTCCCCAGCACTTCCCACAGACCATGAGGGCAATGCTGGGCAGTCCCCAGGAGCTAACCAAGGGTGGCAGATTAAATATTTTGTGCAGCCCTCACGTAGGTAAAAAAAAACTTGGGGTTTGTCATTAAATTGATCTCAGCTGCCCCCGTTTTGAGCAGATGTTGGGCCAGCGTCCTCCAGAAGTCCCTCTACAGCTGTTATTCTGTGACTTTGTTATCAGCTGTTACAGAAATTTGGATTCCTGCCTCTGCAAAGACCTTGTGTTTCGACACAAGCTGACTTTATTTCAGGCAGATGACTGGGGGGGAAAGGCAGAGGAAAGGATGTGAAGGAGGCGGATGGAGTGATTCAGCTGTAGTCTCCTCTACCCCGTTGGACCAGACCACGTCCGTCCACCCACCGCTGCCTTTCGAAGGAAAGAGCATTTTAACCTTGAGCAGAGAACTCCAAAACACGCAGCGGCGCCACTTGTCCAGGGTTTCTAAGCCAGGTCCAGACACCTGAATTAAATATCACACCCGTAAACCCCACCAGCTGTGGGACCAACGCACGGCACGGGCTCTGTCCCACAAGCATCTCGAGACCAAAGGAGTAGAGATTATGAGAATGAACTCTAAAAGCTCCCCCGAGTCCTAAACTGGGACATGGTGAGAGCCAGTAGTGAGGGAAAAAAAATTTTTTTTTTCTAACGAGTGACTCCAAAGGGCTCTGGAGAGGAATGGGCTCTGCGCTGCTGTGTGCCTGTGGCTACCAGGTTGGGCCAGCTTCTCCTGGCAGCACTGGGGGCAGACCACCTTGGCTACCATGAGTTTAAATGCTGTGCTTGGGTTGTAAAGGCTTCCCCGGCGCCGCGCTTTGCGATGAGAACCCACCTCACAGCCACAGCAGCAGAGCCTTCGCCTCCCTCGGCGCCTGGTTTTGGGGAACCCGGCTCCCACGGGCCAGAGGAAGCAAAGCAGGGAGACATCAGCCTGCCAGGACTGGGCTGAGAAAGTGTTTGTGGTCAACTCAGCGTGGCAGTGTGCTCTCCCTGTTTTTCCCCTCCCCTCTTCTTCCCCCTGCCACCCTCAGCTCCTGCTCGGGCGATGGCCATCACAACATCAGTTGCGATAACTTCCACCTGGACTTTGGGGGATGGCTGGCAACACGGCCAAAATACTGTTTGGAGTGGGGGACCTGGATAGTTTGTTCCCATGAGAATGTGACTATAGGTCAATTTTCTCGCTCCATAAATAGTGGACAGCCCCAGAGCCCTTGGAGCTCTCCTGGATAGCAGCGGGTTGCACACCAGGATCTCCCCTTTTGTGAGGACACTCGCTTAAGGATCTACTCCTCGAGGCTGAGAGATTCCTTGCCCCAACAGATTCTCTGTAAGTGACTAATGGCACACTACGCTTTGAAATCTTAGCTAAGTAATATAAAGGGTTGATTGTACTTATATAATCCTTTAGACATCAACCGTTGACCAAGTCTGGGACTAGGATTGGATCCAGCCACACCCAGACTCCTCTCTGAGAAGGAGTTTAGAAAGCAAGGGGGTCCTTTCTGAACCTCCTGACTCAACGGGAGGGTCCCCCTGACAGTGTGTCTGACCCTGTCCTCTATGCAGTAAATAATAGTGTTTTACGAGATTCGATGTCGAGTTACACTCTATCGCACTTACTACTGATTTTGTTAAATCTTAATGTTTGACCTTAATGAGTATTTCACTGCTTCACCCTAACTAGCGAAGCTGATCGCTCTGTCGAGTCCCAGTGGGGTGCTGCAGCCCCCGCCCAGCACCCCAAACCTGCCGCTCGCTTGGCGGTGCCACCCCCTGCGACGGGCTCTGCCCCTTGGCGAGCTCGCTGAAAGGGGAAGGGAAAACCCTGCAGAGCCTGCCTGGCACCCACGGCCCCCGGGCACCTCGGGGTGCTGGTGGGGGGAGTCGGAGAGAAGCGATGCACAGAGGTAAACAGCTCCTCTTTAGTCACATTTATCTCCGATAGCGATCCGGGGGAAAAAAAAAACAACAAAATACGTAAAAGCAAGCAAAGTGGCATAGGCAGGAGATGTGCAGTGACGGCTGCCAGCACAGGAGCGCTGCTCAGAGGGCACGAGCCAAGCCTGACAATTCCCTCTTCTCCGCACAAGCCCAAGCCTGACAATTCCCTCTTTGCTCCCGCGTCTCCGGCCGCTGCCCGAGGCGCAGCAGAAAGCTGGGAGCGAAGGCAGATGAACCTGCGCTGGAGCCAGGCAGCTCCTCGGGCCAGCTGCTGCAGCCCAGCTCCAGAACTGATCTCTGCAGGACCCAAGGATGTCCCCCATGTATACCCTCAGCTCCCCATTTCAGCCTTTACCTTGACTAATACGTTCTACAATATTAAATAGGGCATCGTCTGGATTGACCAACGAACCAGCCAAGGAGAAGCCATGGCAGACAATGCCTACGCGTTTCTGTTTGAGCCAAGTGTGGTGGTCCTGGTGTGCTTCCCCAGACACCGTGGCCTCCTGCCCCAGCTGTGAAATCCCACAGGACACTGCTCGGCTGGAGTGATATACCTCGTCCAGATGATCTGTGCTCTCCAATCCCTGTGATTCTGACTTCCTAAATACTTTGGATTGTATTCATTTGCTCTGGTGTCGTCCATCACCTGAAATAGCTCCATCCGTTGGAGGAGGTCCTCCATGAGGTCCTCCCTCGCTGCTGTATTTACGCATTTCATTCTGGAAGCATCCCGTGGGACTGCTATTGGCAGGTGAGAAGGCCTCGCAGAGACTCGTGGAGGCAACACTGGAGGATCCACCGTTCTCCATCCTAAATCATCCCCCTGGTGTTGTCTCTATTCATTTCCCAAAGCCACGTTCAAAGAGCATCCAACTCAATAAAGCCGGCCAGGAACGATAGGGCGGGATAATGAGTTTCTGGGGTGACACCGACAGCTCCTCGTCAAGAGCCCTGCACCGTGGGGAGCTGCTGCCTCCACAGGGACCGGCCAGCCCTGGAGAGTGAGCCTGGGCAACCTCTGTCGGTGTCGGGGCAGGGGGGGAATTAGACAAAGCGCCAAATTGCCTTGGGCAAGCTCAGGTCCAGAGCTTCTCCTCCCTACGGAACCGTCCTCACCCAGCAGCCCGTGAGGAATTTCTGTAAATCCCTTCGAAAGTCTCCATTGAAGCAGAGTCACGTCAGTCAGGAGGAGAGTCCTCGGGTGCTCTCAGCCGGGAGCGCTCCACACGCCGTCACCTGCCACTCTAAAGCCACCACGTTTCCCAGCCCTTGGGGGCGAAGAACACAGCGTGGCCACCACATTCAGGATGGAAGGAGCCGTGCTGCAGCTTACCCGGGGATCCCCTTCCAAAGGCAAACTGCAGGAAACCAAGGTGCCTGCCTCTTGCGAGGAACTGGACAGTTTCCCCAACGAGATATTTTGGAACAGGCGGTCGTCGCAGCACGTGAGTGTTTGACGTTCTTTTTTTCACTGAAATAGAGCTGTCTGGAAGCGGAAAGTCACCTGTCGTCAGAACGGGGAGTGTATTTTTGCAAGTGCAAAAACAGCCTTTTTCTTTAACTCCCGGCTGAGGCGGGATTTCTGCGAGCCCAGTGTTCCCAAGCACTGGAGAGCCATCGCCGATGGGAGAAGCTTTGACAGAAACGTTGCCACCAGATCTATAATCCCAGCAGACAAGATGTGGAAAAAAAAAAAAAAACCAAACCAGAAAAAAACCCCAAACCAACAAAAAACCCACCCCACCAAACAAAACCCAACCACCTCTCTGGATAAACAACACAACGGGGAGGCCAGTTTTAAAGGAAGGATTAGAAGCAATCAGCTGAGCAGACCAAAGGCTGGAGAGGAGGTGGTGCTGGTGAGGGATGAGGGTGGGATTCTGCTCCGGGGAGGGGGGTCCCGCTCCTCTTTGCCGTTGCCATTGCATGCCCTGAAGCACAGCGGAGTTTTTTCTCTGCACCGCTCTTCAGCCTGGAAAAACTTCATTTTAGCATGACGTTAAAGCTTGCTTTAAAATGGACTACGAGTTTACGGGAAAACTACGTGTAGGTGGGTTTTAGTCAAGTGCGGGAAGGGATTTTGAGGCTGAAACCCACTGTCCTGCCACCGCTGATGTGGAACGGAGAGCTACAGCCAACGCTGGAAGGAAGGGTCTGCCAAGAACTCCAGGCTCTATCAATCAGACCATTTTTAAATTCATTACTCACGCTGCCCTCTAAGATTGGAAACTGCAAGCTCATCCATTCAGCCTTAATTTTGATGCTCAGAGATTTTTATTACTTTTTTTTTCTTTTAGAGCACTTACATCAATGGTCATAAGTTATTTCACTTTTAATCCATTAGTGTTTACATGTCAAATTAAAACCCTCCAATCATTTTTCCGAATACCTTCAGCCTGTCATAGTAGCAACATTTCTTTATACTATTCCACCCTGAAAATTCTGCTTTTTAGAGCGATGTAGCCCTTCAATTCAGCATCTGAACTGAGACGTTTGCAAGATACCTACCAATTAGGATTTTTTTTATTGTTAAAATTATTATCTTTTCTGGAAGCCAGTGAAAACTAGCAGTACATTTTCGTAGGATCACTAACATAATTTTTGGTTGCCAAGGAGATTTCCTTGGGGAATTTTCTATTGAGAAAATAAAAATATTTTTTCAAAGAAAAATAAGACCTGCAGTAAATTGCTCAAGTGTGAATTTCAATACATCATGATTTGCAGCCGGGCCGTTGTTTGCCAGTACTTTACACACAAGTTACGGAAAACGCTTGCCTTCAGATTTATATCGCCTCCATACCTGCTGGGCATTTCGAGCAGGAAAACTCGATGTGCCTTTCCAGCAGGCCTGCCCGTGACACGTGAACACGGCGGGGTGCTCGCAGACACCCCACCAGGAAGCATTTGCTGTGATTTTACGAGCGGGTTCCCGGTGAGCGCTGCGCTCTCGCGAGCGGCTGTGCGACGCTGGAGGCGCGGAGAGACAGCCGAAAAAAAAAAAATATGTTGCACCATAAATAACCAAAGCCATAACCAAACCCACAGACTATCGAGGTTTCTTCGCTTGGGGGCTGCAAGGCTCATTCCTACTTGCCCTATTTATTGTTCCCAGCCAAAGGAAGGGAAAGGCTCCCTCTGCGTTTTACCCAAGGCGATGACTTTTGTGGGATGGGAGGTGAGAAGACCCGAGGAGCCCGGCTCTGGAACAGGGCACCTGGCCCAGGACACTTCAAGATCTGCTGGGCCAGGTCCCCAAACCCACCGCCCCACGGGTTCTGCCCTACAGCTCTTCAGCCCAAGGGCAGCCAGCACCTGCCTGGGGACGAGACACCGCAGGGTCTCTGAAAAAAGGGGCTGGTTTGCACACAGCCGGTAAAAACTGCCTACAGCCCTCTTTGCCAGTCATCTGCTGGCCATAGCCACGAATCACCAAGCCAGCACTGAGCAAAGCTCCCTGAATCTGGGTAGGAAAACAGAGCAGCAGCAGCAAGGAAGCCTGAGTCTGTAGGAAAGGGGCTAAGTGAGCAGCAACTTACTTAATGCTCATGAATTTCATCCCTCAACACTTACGAACACATGAGAAAACCCCACAGCCGTGCCTTTTCACTAAATAGGATCATTTGCAGCACTAGGAAAGCGTAAGAAACACTCCTCTGACATAAACCTCAGCCTGTCCCGTGGAGAGATTACAAGAGCTCACCAGGGCACGGGAAAGAAGTCAAGCCTAAAACACACCAGGCAGGGGAGCAGGGGGGTGTTATAGGGTCCCCAGTTTAGATGGCAGCTCACTACAAGCAAGAAGAGCCACAGGACAGAAACCACCTTTCTGAGCCTCCCCTGAAAAGCATTAATATTTGCTTTTCTTTTTTTTTTTTTTAATACTTCTAAATTTCCAGGTTTGTTTGGTCTCTGCCAGCCTACCTTTCAGGATGCAAAGAGTTGCTGGACCTTCTTCAGGCCACTGTGGCCTCAGGAACAAGCTGTGGAGCAGGCAGCGAGGTTTCAAATGAGCTGGAGCAAGCAGGAGAGCACAGTTAAACGAGATGAGCCTGAGACTCGTTTCCTCAGCACCCGACCAGCACCTGGCTGTCTGCAACCCATTAGGCACAAATTTGACAGCAGGCTATGGGGGCTGTGTTCCCAGGTAGGGATGCTCTGGGAGAGGGACCAGGCACCAGAGGAGTGGCAATTGAACCACAGAATATACGTGGTTGGAAGGGACCTTTGAGATCATCGAGCCCAACCACACAAAAAAACAAACAAACAAACAAACAAACAACCAAAACCACACACCACACCCACCCACAAACAGACACAACCCAACAATCTCAGGCACCAGAGCACACCCTGAAGTTCCACGTCTACACGTTTCTTAAATCCCTCCAGGGATGGTGACTCCACCACCTCCCTGGGCAGGCTGTTCCAGTGCCTGACCACCCTCTCACTAAAGTCATTCTTCCCAATATCTCATCTAAACCTCCCCTGCCCCAACTTCAGACCATTTCCTCTGCTCCTGTCCTGTCTCCCTTGGGAGAAGATTCCCTGTTCCCTTCTTTCCCAAAAGACACCACTTGTACCTGGAGGTGAAAAATCACCTGCTGCACCAAAGAAGCGACTTCAGGAGGGTTAAATTGCATGCAAGGGCTGGGTTTAAAATAATTTAAGTTCTAAAAAAAAACCCTTCACCCTGAGCTGGCTCCTCACAACTCACTTTTATGTGCCAGCTGTGGTCTGCTGAATTTTCACTTGCATTTCCATATTTTAAAGAGCCAAGTAAGGGCAATTTGGGACTCCTCCTGTCTTGGAACAAATGATCTTTTACTAAGGAAGTAGTTATAAGCAAAAAGCTACAAGGGGAAAACTAAAAAAAACCCCACCCTATCCACAGTTGTCCCATACTTTGCAGCAATGTAGATCACAGAATCACAGAATCTTAGTGGTTGGAAGGGACCTCCGAGATCATCAAGTCCAACCACATAAAAAAAAAAACCAAACCAACCAAACAAACAAAAACCCAAACAAACAAACAAACCAACCAAAAAACAACCAACCAAAAAAACAACAAACAACAAACCCAAAAACACCACCCCACCAACTAAACTCCACACCCACAACCCCACACACAACACCCCACCACAAACCAATAATTTGGGCACTAGAGCATGCCCTGAAGAGCCATGTCTAAACGTTTCTTAAATACCTCCATGGATGGTGACTCCACCACCTCCCTGGGCAGGCTGTTCCAGGGCCTGACCGCTCTTTCAGTAAAGTAATTCTTCCTAAGTAAAGTAATTCTTTATGCAAATGCGACGAGCATTTGGATTAAGGACAGCAAACATCAAGGGGTTAGTCTTATTACTAGGTAATGACAGCTGTCCCATCAGCATCTTCTCAAGAGTGGCCAACAACAGATGGCAAAGGAAAGGAAGGGGACCGAGGCACGCCTGGCAGAGGACCTGACAGATCGCTCAATCTGCAAGTTGTCTCTGAACCTGGTGCAAAGCAGCCACCAACGGTTTCAAGTCACAAACACATTTAGTCAGCTTTTAAAAAGCAGGTTTTGTTTCTGGCTTTCCTGAAATGCCAAAACCTGGAATTTAGGATTTATCTGAGTAGGGGCTGGGATCTCCCTTTGTGCATCATAAAGAGCTGGAGAAACGTCCGAGCAGCAACATGGCTTTGGGCAGCCAATGCCTCTGGTAGGACTCCACGTGTCCTCCTGTGCCACTTCTGCTCTTAGACCTCAGAAACCAAGATCACCCCTGACCTGCTCAACAGACACCAAGCCAAACACAAGCACGTGGAGATATTTGGGTATTTTACAGCAGTTCTGCTTGTGCAGGAGGCACCTCTGCAAGGATACACTTTGGGAAACACGCTTTGCGACAGGTGGTACCACCACCTCTGAAAGAAGGCAAAGACCCAACCACCGATTGCCATCTTTCCTTTCAGCCTGCCTCAGCTCGGCTGGAGTTTCCTGGGCTTGAAGGCTCCCGGAGTCACAGCGTGCCACCTCTGGGCTCTCACTGCCAGCCGGCAGCTTCCCAGGGCTGTCATAGAATCACAGAATCACAGAATGGTCAGAGTTGGAAGGGACCTTGAAGATCATCCAGTTCCAAACCCCCTGCCCTGCCCAGGGACACCTCCCACCACACCAGGTTGCAGGACCCCGATGCTCCTTATGGGCCACGCCGCTGCATCCCAAGGACTGAGCAACTACGTGCAATACCCAACAGGCACTCGCCTAGCACCAGCTGTTCATTAAACTCTGCTCTTTTTTTTTTTTTAAAAAAAAAAAAAAAGTTTACAAAATGGATGTTTTTCACATGACAAATGACTGGCAGCTGACCTTTCCCGTTAATAACTTAATTCATGTGGTGTGACGTAGATGTCAAACAGTAAATGACACTGTACACAGAGGAGCGTGGAAACAGGCAGCATACGGCACCGTTGAGCGAGGCTGAGGTGATTTTCAGGATTCAAGAGTAGGTTTAAGGAAAAACCCAGGTTTATTTTTGAAGAAGAGCCTACCTTCCGACGGTCAACGTTCTGCCCCAGGGAATCCTTCACCCAGCGGCAACCCGGTCCAGCAGCCTTGCGTGGGTCATCTCAACATCAGGCTACATGGGCTTCTCCTGTCTTGCTTCTCTTTCCCCATTTTTCCATCCTTTTCTGAAGTATTAGGGGAGTGGAATTGAGGACAAGGTTTTCCAGGTCTCCAAAGAACCCTTCAAGGGTCCACTGGGGTTTTTGCACAGGAAACCACTGAAGGCAAATAAACAGAAATGTTGATCTAGACAGAGGAAAAAACAGGATTCTTTCAGCTGATGGAAAGAAAAGTATTTTATTGTTACAGCATGAAAACTACTGCTGAATTATTATTTATCAGCCCTAAAATGTTCAACTTGCATACTTTTTAACACTGCTGAAAAGAGGGGACTGATCAAAAATTTTTTTTTTCAGCCCACATCCCAGAAATCGTGGGGGAAAGCCCCAGATGTTGCATTCCAGCTGCACAGCAGCAAGGCCAGCAGCTGCTGAGTGGCGCTGCATTTTTGCCTTGTTTTCTGCAGGTGGTGGCCTCCTTCCCAACGTACCCCTGTGTGTCCGACGCTGAACCAGAAAGGTGCACTGATGAGCTTACTTGCTGTGGAGCATGAAGCCTAGGGGAGCAGGAACCCAGCTGATCCCAGCTGCTGTATTACACAACAACCTGATTTTGACCGCAGTCCAGCTAATGAGCGGCACCGTTTCACACACGTCTGAGGCTTGTTCTCCACGAGCCCAGGGAAACCAGAAATGGGGGCTTGAAAGTTTCCGTGATTCCTTTTGAAGGTCCGTCCTGAACAAACGGTCTTCTTCCCAGAAATCTACTCAACGCCTCATGCAGAGTCATTCCAATTAATATCACATAGGTAATACCGACCTCCGTAAAACGGAAATCACACCCCCATCTCTGACCTCCAGGGAGGTTTGTGGATTTAAAAAGAAATGAAGAAAAAAGAAGAAATAAAACAAAAAAAACCAAAACAAAAACCCATGGCAGCTTTCCAAGCAGTTTTTGATATAAATCACAAACCAGACTGAACTGCGTACGTAGGAACACGAGAGAAAGGTTAGAACTTAACTTCACCAAGCTGTTAAGCACAGCCAGCTGAGGGATGAGCTATCCAGATGAGAGAAATACTGCTCTCTTAGTACCAGGGCACTATTTCCCTATGTTTCAGGACTATTTTTGAAAAGGGTGAGGGGGCTGGAGGAGCATCCACACGGGGAGCAGCGTGGCTCCGGCTGAGGTCTGCAGCGCAGCCAGGAGGTGCAGGGACCGCCCGAGGAGGCTGCGGCTCTGGTCCCTCTCCAACTTTCACAATGTTTTCCACTTCAGTTCCTGGGGATTATGTGTTATTTGGGTATTGCAACGTCCGGGGCTGCTCCGGCATGACCTGCCTGTTGTGGAACAGCAGGAAGAGACGCAGCCGTCTCCCCCAGCTCCAGAAAGCACAAGGCATGGCTCTGAGTTAAGTCTCTGCTGCATCACAAGACCAAAATTTTACATCTCCTGGGCTGAGCTGAAGACAGTGGTGACAGAGCCAGGCTCACAGACACACACCTCCAGGCAGGGGGAAGATGCTCTCATCCACTCCCAGGTTCTGGGCAGCGTGGTGTAAGGCGATGCAGCTCGGAGACTCCTGCTCAGTTTTGTTTTCTTCCTGCAGAGGAGGTGTTGTTGCCTGATGATCAAGTGCCAGATACCAGCATGGACCTCTGATTACAGCAGGGCAGGTAAGTCCACCGAGGGCATGAATCTCAATCAGGGATAAATAAGAAACACAAGCCATGAAACTTCACCCGGTATCTCAGTTATCACGGAATCACGGAATTGTCGGAGTCGGAAGGGACCTTCTAGAGACCATCCAGTCCAACTCCCCTGCCAAAGCAGGGTTGCCCAGAGCACATCACTCAGGACGGCATCCAGATGGGTCTTGAGGATCTCCAGAGAAGGGGACTCCACGACCTCCTTGATGGGGGCTAGTTTATACAGGTCAGTGCCAGGCGAGCTGCAGACCCTGTGTCACAGGGATCAGCTGAGGCCAGTCCACACAGCCACATTTCACAGAGCCTGACTGAACTCCTAGGAGAGGCACACCGGAGGCCACAGGGACAGTTGATAGCGATCCGTACTTGCAGAGATGTTTGGTAACCTTTCTCTGAGACGATGGAGAAGAGCTATCTTCGTCACCTTCTCTAACTTTTAGAGGAAACACTTTCCCTGTCATCACTCTTCACGTACACTGAGGGAACAGGAGATGCCACGAGCCAGCACCAGCGCAAAGCCATTTTGCAATCAAGAAAAATCTAGGAGGTCTTGCAGGAGAGGAAGAAGAAAAAACTGGTACGTGTTACCTGCCAAAACATAAGCGTTACAAAGTGCTTGAAACAACTAAAGCAAGAGCTAAGTTATTCTTGCTATCAAGAAAAGCACAAGCCCTTTTGCACAGTACACAAACAGCATTCTCTTCACCCACAGATGACAGGGGACAAGAAGGAAACTATTGCTTGAAAGTCCCTTGGTGTTTCAGATGGACAGAGCAGCAGTACACCTCCTCGTGCTAACGAACAGAGCCTACAACTGCACGGACCTCCATTAAATTAGTCTTGGGTAGACATGACAGTGGAGTTTTAATGAGACCGCTTAGGTTTCTGGTCAGCCTGGGGCTTTCCAGGTCTCGTTGATGGTGGTGGCAGCACCTGAGAGCATCACTAGAGGCTGTAACTTTCCAGTGGGGACTGGGTTGGTGAGGTTGGGTGCAATGATCTTAAGTAAAAACCTCCAACAAAATCACAAGATGCTGAACTCGCCTGTTTGTTTTTGTACCCACCGGTAGGAACACCTACATTAATGAGCATGAACAGTCTGATTCACAACAGAACCAGATACATGAAGCAAAATTTTCTTTAAAAAAGGGAAGAGGGTGTCACTGTTCATTTCTAAACATCATATTTAGATGCCTGAAGAATGAAAATATAGAGCACTCCAGGATTTTCCATATTTTTGAAAGCAGCAGCACTGGAACATCCCTGGGGCTGGAATATAAACAATCTGAAATTTATTCCCAGGAGAAGTTACTGAATCGCTCTGATGAACAGTAGGTTGTTTACTGCCAGTTTTTATGAGTTTTTTACATGAAAATTATTTGGCAGAATTGAAGCAAAATAAGCAAACCAATGAGTAAAAATACCCGAACATTGTTAACAAGATTAAAGAAAAAAGAAATCAGTCTACTTCCATCAACTTTCGGGAGCTGACAAATTAAAAAAATAAACCTGAAATACCCATCTCTCCTCTTCTGCCTAGGTTGATGCCACCAGCTCTCAGGGGGTGTGTTAGGGGCAGAGTATCCTGAGGCTTGCTCTCGACCCAGTGGAGAGGTGAGGAGCACACCCAGAGGGAGTTTCTTCTCTACTGATTATGAAAAGCAGGTAGGAGCAAGTTTAACATCTAAAATTAGGTAGGATTACAAGTGCTCTTCAAATTTCAAGTTTAAATTACATTTTGAGTGTCTGGATTTAGATGTTCTGTTTTGAGAGAAAGGCTCAGATTTGGACAATTCATTATTTGTGAGCCCGAGAAGACACCTTGAAATATGACCTTTGTACAGATACGCTTCTGCTCGCACAGGAGCACACAGTCCTGAGGTTCTCCCCCCAGACCCCTGGAAGTGAAGTTTTGAGCCAGTGTCAGCAAAGCCCTTCCCCTCCCCTCTGCGGCGTGTTCTTCAAAACTTCCTACTTCTTGCAAATGTGGAAAGGAAAAAAATACCCAAACCCCACTAAACAGCTTAAAGAAAACTGTGCCCTGTCTGAGACTCTAAAATCAAAAGCTGTAATCTTCTGCAGCAGGTTACTTCAAAGCAAACTGCAGATAAGAGGAGGTGACCTGTTCCCAACCCCGCTGGCTGCCCAGAATTAACAGGATTGTCACAATTTCACTTTTTGGCACTTCCTGGGCAATTCTCCACAGGCTTCAGGTGCTGCTTCAGCAAAGAGGGGGAGAGCCACACCTGAGGGTCAATTTGAGTGTGTCCTTCTCCAAGCCACATCTGCTTCTGCTCAGCTGAGGTCACCCTTGTCACAGGGACATTGCTTCCTCCCTTTGATCCAGAGGGCACCTTCGTTCCGATCTTCTCTCCTCTTCATTACTGTTTCTCAGCTTTCATCAGCTGTTCACAAAGCAAAGAGAGGGGAAAACATTTTAATGAAGTAAAAATACCATTGCAGAATATAATTTTTAAAAAAAATATAAATTTTAGCATTTGTATAAAATTGTCAACCTGGACTCACAATGCATACATCAATAAAATAGAGAAAATGCACGACACTTTTGGATACTTGGAAAAGACGGTAAATTATCCTAAGCATGATCATTCCCTGAGTACGAGAAGTGCTGTTCAGAGGACTGCCCTCCACTTTTCAGAGCTGCTTCTCCATCCGACACAAGCTGCCAGCATGGCAAAGCAGAAATACAAGGACCGAAAGGAGGGAGGCCGAATTCTGCCTTACTCTCATTCTCGTTTGTTTTTTTTTAGAGGCAGCATTGTCATTTCGGTCAAGAAGAGATCAAGATCGGCAATTCAGCACAAAAGACCTTCAACAAGAACAAATCTAATTTCTCCAGTGAGAGACGTGTGTTCCATAGCATCGCCTAGAGTTCAGAACAACCACGTCAGGTCAGAGCGGAGAAAACCCTTCTGCCTGGCCAACCTGCAGCAGAGATGCTTTCCACATCCATGAGAGACAAGGCACGCTGCACCTCGCCGTCACTTTTGCCTCTCCCCACCATTTCTCAGAGGAGCAGGCTGCAGCCAGCCTTGGGGACACCCTGTGGACCAATAATCTCTTTAGCGACTACGGACGCTTCACTTGGGCAGTTTGTCAGCTTGGCTGGTGTCTGTGATCTACTGCATTTCTCAGCTGCTTCCACCCCGACTCCCCCAAATAAAGCACACTAGTCATGGGCATGTTTAGTTTGGAGAAGAGGAGGCTGAGGGGAGACCTCATTGCCCTCTACAACTCCCTGGAAGGAGGGTGTAGAGAGGTGGGGGTTGGCCTCTTCTCCCAAGGGAATAACGACAGGAGCAGAGGAAATGGTCTGAAGTTGGGGCAGGGGAGGTTTAGATGAGATATTGGGAAGAATGACTTTAGTGAGAGGGTGGTCAGGCACTGGAACAGCCTGCCCAGGGAGGTGGTGGAGTCACCATCCCTGGAGGTATCTCAGAAACATGTAGACGTGGCACTTCAGGGCCAAACTAAACATGCCCAGTTCCCTCAGCCTCTCCTCGTGTGACTTGTTCTCCAGACCCCTCACCAGCTTGGTGGCTCTCCTCTGGACACGCTCCACCACCTCAATGTCCTTCTTGTGGTGAGGGGCCCAGAACTGAACACAGCCCTCGAGGTGAGGCCTCACCAGTGCCCAGGACAGAGACACAATGATTTCCCTACTCTGCAAGCCAGTGTGCTTGCAGGAAGAGAAATGAGTTATGGAGCATTAATTCTACAGAACTTCCAGGGTCTGGGGCATTTGGTTCTTATTTATATAAACGCTGTTGGGATCACACAGGTTCTGAAATCAGAATCAGGATTTCATTGATCTTCTCAGTACAAAAAACTTTTCAGAGAAGAAAAGGCACATTACCTTAGCTGCGTGCTGCAGAGAACAGAAAGCACAGCTCCTGGGTTTCAAAGAGCAGATTTGTATGCATTTACATAACTATACTAGCAGGCACTGCATATTCAAGACGAAAATTCATGACTGACTCTCAACATAGCAGTCAGCAATTAAAAAGTACCTCCCAACACAGGGGTGACACCCAGCCAAACCTGCTGCAACACACCTGTAAACAGCTGTGTATATTTAAAATTAAATTTATTTCCCTTTGCCACTGTACCTTTTCCTGCAGCGGCCAGAATCCTAGCAGGGACTCTTTCCCACTGTTAGGGGTGCAGAAAGTGGTTTCTGCTCTGTCTGCCTCTTAGCTCTGTAACTCTTAATGTACTTGTTTCTGTAAATAATGTGATTTCAGAACGGCATGAAACCCACGCTTCTCTAAACAACATTTTCCTCTTTCTTATCACTTGATGAAAAGAAAAGCCTGTAACATATGGCAGGAGTAATCCAAACTGAGAGGCGTTTCTCCTTGAGAATGTTGTGAGCTAACCTAAGATAACGAGCCCTGGGTTTCCCAAATGTGAATACAGACTGTGAAATTTTCACTATGGGATAGAGAACCCACCTTCATAACACATATTTGTTCATACGTACTATGACAAGAGAGGGGAATTGGCTCGTTACACGATGGCATGCTACATTACCATTTCAAATATGCCTGTTCTGAGCATTTTCCAATAGCCATACTGTCACGCTCCCAAGACAAATGGCACAAGTATTTTGATGAGGGAATGGGTTCCCTGGAAAGGCAGTACTAACTCCCGTTTCATCAGGAACACAATTTAGGTTTCACTTTAAAGATTACACCCAATTAAGGGTAAGCTTAATAAAGGAACAGTTTCATCCATCTAAAACTCAAATATTGAAATAAATGAGCATTTTCGTGTACATGCATATATGCTCCCTCTCCGGTCTGTGCATCTACCAGTCTATGAATGAAAGCTCAAATGTAAAGGATATGATTAAATTTGCATTTCTTTGTACACAGACAGATACTCATCTGTATTACACAAGTAAGAAAGAAATTACACTTCTCAATTTTTTTTTCTTTCTTTGCTTTCAAAGTGCTTAAGTAATCTAAAAGGATATTGAAAAAAATACTTGTTACAAAAGACAGAGTTGCACATGAGCAAGAATGACTTTAGTGAGAGGGTGGTCAGGCACTGGAAGGGTCTGCCCAGGGAGGTGGTGGAGTCACCATCCCTGGAGGTATCTAAGAAACATTTAGATGTGGCACTTCAGGGCATGCTCTAGTGCCTGAGATTGTTGGGTTGTGTCTGTCTGTGGGTGGGTGGGGGTTTTTTGTTTGTTTTTGGTTTTGTTTTTTGCTTCCTTTTTTTTTTTTTTTTTTGGTGTGGTTGGGCTCAATGATCTCAAAGGTCCCTTCCAACCATGAAGATTCTGTGATTCTGTGTTTGGCGTCAGCGCCCCTCCAACCTGTAGGGCTGTCTTAACTAGCAGGAGCGATCAAGCCTCAAAACTCCCTAGAAAAATCATTTCAAACAAAAAGCAGCAAATGCTCATTCTTGTCACCTCAAGCCACAGTAGCCTGGAATAGCACCATGACGTGCACCACAAGCCCGGAACGAGTCAGTTGTTCAGAGAAGACGCTCGCTCCTTCGCCAGCGGCTAAAATCTGCGCTCCGCCAGTTTTGGGGTCAGCAGCTGGTCAGGTGCAAGCACTGAATTGCTGGAGCATGACAAGAGACAGAGGCGTCCTGAGACATCTCAAGTGTCAGAAGACTGTTCTCATCACGCCGCACAAAAAGGCTGGTCTAAGTCCCCAGAAGGCAACTTCCCACTTTGCCCCACCGTAATACAGATATTTCACCTCGCTCAGAAGTTGCTGATGAGCAAAATCAGATATTAGGAAGAAATCCTCTACTCTGAAGGTGGTGAGACACCGGCCCAGGTTGCCCAGGGAAGCTGTAGATGCCCCATCCCTGGAGGGGTTCAAGGCCAGGCTGGATGGGGCTTTGAGCAACCCGGTCTGGTGGGAGGTGTCCCTGCCCAGGGCAGGGGGTTGGAAGGAGATGATCTTTAAGGTCCCTTCCAACCATTCTATGGAAACCATCTGAACTGATGGGGACACGCACCGGTTCCTCCCCGGAGGGTTGGCAGAGACACAGAGCAACAGCCATTTTGAAAAAGGTCAGGATTTACGCTGGTCTAACAACTCCTTTGCCAAATTTTAGCCTGGCACCGTTTAACAGAACACAACAGCCATGAAGCCTCGGATATTGAATGCTGCCAGTGGGAAGCCTGACAGCACTTAGAGAGGGGTTTTTGCAGAGGCAGAGATGTCACATCACTTCCCTAATCAATTTGTCTTTTGTAAAAATACTCAGATTGGCAAACAGTCCCCCCCCCCCCTAAAAAAAATAAATGCTAATGATTCTCTAGGGCTTTGATGCTTAGTTTTCCCCTAGTCTGAAACTCTCCTGTGCCAAACTCCCTTCACAGCTGCTTGGTTCCCTGAGCTCAGAAGCGTGCCCAGTGTTTCCTCTGGGATGGGCCAGGACACGGATGGGAATTTCTGCTGTAGAGATGCTCTGGGTGTTTGTTGTAAAGATGATTCTGCCAGGACATGAGCTGAGCCCCCAGTTTTTCAGGTTTCCCTTTTGAAGGAGAGGTCATGAGGACTAAATCCGTTTGAAACTCTTCTGACTTACCTTTTGAGTCACGTCGCCAAACTCACCACCGTGGCTTCGAGGGTGAGAAGAGGAACTCAGCAGCCACAAAACGCTGTGGGATGGAGGGCTTTCCCTGCAGCAACACCTTCCAAAAGCCTCGAGACAGAAAACCCATACCCAGAGATGCACCGCAAACTGAACGTGTTTTAGTAACCCATTATTAGCTTAAATCGGGTAATAAATGCAAAAAGGTAGTACCTGATGCTGCTTGTACAGAAATGCTTCCATTTCACACTTAAACAAGTCAAAACCATCTTGAAGAGAAAAGAAGAGGGGGATTAAGTATTCTTCTGTAGTGCTCCTATTCTGTGTTTGCTTAGATTACTGGATTAACAAAGGAACAGGATTTTATTACACGCATGAGAAATTTAATACAAAATTAAATTAATACAACTGTTTGTATTACTGAAACAGGACAAAATGCAGAAAGAGCAGCATGTTTTAAGTGGTAAATGAGTAATGTATTTCTTCTTCAACTATTTAGGTTCGTATTAGTAACAAAGATAGAAAGAAAGTTTCAGTTCCTCTTTAAATGGAATTCACAATTGTCTGCATTCAGAACAGCTATGAGAAGGAACAAACAAACAAAAAAATAAATCTTTTCCCTGCCCACAGCCTATGGCAACTTAAATGTCCAAACTTGCAAAGATTATATTGGGGCTTTCGAAAACGTTATGCAAGCCAAAAAATAAGCTAGTTTCTTTCTGAGCAGCTATAAACTAAAAAACCCCAGCTTTACAAGAAGGCATTTAGATAAGGCACATTCCTAATGAAAAGAGAGAAAAAAAAACCCCAAAACTATAATTGGATGATGTGGTATTATGGTATTATTCTGCACAGTGATGCAAAGCTGCGCAAAGATAAAACAGCTGTCAGATAATCTTCATGATTAATACCAAAAAGCCTTTGCATTCAGCTCTATTGCTCTTACAAGACACTAAACAACAAACGAAAAGTCACAAACTAAAAAGCTAGAACACTTTCAGAGGACAAGCAGAGCAGTTTTGTCTTCCTACCGTCCTTCCAGGGAAAAAAAAAAGGGGGGGAGGAGGAGGGTCCACTGCAGCTTAACCTTTGACTTCAGCGGTTATTTTGAAAGCAGAAATGTGTAAAACTACAGACATTTATTTCTAAAATCCACTTAGTATGTGTTTGCTTTGACTCAAGAAGGATTAGGCAGATGCTGTGTTGGACTTCCGGCTCCAAAAGCTACGCAGATCCGACTGCAGGTATTAAATTAGGTCAGTTCAGTGGCTGAAGTTCAGCTCCTGGTGGAAGCAGCTCCCTGATATCTCCCTCACCCAGACCGGCCGCCTCAGACAGAGCCCGAGCACAAGACCCACGGGGGGAGCCCAGGACCACCCCAGCACGAGGGGAAGCTCCACCAGTCAGGAACCCGATGTGCTGATGGACCCCCAGCAGATCAGCTCAGGAGGAACACGGGCAAAAAATAAATGCAACTATGATGGAAGTTGTTTCATCACCATTTTGAAGTTCATTACCGACAAAACACACCAAAGTGCAAAAGAGTTTCTGACGCTATAGAAACCCTTTGTTTCAAAGGCTGGTAGATATCAGGAAGAAATTTTTCACTCTGAGGGTGGTGAGGCACTGGATACAGGATCAGGTTGCCCAGAGAAGCTGTGGGTGCCGGCTGGATGGAGCTTTGAGCAACCTGGTCTAGTGGGACCCCCACGGCAGAGGGATTGGAACTCAATGATCTTTAAGGTCCCTTCCAACCTAAACCATTCTATGATTCTATGATGCTAATATCTACCACCTCTTCAGCAGGAGCTGTCGCCATCTCTCAGCTGCAAAGGCTTTGAGTGGCTGAGAGATGATGCCTCCACTCTCTCCACCTCCTAGAAACACCTTATGAACCTCTGAAGGGGCCCAGCAGCAGATGAATCACAGCTCCTGGCAGTTCCATCACCTGCTTCCTTCGATATAACTCCCCAAAGCACCAGATTATGGAGGTGATCAGCAACAGCAATCCAACACCACCCCAGCCTTGCTTCCGTGCATCACTGAAGCATTTGCGTTTAAAAAAAAAAAAAAAAATCCTTTAAGAAATACTTCTGAGGGTGAAATACTTAACTCAGAAGCAAATTCGCCACGGTTGTGGTGTTGTTTTAAAATTTCCACTTTGGGTTTCCACTTCGGCCGCGACTCGGCGCGCGTCATGCTGCGAGCCCTCTGGTTGCAGCCATGGTCCTTGCAGCTGAAGGACTCGGCGTTCCCACGTCAATGATCCGGGATGCTGGATTAAACTGCCTGGAAGTTTCTAATTCAGCTCCTGTAGACGGGGTGGGCAGTGTTGGCGTGGCTGTGCTCGGGTTCAGTCTGGGGCACAGGAGCTGTGCCTGAGCAGTAAATGGCTTGGGGACACCAGAAGAGAGGAAGAGCACGCTGCCCCGCGTCAGAGGAGCCTGTCCGGGGCCAGGAGAACTGGATTTCACCTGGGGCTTTACTGGGAAGGCTGTCACACCTACAGAAAAGCACACTGAGTGTTACGTGAACTTTGCTGTAGCGGCTTCAGCACTCCCAGCGTTTGACTTTTGCAGCCCTGCTTTTTCCTTCAGTGTTTTCTTTTTAGGACATAATACGTTAATTAATTGAAAAATCAATTCCGTTTCAATTAAAAATCAATTTTTCCGTGAAGGACCTTCATGATGTCCAATAGGGTTTTTTTAGGAGAGACGTGGCTACCCCCAAGTCCCAGAGAGCACCTGGAGAACGCTGCCATTTACCCATCGCTGGAGCCATTTGGGGGCACTCCCGTAACCCTTCTCATCAAGTGCTGATCATCACTTCAAAAAGCACCGTCCCAGAGATCTGATGGAACACATTTCCAGCAATGTTTTCCATTGCTACCCTGCGAAACAACATCTGCTATAAATAAGTATGTTTCATCAATAATACATAAAGAACGTATTCAGCACGGGTTGTAAAACAGATGTATATATTGAACCATTCAATAATTTCCATAAAGAACAAATGTAGTCAAGTAGTACTGAAGCAGTAATCATGCATTCAGAGAAAGCCACCATAAATAGTCTTGTAACTTGGGAACATTTTTTTTTTACCCCCTTTTTAAATTCGTAGTTGTCCTTGTTTTCTGTCGTTATTATTATTATTGTTTTTTACTTTATCATTCTCTGTCCTTTCCACAGAAAGAATGCTTGATCACTTCTTCTAAAAGCCCCCAATAAGAAAATTAAATCCCTTTGGCATCACTGCACAGGGTAGTTGCATAACAAGCTGAGTATATATAGAAATTGCATTCCGAGTGTTTACATAAGAGCTCAGAATAACACAGATATAAAAAAAAAATCCAACTCAATTTACAAACCAGCCCTGCAGTGCTTTTGTGTCTGATAACTTGGAGCAAGCGAATCAGCTTACTACGGGTACACGGTTAATAATATTCCTGCACTATTTACATAACTGGAAAAGAAAGATTAAAAATTGAACAGGCAAATGTGTGTAAAAGGGTGATTTGCTTATCTTAAAGAAAATACTCTGTCTAGCCAGGAAGACAGGCACAGACGCCGATGCTCTAAAATACTCCAAGCTATCTGAAATATCTTCTAGTTTCTTGAGCTCATGCTTAGATCAGACTTCCGTAGACATTTTCTGCATGCTCTTCTCAACAGTCTCAATTTAAAACTTGCAACATGGAACAAGAAAACCCAACTTTGTTGCGTAAAACTTAAAGTAACTATATGCTCAAAAGCAACTGGAAGGGCATGAAATCCAGGCTTCCAGTAATTTAAAGCTTCTTTACCTTGTTATTTTAAAAATCAGGATGAGTGCAGACTATGAAGGCACCTTAAGTGACGGATCAGTGGACTGAAGGGATTATTTGGGATAAATTTATATTGATTCAAATCCATCCTGCATATCTACAATCCGAAGGCAGGTAAATTTGTAAACAGGTACAAACTAGAAAGCTCTGCTGGAGAGGTCAGCAACATTGAAAAAAAAAAAATCATCTACTGTCACTGAATACGTCTATTAAGTTCCTTACCCAATTCATCTGCAAAACATTTCCTTTAATGTATAGCTAGATACAGGCAGATTTTTTGCCCCAGTGTTATTTCTTTTACTAAGAAAGAGGCAGCCAGTCCAACGCAGCTGCCAGACAGCTTTCTCCTAGTAAAAAACCACTTTCTGTTGCTCGGAGTCCATCGCAGTGGTGACCAAGGCTCCTTGGGACAACAGCCCCTTGCCCATGCAGCAGGACAAGGACCAAGGTGCTCCCCGTCAAGCTGAGCTGAAGCAAAGCCCCAGCCAAACTGGAGGAGGAGGAGCAGGGGAAGAAGGCTGCCTTCCAGGAGTCCCCGATGACACCTGAAGAGGGAGGATGGCTACTAGCCACCTGGGCAGCAAATGCCCACGCTGTCTTTCAGGCTCTTTTCAAAGGTGCCATGGTGAGCAGCAAGGGTGGTTCAGCCTGCAGACAGCCAGCACCTCCAGCATCAAGCCCAGGTCCCCACGGCTTTTGCCCTCACCAGCAAGGTCAAGGGAAGATTCATAAACCTAATAAGCTGGGAGTAAGTGAAGGGAATGAGGGAGAGAAGGCCGAGGCAAGTCAGAGCTGTGAAATCATGGGATTCACTTTGAAAAGGGTCTTTTTCCCCACCTTCGTGTAATAGATCCCCAGGGCATGAGAGCAACAACAAAGACAGGTTGCTTCGGTAACAGCATGTGTCCTTCTTCTACGTGTGCGAAGCTATCCCTCCGAGAGCGGGAGAGAAATGCTCAGAAACGCAGACGAGCCCTTGGAGGGGCAACCAGACATCCAGGAAAAAATGCAAACCACCCGTCAGTGCTCTACCAACAACTAACAAAGTCATCCTAAAGAGTGGCAAAGTAAGCAAGAGCGCACCGAAATAAACCCCCTTCTGTTCAGCTTTTGCCAGGAGCCCCCGGCTCACTGGCTTCTCCCATTTTGAAGCTCTGTCTTGCAGTTGGTCAGCAAAGCCCGTGAGATGGGGGAAGATGCTTCCTCCCTGCCCCTTCCGCGGTGGCAAGAGAGTGCCCAAATGGAACAGATCTGCAGGACTGGTTCGCTTCTCCAACAAGAAATTAATCTCAAACCCTATGGGACTTTGCACTGTGTTAAGTGTTTCAAAACAAAGTCTTTTATAGACAGGCACGGCTGCAGATGAACAAACCAACTCACTGACAGCGTCTTTTGTGGACCTCCTGAGGTTAACTCAGCTGAGGGATCTCTGCGAAGACAGGAGATTGAGAAGAAAAAAAAAACCCACAAAGCTCGTGTTTCCTGAGCTAACAATAAAATACAATCAAGTTGCCCAGTCCCCAAGCCACGTTACGGCCACAACCAGCACTGGCATACACAAGGATATCTGATATTTTCCCTTAAACGCTCTGCTAGCTTCAGCCTTCATTTAGGCAACTATTCCCCTATATTTAGGCCTATTCCAACGGGCTCCAGCTGGCCTGAGACTGCTGGGTCCTTACAGCCTCAGGAGCACACAGCCCCCAAGGAGAGTGCTAGCAAGATACTGCTTAAAAGACTTATTCGATGGCTAAAAATGTAATAGTTACTATACTTCCCACCTATGCCCTGGAATAACTCTGCAGACATAAGCAATACCAAATGAAAGGCATACCATATAGGTAGAAATAATCACAGAATCACAGAAAAGTATGGAGTTGAAATGGACCTCTGGAGATCATCCAGTCCAACCCCCCCAAAGCAGGTCCAGTCAGAGCAGGTTGCACAGGAACGTGTCCAGGTGGGGTTGGAATGTCTCCAGAGAAGGAGACTCCACCACATCCCTGGGCAGCCTCTTCCAGGGCTCTGCCACCCTCAAAGTCAAGAAGTTCCTCCTCATGTTGAGGTGGAACTTCTTCTATTCAAGTTTATGCCCATTTCCTCTTGTCCTGTCCAGGGCACCACTGAAAAAAGACCAGCCCCATCCTCTTGACACCCTCCCTTTAAGTATTTATAGGCATTGATCAGAATCACTTGTTTAAGCATTCAAAATCAAAGTAGTATTGGATACTGTACAGATGGTTACAGCGTTGGCTAAAAATTGTTTTTCCATGGGGTGCTGCTGTTCTCACAAGGTTATTTGGCGACATGTGCATCAAGAGAATATGCTCAAGAGGGTCAGTTCATGTGTCGCTCTTAGAGGAGACCAGCAATTTCCCTAGTTCTGCCAAGACCGCTTGCTTTGTTGAAGCAGATTTAATTTTGAGGGATAGGATAATCTCACAGCAAAAGAAGAAATTCACATTTCCCATCTAGAACACTACTGTGTATAACACACAAGTTAACAAACCTAAATGGGAGTTTTCCTACTGAAATTCTTTGAAATTTCTATTCCAGCCCCAACTGAGGAAATAAAACTTCAAAAACAAAGCAGGAAGTGTCACCAATCAAAAGAACAGGGCTGTGAAATCGGGAGGAGGAGCAGAGGCTACAGACATCTGGGGCTGCCTTCAGAAGCAGAAAGCTGCAGTTGCACACATGTCTTCTGCTGAATATTACCCTTGTGCCAAAGTGAGCGACAGCAAGAACTGACAACCCCGTGATGTGCTTCTGCATGAAGTTACATACCAAAGCCCACGGCATGTCAGAGAAGTTTTCTAGTCCCAGCCTCCCATCCCACAAGCTCTGAAGACTGAGTAGCACAATCATACATCTCCAAAATGTTCCTATAATCCAAAAGAAAATTGTTAAATCTACTTTAAATTTCCATGGTAGTTACCTACCAGCTTACTTATTTCCTTAGAAGAGATTTGAGCAGTTGTGTAAGATAGTTACTATTTTGTCCCAAGGAAATATATTATGAAATAAGAGGGAAGAAAAAAAACCCACAGTGCAGAAGATGAGCAAAACATTGCTAACCCCCGCCAATAATTCCAAACCAACTTTTCCGTCCTCCAACCCAGAGCAATTAGTCAGATTGCTGCACAGCCAGATACCTTTGTTTTCTGGTGTGTGTTTCCTCGGACTGACCTCCTCAGAGGTCCTGCAGAGGGTACTCAGCACACACGGGGTCCTGCTCAGCCTCCTAGCAATCCCCTTTTGCAAGAAAAATATCCGTACGACTTTACTAAATGCAAGTATGATTATTTTCTGACCCCTAAAATGTGTAAATCAAATATTCAAAGTTTTAGAAGGAATCACCATAACCAAAACCCCAAAAGTTTATGACTCATAAGTAGCCATAACAAGGCATTAAAGCGGATACTGAAAAGTGTTGGGGAGTTTGTTTGTTTGGGGTTTTTTTTGGTGTGGTGGGTTTTGTTCGTTTGTTAAATTAGGGTTAGCATGCTGGCTAGGATTTTTACACAAAATGTTTATTTTAAAAACCAGCCATCCATCAGACTTAGTTTGCATGTGGGGTGAGAGCTGACCTTTCCAGAGGAGCAGGACCTGTCACCAGACACTATTTAAGAACAACAGGCAGAGACCTGCTCTCCAGGGCCATACAGGGTCTGGGACACGAAACACGCAAGGGACCCATCACTTCATGTCAATCAAATGTAAAATAATCTCAGTAATAAGATGTCTCCTCTCAAAAACCTTGAAAATTTGAGTATTCACTCAACATAAATATCTGCTGCACTCTCGATGGAGAGCAGCGTTCGTCTGTGTCAGCTGGGTTTTGTGGGTTTGGTCGGTTGGTTTTAACTGAGCTACATCTTGAGTGCACTATGTTAATTGTTAATTGTTACTACTACCACTGTCCCACAAAAACGAGCATTTAAACGCACCATTTGACACTTCATCTAGGGAAAACAAAAATCTATCTATCTTCCTTTCTTCTCCAGGCTGGAGGAGGAGAACATCAATACAAGATCATCTCCTGGCATCTGGTGTGGCCTGCGGGTTTATTTTCTTGAGCAGAATCAAGTTAAACGAGGCAAACTTCTCCTAGCCTAACGTGAAAAGCTGCAGGAGGTCAAAAGACCAAACCACGCTGGGAAAGGTAAGAGAAGCTCTAGCTCTGAGGAAAAAAAAAAAAAAAAAGCAATTGCCAAGATGAGAGAAGTGAGGAGCAGCAGCCAGGGTGGCACCACGGGGGGGCTGCTGAGGGGGTTGGAGACGCCGTAGCTGATATTTGCATTAACGATCTAGGCACACAGCACAGATTGTTTCGGCCACAATCAAGCTCCTTAAGCATAAAAGCAGCGTTAAGGAAAACCTGCAGGAGGTCCAAAGGAAACTACAGACTGGTCGGAAGCGTGGAAGCAGCACGCTGGGTGGCACCGGTGAAATTTGTTATTAATAAGTGTAAAAGAAGTATACTGTTTTATGTATAGTAAGTGTACATAATATTTTGTTGTTTTGATATAATGTGCATAAAGTAGATGAATAAGAGCATATGAAAGAGCTGTGAAGACAAGGAGGAGACAGAAACACTGCACCTGCATCTTAGAGGGCCTCTGCCTGCGGTGGGACCCAGGTCCAGCTGCCTTGGGTAGTCCCACTTGCTTCTGTGCATCCCACGGGCCGGGGGCTTTCAGCTCCAAGCCCAGGAGCAGGGGAAGCTGCAGAGATATTGCCTCAGCCTGCTTGTGGGCAAACTGCTTCGGGCCCTTCCAGCAACCCCCCTTTCATCCTTAAGCAGGGTGTATTTAACGAGCTCTAGCGAGGGCCACTGCGGCACAGGGCTGAGGGGCAGCCACTGCAGGGCCAGAGGGAAAGAGTAAGGCAGAGAAGCAAGGAAGAGAGTGGATTTAGAAAACCACTTCCTTAAAACGAGGTAGGAAACCCAGTCAGAATGCAAGGCCCCAGGGAACCCAGCCCCAGCAGCTTCCAGCGTGTGACCAGCACCGGCGCAGAGATCAATGTCTTTGCACATCGGGAGGCAGAGAGTTCTCTCCCCCATTCTCATCCTTTATTGATAAAGCTTCAAGTATGATAAGTGTGCTTCTTGCCTCCAAGATACCACGCATGTGAAATACCAGAAGGCAGAAGGCAAACAATCAAGATAAAATAATTTAAAATATTGAGCTGATCTAAAAATATAATTACCCCCATGGCACCAACATTATGCGCCTGATCACACAACACCGAGACAATCCCCCTGCCACCCTAAACAGGAAAGTTCAAGCTGGAGCATCTCTGGAGAGCTGAAATGCCTTCACAAGGTTTGAACTGAAAAGTGTTAGAAAAGTTAAAATACTGAATTTGGGTTTTCTTCATATTCAGGAGAGACGGCAGCCTTGGTTGCAGTGTTATGAGAATTTTTTTAAGCATGAGTGTTAGATATCTGGGATTAATTATATCAAAATCTATAATCAAAATCCTCCTACCACTTAAAACACAAATCAGTTCAATCTCTGACTTGAGAAGATCCCGTCTCATTCAAAACAGTGATCCTTCCCAGGGCCATCACGGCATCACTTATTCCTTGTGTCATACCAAGCACTAACACATCTCTGCCAGCTTCTCAGGACAGATAAGGACAGGTTCAGGGACAGAGCTCTCCCTATGCTTCATTTTTCTGATCTCACCCTCTGCAGCATCCAGATCCAAAATATGGTCTAAAATAGAATTTAATTTATTTCCTTCTGGACAGTAATGGAACAAACGGGGCCACAGAGAACCGTTCAGCCTTCTACTACCGTACATGCATTAAACATTAAGACAGTTATACTCCTTCTCCTAGTAGAGGTATTAAAAATGCACGGAACATTTCCAATTTGAATTCCATCATTATCTGCAATGCGCTCAAAAAGTTTTTATTTTTTCAGATGTCATCCCGTCATTTCCCCAAGCAACTTCTTAAACCTCTCCCTTCCCCGCTTCTGTCTGGCAGCTTCTCACGCGGCACATACTCCTCACCAAACAGACAAATTCAACTACCCCAGTTTTCCCCCCAAAACAGGAAAACCAAAGAGCGCCCCGGGCGTCGCTAACCTTATCTCAGCGCTACTTCAAGCTTCATGGAGACAGCAGAGAAGTTTGCTACAGTCTTAGCATGGGCCTTTAGCTCCCCATTTCATCCCATAGCTGCAGGCAGTGTTTGTTGGGGGTGTCGGCAGTACGTACCCACGGACCAAGTCTCAGGTGGTGCTCCCAGCAAGATTCGTGCCTGTTTCCATGGCAGAGGGCTGCTTCCCGAAAATAGGCCGTCACCCATGGGATCGGTAGGCTGCTCGAGCAACAGCCCTATACTTGGCTGCTTAGGGAAATCTGCTCTTCTCCCCTCGCTCCAGAGGGGCCCTTAGAGTCCATCAGCGCTCCCTGTGTTGGAGCCACAAACAAGGAATACCAGAAGCAGACTGCCTGATGTATAGTTTTAAGTTTGTGTATGAAAGAAACAAGCCAAACCAAACCAAAACAAACCAAGGAAGCAATAGGAGGACATTTATCTCTTATCCAGGGATGATCACAGAATCACAGAATGATATGGGTTGGAAGGGACCTCTGGAGATCATCCAGTCCAACCCCCCCCTGCCAGAGCAGGTCCACCCAGAGCAGGTTCCACAGGAACGTGTCCAGGTGGGGTTTGAATGTCTCCAGAGAAGGAAACTCCACCACCTCTCTGGGCAGCCTCTTCCAGGGCTCTGCCACCCTCACAGGAAAGAAGTTCCTCCTCATGTTGAGGTGGAACTTCTATTCCAGTTGGTGCCCATTTCCTCTTGTCCTGTCCCTGGGCACCACTGAAAAAAGACCGGCCCCATCCTCTTGACACCCTCCCTTTAAGTATTTATAGGCATTGATCAGATCCCCCCTCAGCCTTCTCTTCTCCAGACTAAAAAGACCCAAGTCCCCTAACCATCTTTGTAGCCCTAATAATCCTTATAATCATATCCACGACCAAGCAGAGCATCTCTACCAGCAGCCAAGGAGTTATCCCCACATGGTTCTCTGTACAGCAGAATGAATGTGGCCTCATTTCCAGCACCATTCCCCTCTGCCAATGCCCTCACCCCTTGAGACATGCAAGGGGGCACCCAATTTCCCGGAGCCTGGAGGAACTTTAAAACCTTGGAGAGCTTGACCTTCTGCAGGATTTGGCTGAGAACAGCCTGCCAGTCCAGGCTTTGCCAAGTGAAAGGGAAGGGGGTGCACGCACACACACGTGTATACACGGGCACATATGACTTATATAAGCCTTTGCTCAAGGAAACTGGATAAACTTTCCCGTCTTGCCCAAATTACAAGGTAGGTATGTGCGGGGTGATCAGGGGATGAACAGTATTTCTCCTGAGTCCACCTTGGATAGATGTTACATCACCAGGGGTGCGACTGTTGGCGTGACTTCTACTGGTCCTCTCTTTCTCCATGAAAAATCGGTGTTTCCAATGTTATCCAAATGGATGGTCCTAACTCCAAACAGGAGTTATCTAAACCTGCTCCACTGGTTAAGGCTGGAAACTACAGTGCTGCGGTAGACCATTAGCAAAAATCCTGTTGTTTTCCGTACAATAACACAGAGCAAAAAGAAACACCTGACCTACCCGCTCTCTGAAAGACTGCTCTGACCCATATTATACTGAGGTCGTCCATACAGATGCTACACATTCAGCTCATTTGCTCACAGTCCTGTGAAACGACTCAGATATTTTTCTGTTTTCTATTAAAAGGAAAATTATTGTCAGTATGAATCCTGCAGTCTTGCTGCTAGGCCCCTATTATTTCCGAGAGAAACATAATCACTATTATCAACTGTGAGCAGAGTCAAGGCATCTTCACACTGACCCTTTGCCATTTTATGCCTTTATGTTTTCCTATTTTCCTATTTCTTATGCAGTTTCTAATCCATGGGTTTATTTTGCCTTTCAAGCAAAACTTTGTGCAACAGGCTTACAGAAAAGGTGCTCAGACAGCTCAGTAAAACATAGACTGCTCCTTTTACAAATGTCCAAAATTTTTCCAATTTCCTTTTCCTATCTCCTAAAAATTCTAACACATTTGCAAGTCTTTTCTTCAGAAAAAGTGGTCCAGCAGCCAGCAGGTACTGGTTATGTAAAAATATTTACTTTACTACATACTTCCAAATCATTCACTTACTATTAAATAAGACCAATACAGTTCATAACAACTATTTAAACTGTAGTAGCTACTGCTGTTTACTAAGGTTTTACAAGTTGCACTACAATTTTATTATATGAGGACATTTATTTTCTGGATTAATTTTGAAAGCAATTTATTTACAACTCTGTAGCACAATGAATATGTAAAATTACGTTTGGATTATCTAGGCATTACACACCATTAACAAGGAACTATAAAGATCAGATTACCAATTACAACCAGACATAATAACCACAGTAAACCGTGACATTCCAGTGTCACATTCAATGACATAAAAGAATTATGTGGACAATTACTGTGGGCAATGCATTTCAGCACGGAGGCAAGTAAGCCTTAACTTTTACTGTTCCCACATGTGGTTGGTCTGAAACCCGCTCGGACACCTTCTCCATCTGGTCCGTAAGGTCTCGGGTATGGACCCTATCAGAAGATATTTGGTGTAGCCTTCCCTTAGGAGAGAGGACAGTGCTCTAAGCACACCCTGCACATGAATCCCCGTCTGTGCTGACGTAGGATGAGGTGTAGGGAGGAAAGGAAGAGAGACTGAAACACTTGCCATAACCAGGAAACTCAAACAATGGAAAGGCTGAAAAATCTGCATCTTTCCCAGTCTTTTGCCCACACTGCAGCCACCTTGCAGGTCATCAGAGAGGAGCTGATGGTCCTACTGATCTGTGGGATGCTCATATCCACACGAGGAGGGCAGGGATGAAAGCTCTCTCTGCTCTGCATTTCAAATGGAATCCTTGCCATCCTCCAGTGATTCACCCACCCTTGTCTCAGTGACCCCTGCTAGACTACTTGAGAAAAACAGAAGTCTCATCAGATTTGCCCAAGACCCAAACAACATGGGACTCCTTCCCAAAGTCTCAAGCAGCAAGAGAGAGACGCAGCCGTCGTCCTTCTGCTGGATTCCCTCACCATGAGCCACAAGTGCTGCCATTCAAAAGACGTGGTCACCCACACCCGAGGCAGAGCCCTGCAGAGAGCACATAGAACCTGTGCAGAAGAGGTGGGAAGGGAAGTTTGCTAGGGGGCACGGAGGGAGCACGTCCTTACCCATCCCACCGAGAGCTGGAGTGGCAAGAGCAGAGGGCCAACCCTGTCACAAGCACCCCAGCCAAACCCCGGCCTTGGCAGCACCATCCCATCCATGTGGCACCTGAGGACAGTGGCCTATGAGCCCTTTGAGGTTTGGTGCAGAGTTCAGAGGGGAGAGCGGCACGCTCTGTTCCTCCGCCATCCAGCAGACACTCTTTCCTGGGCAAACTGGGCACTGGCTCGATTCCCCTAATTGGGGGTAAGAGTGCTCAAATCTGCAGATGATCCTTGTCTTGAGGATGGGGCCACCACTGCTGCTGCTGCTGACGCACCATTTGGGCTGAGGACTCTCTGCTCTACAGCTCTGAGGGTAGGTGGAGGAAAAATGGGAGCACGCCTGATGGATGCTGTGCTGTCAGGGGGGTAAGACACCACCGAAGGATACAGAACAGAATTTGGAGGTACAGGGAAACCAACTCCAAAACAAAATACCTTTTCTATTTAAGGCAACAGAAATACCAGCCACGCACTGTTTACAGCTTGTTAGTTTATATAGTTTTAATTCCAATGTGTTCTAACCTCAGATGCTTTAGTCATATGCTCCCTGTTAGCAAGGTTGGTCTGCCTGCTGATAAGCATCAGGTTTTTCTTTTCTTTTCTTTTCTTTTCTTTTCTTTTCTTTTCTTTTCTTTTCTTTTC
>JAHREE010001392.1:932595-948735 GCA_033628505.1 Tringa tobata
ACTGTGGGCTGAACATGAGCCAGCAGTGTGCCCAGGTGGCCAAGAAGGCCACCAGCATCCTGGCCTGTATCAGGAACAGCGTGGGGAGGAGGACCCGAGAGGTGATGGTCCCCCTGTACTGGGCACTGGTGAGGCCCCACCTTGAGTACTGTGTCCAGTTTTGGGCTCCCTACCATAAAAAAGACATGGAGGTGCTGGAGCAGGTCCAGAGAAGAGCAACAAAGATACCAGGGATGGTATCCCTAGAGAGACCAGGGATGCTGGCTGGGTGAGAGGAGACCTGGATGCAGGCAGGGCTATGGTGAGGCACCAGGGCACATCCCAGCTTCGGGCATTTCCACGCCTTCACCTCCAAGACCACTGCTGGGAGCTCTGCAGGCACGGTTACAGACCTGTGAGCACAGGCCACCACCGCAGCCCCCGGTGGGACCAGTTGGACCCACAAGGACAAAACCCTCAGGAGCCCTCCCTGAAGCTTCAGGACGCTGAGCGGGAAGGAGCCTAAAAAGGCAAACTCCGGCGCCGTGGGCCGCCCGCTGCGGCTGTACGTTTGTGATACTGCAAGCTTGGCACAGCAGCCCACACGTTCAGCATTTTTCCACCACCTTAGATGTAATCAAACCTCAAGAGATGTCAAAACCTGCAGTATCCAAGCCGTTTGTACACCCGCGGAGTTTACGCAGAGAGAACGTCACGAAGCAATTTCTAATAAAACTTGCAAGGAGTTGGGTACGTGCACACTCATCCCTGCGTTTGTGCTCCTGTCTCTCTTTGACATTGTGCACGGGCTTTTGCCACGGCAGCATTTGGCTGTACAAAAGTTACTCTAGCGGATAAATTTTGCTAAAATGGAAATAAAACCCCCTCCTGTTCACCTTTTCCCAGATAAGCTTATAATGGAGGGGGAGGAAGGGAAGAGGGAGAGAAATGAAGCGGAAACGCGGCTGTGACCTGCGAAATCAATTAAACCTGTACGTCTCATTAGTGCTCTGAAGGGTGGAACAGTTCTGCTACTGGAGGCGCAGCGCTCAGGGTGTCGGTCCAGATCACTCGTTGCCAGTGTTTCAGGGTTTAAACAGACAACACCAGATCTCAAAGACCCACATTCAGAGCAGGTAAATGCGGAATGGCCCTGGAAAACCCGGAATGAGACGATGGAGACCCACCTGGATGCTGAGTCCTGAGTGATGTGCTCTGGGCAACCCTGCTTTAGCAGGGGAGTTGGACTGGGTGATCTCTAAAAGGTCCCTTCCAACTCTGCCAAATCCATGAAACCTCAGAGGGTTTGCCATCCCAGGGCAAACACGGGGATGAGTAGCAGGGAGCAGGCTTGGATGGGTCTCGCTTTTTTTGGCAGCACCTGCACTAGAGAGATGGAGCCAGGGACCATAAAGGGGGGCTTGTACTATCCAGCATTTGCCAGCTGATCCTATGCCATCCTGTGCTTTGTGGGAACAGGTCTTTAAATTTGGAAATCCAGGAGAGAGACCGGAATCCCCAGAAAGACAAGTTAAAATCCCTGTACCAAAAGCAATCCCGTGACACTCATCCACCAGCCCTTCCTTCTCCACCACTTTTCCCGGATGCCTGCCTTCTCCAGCAGGCAGAAATTCCTATTTAACCTACCAGCGTTCTTCCAGCATTTTTTCAGCCACTGAGGAGAGAAGGGAAATTGCATACCAGTCCAAACGATTAGACTGAATGATCACCCAATGCTTTATGAGTGACATTAGCACGAGGATCAGCTCACTCCTATTTTTATCGGATGCTCTTCATTCAACTTCTACTTTGGCCTTCAACACCACATCAAGCACCACCCCAACTTCAACAAGGCAGCTCAAGATCAATCTGCCCTCACTGTAGCACCGCTGGCTTCCATGTTTTGTCTGCCACCGCCCTGTGGTCCCTCTCTCTCCTGGTCTGCCCTTTAACGCACCCCAAATGCGCTCCGCGGGATGCTCCGAGGTGTGCGGGACCCACAAGGTCCCCCGCGTCCCCCACTTTGTGTGCGGGAAAAGGACGAGGAGCGGCAGGAGCGGCTCTGCCGCCGCCTGCTGCCCGGCGGGGAGGGAGCTCAGCGCATCCTTCCTGGGATACACAGGGATTACAGCTGTGGCCTCCTACTAGAGAAAAAAAGGCAGGGAGGAAGAAAAAAAAAAAAAAGGCAGGGAAGAAGAAAAAGGCACTACAGAACATCCTACCCAAACCACCAAGGTGCTGGGGAAATCAAAGCCCAGAAGGCATAAGAGCAGCTATAAACTTAAAGCTAGATTTTTTTTTATGCCATCAATACGGTCCTCTCAGCTGTCGTGCTGAAACAGCACTGCTTTCCCACTCAGGATTTTAGGAGATCGTAGGGAGAAAGAAGAAGCGGTGCCAGCGCGGGGCTGTATCACAGCCACCCCTCACACCACTGGCACGAGACAATCCTGTACAAACACCAAGCTCTAAACCAGAAAGTATAACTAATAGAGCTGACTGGAAAATCAAATTGGTTTTGAACTGGAAAGAAGGGCAGTTAGCAAGCAACCAAGGACAGTACCCACCTGTAAAGTCATTTTTTCTTGTTAGCCGGCCAGCCCTGCCAGCAAGGTGAACAAACGTGGGACAACGAGGGGAGGAAGGACTTCCCAGCTCCAGCAGGGCCTTGCACCAACAGGGCTGCTCCCAGGCGCTCCGGGCAGGAACCCGCTCACACAGGTCTCCCAAGAAAAGAGCAAGAGCTCACCACCTAACACTGCCCCTTTCCCAGAACCACATGGGGTTGGAAGGGACCTCTGGAGATCATCTAGTCCAACCCCCTGCCAAAGCAGGGCCACCCAGAGCAGGTCACACAGGAACGTGTCCAGGTTTGAATGTCTCCAGAGAAGGAGACTCCACCACCTCCCTGGGCAGCCTCTTCCAGGGCTCTGCCACCCCCACAGGAAAGCAGTTCCTCCTCATCTTTAGGTGGAACTTCTTCTATTCAAATTTGTGCCCATTTCCTCTTGTCCTGTCCCTGGGCACCACTGAAAAAAGACCAGCCCCATCCTCTTGACACCCTCCCTTTAAGTATTTATCAGCATTGATCAGATCCCCCCTCAGCCTTCTCTTCTCCAGACTAAAAAGCCCCAAGTCCCTCAGCCTCTCCTCGTAAGGGAGATGCTCCAGGCCTCAAATCATCTCTGTAGCCCTCTTGGCATTCCCCTGCTTGCAAGGAACACCCTTGGCATCCTCCCACCTGAAGTTGAGGTCCCTTGCCTACAGCACCCCATACCCTGTTCTACCAACTCAGCCCACTGCTCCCTCCCTCAGCCATCACCTCCTGCCCCCTCATTCCCAATTTAAAGCCTTCTGGCCAGACTGGCCAGCCCCTTGCTGAGCTCCATCTTGCTCTCCCTGGCCAGGGGGGTCCCGTCTCTCCCACCCAATTGCTCTCATTGGCCCCAGCTGCACCAGCAGTCTCTCACCTGCAACCTCCTCCCCTCCTCCTCAAGCCCTTTCCATCGCTGGCAGGACCCACCCCTGGGCCCCCATGCCCTTGACTAACCCCTCCGGGGCCACGAAGTCCAGCTTGACCTTTCTGGGTCTCCCCTAGCAGTGGTGTGGTGCACCCCCTGCCTGGTTGCTCTTCCCCACCTCAGGCAAAAAAATAGAAGCTCAAAAGCATCATCCCAGGGAGGATGACTATGGAGATGGTGAAGGACAGGATAGCTCTGGGAGTTGAAGTGGTTAAAAACCACTTTCACTTGTGGGTTTTTTTATTTTTTTAGAAATCATTGCCCACTGTTCTTCCTGGTGGGCAAGGTCCCCAGCCACAGGATGGAGTCCCGGGGCGGCGATCCCTGCCCTCCCCAGGTCTCCCTCCCCAACACAATGGCAAACTCCCTGACTTCCCCTTGGAGCATGGAACCAGCCCACACAAGTGGACAGCAAGGCTCCTTCCCCCAGGAAAACTTACAGATGAGAAAGCTTAGGCTGAATTTTTTTTCCCCCCACGAAACACAAAACACATTGGGAAACCTACTCAGGCTGCTTCCACCTCGCTTCCCAAGAGATTATCTCAAAATGCACTGCCAAGACGTTCAAACATTAAAACACAGACTAACTGCATGGTAATAGTCTTCTATTTCTACTATTGTCCCTCCTACACAGCTTTCTGGGATAAAAGCTTACTTGGATAGATAGTTGATCAGGTTGCAGTCAACAGGATGTGTTGTTCTCAACTATCTTCACGATCCATACGTATTTTACAGCATTACTGGAAAAACCAATCAGGAAACGTCTCTCCCATTAAAGAAAGTACAGCTGCTGTCTGGGCACGCCAGGATGGTTAAGCAGTACGGCGTTTGCTGAGAACACTGGGTCTTGTGCTAAAAACAAAGCTTCCGCCTGGTTCTTCCACTTCTCAGACCAGTGGTAACAGCTGCAGACTCCTGCACTTGCCCCACAACTTTTACTTTTAAGACTATTAAAGGGAATCAACTGCAATATAGTGGTTTTGGGTTTTTTTCCAAACAAAAAATGTCTCAAGTCAGTAATAGTAAAACTCTTCAAATACATTTATTTGTCACCGATGAAAATACTGTACAATACCCAAGAAAAGAGGTGGGGAAAGGCAATGTGTTAAGACTGGCTTTCATCAACATCTTTGTCTGGATCCATCTCTGCAGCTTCGCTCTCCTGTTGCTGTTTTTTCCAGAGTTTAGCCATAGCAAGCAATTTGAGATTAGGCTGATTGGCAGTATCTTCTGGGAAAATATAGTCATAGTATTCCTCCCAGCCAGCATCAGACTAGGGAAAAAAAAAAAATACCACAAAGCAAGTTTAATTTGCATGTTAATGTTAGCTATTAGAAGGTGCTTCTAATAAGCATAACAGTGAGATAAAATTAAAATCAATGTTTGTTAGACCGTCCATAGCAGCTGAAACACAGCTGAAACCAATGAGCTGAATGGCCGGAAGGCAGTACTGCTTCTGCTGTGCATAATGAGCAGGCAGATTTGAGGGACAGCCTGGCTACAGTTTCCCAAACAAAGTCAAGGAACAAACACTGTCTGCACGGTACTACCTAAAGCTGTTTTGATTTGGCCATAGTAGGAGTTTAAAGTAAAGACAGCAGCGAGCACCTGGTACGAGTGTCTCACTCTGAACCGACTGCCCACCCAGGCTGCTGAAGAGCAAGGAGCTCAGCAGGACGTGTTTTGGCCAATGCTTTTTTTCAATTACTGCACTAAAAATCAGTATGCAGTTATAGCATCCATCACAGCCGACTTTATTTTGTGTACCAGACCCCAGCATAAAGCCACCAAGGACTCAAAGTGACCACTTGCATAATTATTCCTCTTACCCCATCTTCAGCCTGCAGTTTTCTCCTCTTCTTTATTTTCTCAGGCATAAGCTTATCTATCCTCTCTTTAGTGGTATCAGTTCCAAACTCCTCTTCAAAGTTTCTCCAGGATTCCAGAAGCATGACTCTCTCCTCTTTCTCTTCACAGTTACGCATTGACTTATTAGCCTCTTCATAAATCTGCCGGCATCTCGACAAACTCTCCTCCTTCCCTGCAGACAGCTCGAACTGTGCAAAGCTGATCCATACCTGTGGTGAGAGTAAATCAAAACCAAGCTGAAACCTCCATTCCGAAGTCTGAGAGCTAAGTGATTAGTTTCAAAAAGCAAAGCGGCCAAAAAAGCAGATGTCAATGCACGTCTAAAATACGTTTTCATAAGCAGATACCTAGAAAATTCACGTCTGTTCCACAAGTGTGAGATTTGCTTCATTTTGGCACGAGAGAATATTCAAGTAAACTACACTGACAGATTTCTTGCCGTTGTTTCCAATCAACGTCTGAATTTAAGCAAATGGCAGCACCAAACTACACTGGACAAATCACAACAATTTTTATCGTGGGCTGTTCTTCCAATTAAAATTCCAAAGCTACTCAGAAGGAAGAGGGCTGCTCGGAAACCTTCTGCAAAGCCTTCCTTCATGTAAGATACACCTGTTGTAACATGTAATGTAGAAATGTCTCTCCCCTTTTCATGGCACAGGCACGGGACTGAACTCAGGCTCACTGTTGATTTGAAAAAGCCAGAAAACCAGAAAACCAAAGGCTTCTTCTCCACTGTGGACCAGACTGAAGACCAGTTCTGTGTTCTACGTCCCCATACATACCTTAACATGCTGTGTCCGCTGAAGTAACCTGCGGTAAAGATTTCTTGTTTTCTCATACTCTTCTTGCTCAATTTCAAAGTCGATGTAGGATTTCCAAAGAACCTGCAAAAGGAGAAAAGTCTCTCACTATGTTCATAGCACACTGCGATAACAAAAAGGAAAAAAAGAAGAAAAAAGAAAAGAAGAGGAGCATGGATAAAGGTGAAATTTCTCTGAAAAAAAAAAAAATCAGAGATCAGAGTATTTATTGACTGTACAAGCTAGGATTAGGACTCAGCAATATTAATTCTTATGCACATAATCCATTAAGCATGTTTCTCCCCCACCATGTGTTATCATGGGTTGCACAGTCCTGCACACCCTGCTAAGAAACAGATGTTAAATTAATGAGACACAGGCTAAGGCACTACGGAAAGCAGTTCTGATCAAGCTGGTAGATTATTTACATTTTAATTAGCCACACTGTGTAATAAATACCCCAAAATGGTGCCAACTGTAAAGTTCTTCTACCCCCTTACCTCTGGCATGTCTAGCCGGGGCTGGCCAATGGCCAACTCATATATTGCACGAGCTCTATCAATATCGCCAAGAATGGTCTCCAGTTCAGCAAATTTAATCCACGATGTGCAGTTTTCTGGTGCAAACTCCAGGAATTTTTCATACAGCTTTCGGCAACGATCAAATTCTCGCAATTGTAACTCCAATTCGATATAACCTTTAAACAGTTTGTTTTTTGGACATTTACCTATGGATGTCCCCTGTTAAGCAAAAAAAAAACCAAAACCAAAAACCACTTCAAGGTCTTGCAAGGAAAAAAGCCCACTCTAATTTCTAAATATTTGTTTATTCTCCAGTATTTGAACTAAAATTAATTTTTGAGCAATTTGGTTAGATTTCATACTGGCTCTGATAAGTCTTAAAAAACAACATTTGCAAAATGAGTGTGCATCCTTAAATGTCAAGAAAAAGTCTGAAAGCAAAAAAGCTTCTAACTTGTTACACTTTCACGTAAGATGGATTCCCCACAAAGCATGAGTTGAAACTCATCCTGGCTCATCAAATGAACACTTCATCTTGCATCAAAAGCTGAAGAAAGCACAGTACCAGTCTGTACCGGTCTTCCAGGCAAGCAGTTCCCAAGTATCTTATAAAAAAAATTGTATCAAGACAAACTGTCTCCTGGACCACCACTGCTGCTCATCATTGCAGGAGTTAAGAATGGGAACATCTGACAGGTATGCAGTGAGCTTCACTCTTGGAGTCACTTCTGTAGACAACTAGTATTTATTCAGCACTGCAGCCTCTGTTCCTTCAAGCCAACGTGAATTAAATTATTTCAGATCAAACTCCCTTACTACAATTCTCCTGCACGACTTTCCTACACATTGATTAACTTGGCACTTAGTAAAAATGGAGGAAACCACCATTTAGGAACACCTAATTGGTCACCGTTTTGGCTCTCAAACTCTATAAATGCCTTTTCTATTTCAAAATATGCTCGGTTCTTCCTTACACACCCCTCACTGCTAGCATAAACTCCAGCTGATCTCCTGTCTCCATGTCCCAGCATCTCTCAGGTCCTGAGAAAACAAGGAATCCACACACAATCTGCAGTCAGTGAAAGTAAGGCAGAGCAAGGCACTGCCTCCATGCTGATGAGAGCTTCAGCATCAGGAGCTGGACCTCCTCTTCTGCATGCTGACAGTGCAGGACCCTGACCTCAGGACAGGAGAAAGGTTTCTTGCCAAAGAGGTGGCTCAAAGTCAACTTGTTGCAAAAGAAAAAAAGAAACTGCTTTCCAAACCCAGGTCCAGTCCAAAAATGTATTATGGCTTCCAAAGCAGCCTTTCCAGAATCTCCTGTTATCATTTACCCCTAAATAAAAGAAGGCCAGAAGCAAGGTGCCAAAAGTTGACTATGGTAATGTTGAGTAATGGTATCTTAAGCCAAGCTAGAACAGCAGCACACTTCAGGACAGATGGTTGTCTTCTCCTGCAAGGAGACAGTAACAGCCTCACAGGGGACTTAACCCTTCCTTTTGTTCTGGTCAAGGGCAGGAGGCCAGTTCAAGAGGCAAAGCTTTACTGGCACACTGGGGGCAGACTTGGTCCAGTGTCAGCTACAGATGGCCATTCATGTTTATGCTCTAATCACTGCTGTGCCATGGGCTTGATGGAAATCCCATCAGTTTCCTTGTTAAAGTCAAACCACCTCAACCATTATCAACATTAGCTTTCTCTCAAAATTTTAATGCTATCACCGAGCTTATTTAGAATATCTGAATCGTAGGGAAAGAAAGCTTGTAATTTCAAAAGGCTTTGATGCCAAAATGTACTCCATTGCTCTCTGACACGCTGACATTCACACAGTGAACTCCACACAGAAGCTCCCGAGCCTGCCCCAAGTCCCTGCGATTGCTTCTATCAGCAACCTGGTGGCTGGGACTCAAACACTCTATTTGGCAAGTCTTAGGTTTATTTAAAATGCTATTGTTTGTACAAGTATCATTTAAAAAAATTAGCAGCAGTTAAAAATTTCCAAGTGGGCTAAGCCGATTTGGGTGCTCCTGCATTCAGATGTGTGTTTTGTCAGCTGAAACGAGAAAGCTACATTCATTTCTGCCCAAGGCTAATTCATCATATCAAGCTATGCTTCTTTTTAAATCATACATGACAGTAAACACTGGTCCCTGCAGACTTCTCAGATGCTTTATTTAAGTGGATTAAACCAGTAATTTATAAAGGACAATTTAAGATCTTTTAATGCCATTCCCTTGTTACTATTAGTTAGTAAAGTCAATTATGGAATTAACGAAAGCTTACCAAAGCTCTTCTGGCAAGTGGAAGATTTTTCTGGCGTATTTCAAATTGAGCATACAGCAGCCATATTTTGGCAAATGTAAACTGAAAGAAAAAGAACAATGTGATGCTTGGGTTGGAAGCTTAGTAGAGCCTTAGTAGAAGCTTAGGGTTAGAACTGCAGATGTTCATTAGTAAAATAATCACTCTGTCTATACAAGATGTTACTGTTACTGCAACTAATTGCATTTGACCTCAGTGTTTTCCTGCTAAAAAGTTGAAAGTTCATACACCTGCTCTCTAGAACAGGACAATATACTCTATCACTGGATGAAAGCAAAAATAGCCAGGACAGAAGTCTTCTCAAACACACAAAATGGTTCATTAACCAATTGATTGGCAAAATATCAGCTATCACTGAATCAATTATTAGCTAATCAACTTGTAATAATTACAGATTAATCCTAATCTACACATCTGATATTCAGATGACATGATTAATGACAAATTACAAAAGGAAGTACATGATCTAAGATTTCCTGACATTCCAAGGCGATGCTGATTAATTGTTCTAAGGGTTTGGCCACACAGATATTTTAGTTAAAACTCACTGGCAACAAATGCCCACAAAACTAAAAAAAACTGTCTTGAAGACTGATTGAAATGGTTTATCAAATACATCTCCCTCAGCTGGGACTGTGCAGACAATTAGAAACAGTTGCTATAAAAGCCAGTAACCCCACATAAAATAGAGCAACAAGTAAGTATTCTCCAGAGACTATAAGCAACTGGGCTGAGAATATAAAAGTACCAATCTGAGGAAGAAAACAAGTAAATAAATAACAGGTAAGAGTTCTTCCCTACTGTTTAATAGGACTAGCCTCTGACTCTGTGCTATTTCAACTTCTTGGAGTACACATAGTAATTTGAAAATGCTAGAGAAACTCTCGCATCACATCTGTATAAGGAAACCTGACTTCAGTGCATGGCTTTCTACTTCTCACTGATGATGCAAATTACCACCATCCAACACCTTAACTTGAAAAAAAGCCCTAAACTATCAAATTTAGAGGGTGTACATTGTAAGAAACTGGAAGAGATACTTAAAGTCTCCACGAATGTACTAGCAGCCATTTGGAGCTGCTTACACACCTGAAGCTTGGCAGGAAAAAGAAAAATAAAGGATCCTATCTTGGGAATTTTAATTCAAGACTTGATACAAACAGCAGGAGGCACCATACCTTCTTGTGGGGAATGAGCTCAATACAAGCCTGATACACTTGTCTGGTTCGCTCTCCATCCTGTAAGAACAGGCAAAATTAAATACTTTCTTCACTGCTAAGATTACACTACATTTTGATTTGTGCAATGATTGCAAAACTGAGAACAGTATTCTTAAATCATTTAGAATCATGTATACCTAAGATATAAAAGTACTTATCTACTTAGTGTGCGTGATTCGAAGACAGTAACTTCTGAGAATCAGTAAGAGTCATCTTTTGAAAAGAAGATTCAGCACTAAGAACTAGACAATAAAAGCAGGAGTGTCCCCACTGGGGCACGGGGGGAAGTATTTTTCCTTTAAAAGATATCAAATTGGTATACTGTACTGCAATTCTATGAAATAAAGAGCAACTATAAAGTTACAGGCCTGATAACAGAAGAAATACTTACACAGCCTCAAAAAGCCACTATAGCAAGAATTTTACTGCTTCACAGAACAACTTCACAAATAGTTTTGTTAAATACAGAACTATTTTGCAAGTTCAGGTAACAGCCTGGAACAGGCAATTCAGATGGGATAGAAAGACCCACTTTACTTTTATTATCAGCATGTTTCTGGATGAATTGGGAGGAAACTGAAATATTTTTTCCCCTATGCATGAGAGGGAAAAATTAAGGGGGAACCTCCCCATACTTAAATAGCAAATCCTGTTGCTAGTTACACAAAACAAATAAGGCATAGTATTTTTAGTTCTCATTCTTATTAAAACATCTGTAGCTATTTAATATAAGGAAAATACATGGGAAGGAAAGAAAAAAAAAAAACTGAGTTCTTCCTACTTGCCTTTGCCTCCAGCTCTTCATATAATGCATAGTTAATCCAAAGATAGATGTATCTTTTCCAGTGTCTTTTCTCTTGAATTGGGGGAACATTGGCGATGGCTCTTTCATACACTTCTCGGACAGTCTCGGCATCTGTGTCACTTTCAACTAACCTCAGGTAGTCAAACCATGCATCGTAATTATGTGGATTTGCCTTCCAGAAAGATGGGAGCAGAGAAATGGGAAAGAAACTTCAGTAACTACAAATAACAGACCCTGTTCCGTGACTTACAGTTTTTATTCAGAATTTCTCCTTTAAGATAGATCATCGGAGTATTAACGAAAAGTGTTGGGTTTCAGGTATGCTTAATTAAGCTACAGCTTTTAGGGTAAAGTGCATTTATGTCTTTAATTTTACCTACAAACAGTCTTTAAGTGAATATATAAAAACAAACTGAGCCGTAAGAAGGGAAGAGGAAATGATGAAATATGCAGTATTCACTGAACAGCAGACAGGATTGGCACACTTATTTTCTCACAAAAAGTTATTTATACCCAGGTGAAGTGTCCTGTCACAGTTACCGCATAACAGAAGTGAAGAGGTTAGTCACAAGCTAAACTGCATTATTCCCTAAGATGACTGTGAAGGGTACGGAGCTCCACAACCTACATTAGAATGCAGAAACAAAAAAAGCAATAAATGCAAGTATTGTTGGAATTCTGCCTCCAAAAAGAACACCCTTCTCTCGGCATTTTCTTGGACTGAGCACCAAGGGTAATGTGAAACTCGTGAGCCTTCATATCACGAGACACTCCTGAACCTTAAGCAGTAGCTGGGTGAATGACGAGCCCAGAGGATATCTGGAATACGTACCTTCACCTCCTCTTCATACTGGAATCTCCTCTTGCTGACTATGATGTCTTCAATTCCCCTTCTGTCTCCAAACTTCTTCTCAAAGATGGTGTAATTCTTGAAGAGATTTTGGGCATCCTGTTTTGGAATTCTGTCCAAGGCGTACTTGTAGATGACCCTTACTCTTTCAAACTGAAAATATTAAATATCATTTGAGTAATATTTACAAAGCGGCTTCTGTCCACCCCCACAATTTCTCAATGAGCTTTTGGCAATATTTAACAGAATGATGAAGCATAGAGTATCTCAATGTAAATGACTGTTTTAAGACAAGACTAACACAGATCTCCCTGAAGAGTACACTTTGGAAAAAAATATAAATCCGTAAATATCAAAACCTACAATTTCTTATGCGTTTACAGGTCTGGAATATTTAACCTATTTTTAAGAGGTTTTTGCTTTGGGTTCACAGAATGTTTTCAATTGCTTAATGGACCGGGCACTTTAAAGAGACCATCTGGGAAAAACAAGGCTAATTTTAAATTTTTTTTTTTATTATGCAAGCCTACAACCTCTCAGGAGCTTACAAATCTGAGGATATATGTTTGATCCGATGACACTATTCTCAGACTTGGCAGATTTGGTGCCCACCTTTCTTAGAACATATTTCCTTGATGTCACCAAAAAGCAAATAGAAGATAAGCAAAAAATTGTCTCCTTAACTCGGACTACAACATCTCATACAATGCTGAAAAACACAAGTATTGCAGTGAATGTTAAGTGGCCTAGAGTTTGATACTCAAGAAGAAATCTTGTGGGGGCACTTGGTATTAGTCTGATGTATTATCAAGAAGCTCTTACTTCTTTCTGGTTCTCCTCAAATTTTGCGAAAGCCACATACAACTGCTCATCCATATGCTCTTCTCCGAAGAACTCCACTGCCCTTTCGTATACTTTCCTTGCATGAGCAAAATAGCTGTGCTTCTCTTCAAAGCGGGCATATTTGATCCAGTTCTTAACATCAGGATGAACAATAACAAGTAGAGCTATGTTAAAGAAACAGTGGTGGTTGAATTGGACATTCAAATTGCATTCTTTCCAGTGACTACAGGGTCATGGACCATTTGAAACAACTCCCAAGGATGGCATATGCAAAGAATGCAACTGGGAAGAAGATGAGAAACAGCTTTGTGCTCTAGCAAGAACGTAAAGAAAACTTAAAAAGGAATAAAAATCAGGCAAGGTCAGGGAGAAGTCTAAGGAGGAGAAATCTGAAAAAAAAAAATAATCAAAAAAGCTGGAAGTATGAGTGCTGTGAAATATCCACTACTGTGGCAGTATGTACATTCACTTAACTGATTCTGGAGGCATAGACTAAACGTGATTTTAATACCTACTGCTGGCTCTCAGCATGGTGGCTTACTCCCAGCACACCACAGTAAAAAAGAGTACAGGGACATAGCTGGAGACAGAACAGATAAGACAGACATGAAGAATGCAGGCCTCAACTTAGGCAGGTGTTGGGATGCATAAAGAAGGATATATCTCTCATAAATGGTACGCGCCCTGTCCACCTCCTTGTATCTCAGCTCAAAGTTAATGTAGGAATGCCAAGCTTGCTCTTCTGGTTGCCACTCCATCCAACGTTCAAACACCTGACGTGATCCAGCAACATTCCCCAACATCTCTTCCATGTAAGTATACTTATACCTTAGAAAACAACATCAAGTTTTTATAAACACATAGTAAACACGTAAATGAAAGGATTTTTTGAGTGCTTAATAAGAGCATTACTGAGATTTCTTCACCTATTTCCCACCTGCACCCCAGAAATGCCTACAGATACTGTTGCGATTGGCAGCGTGCAGGCACGCTAACATCCTTCTGTCCCAACACTCTTACCACTTGAAAAGTAAACCTTTCCAAAACTTAAGCCTTCCTCTTTTTTTCAGGCTAGCCTAAAGACTTGGAGAAACAGAAAACAATGCACTTCTGAATAATACCAAAATAGAAAAATGATCAGTAGTCTTTCGGGGAAGAAACAACGCCCCACTCTCTGTACATACCAGAACTGGTTGACCCTGGGAAGGGTGGTAATGGCTCGATCCCAAATGTTTCGTGCATGATTAACCTGGCGGTTCTTCATTTCCATTTCTGCATATTTCAGCCAGAGTGTAACATTTCTGTAGTCTACATCTAAAGCACGCTCGTAAATGGAACGGGCTCTGGAAAGCAAAGAGAAGTGAGCTGTTTATGTAATGTGCCTCCAAGACTTTGGTGGTGTTTGTCAACTTGCATCTTAAAAGGTTTATAAGATGCATCATAATTACCTCTGTATTTCTTTTAGGCTTTCCTCCCATTGTGCGTACTTTATCCAGTTACTGATAACAGTCCTGTTTTTTCTTATGTTATCTTCAAAAGTCTGAGGAGAAAGTTATTTCTGTAAGTAAGAAATCCCTCTGTGCAGGTCAATCTTGTTATAAATGGCTTATGGAATATTACTATTATTGGAATGAACTCCAGATGTCTTACACCCATTCAGATGTAGTAACAAATCATACTCAATACAACACTCTCTAAAAATTGCATAATGGAGAAGCTAGAAATATAACTTGATACCTCAAAAACTGATGGAATAATAACTGACAGCACTAAAATCCTACTTTTCAATCTCCCACTTAGTGTTTCGATAGCAACATTCCCTGGACAAATGGAATCCAGTCATCGCAGACAACTCTGAATGTACACGGACGCACCGGCACAAGCGTATTCACTTTGACCTGTATGTACTATTGCTCTAAACTTCTTTAAAGCAAGATGCCTTATTCTTATTCCCTGGATTTAATATGCTGACATCAAATGTGCTAGACAAGTTTCACTGCTCAGTGCAAGACTGAGGGCCTCCTCAGCCTTGTGTTTAGCCAGGATCAATGCTATTGGTATTCAACACATGGCCAAACATAGTTCGACAGAGTTAACGTGGAGGCTTGTTACTACCATTCATATGAGAGATGAAAAAAGATAATATGAAAAATTATTTTTGCAGCGCTGTGGTCTTGATTGTCTGACTCCAGTTGCTCCACATGCACCTGAGTGAGGTATACACCAGCACCCAGGGCAGTAAGACCCAAACTGTCACATTTAGACACAGCTGTTGGCTGTATCCAAAAAATTGTTCTGTACTGAAAACATTTGAAGTTCCCTGTGAAGGATATGCTTGCTTTGCTGATCCTGGACAGCAATTATCAAAGGAAAAAGCAGAAGAAAACTGTAGATAAGTTTGCACAAGCAAAGCAAATCTTTTAAAGAAAAGAAAAAAAATACACCTGCAATATCACACGCAAAATGGTAAGGTTTTTAAGACAATCATCAATCATAATGGTGATTAGTGCAGAAAGTTGTGTTCTAAAGTGTGCCAAATAATATCGTAATTGTACGGAACAGAAATATCACTTGCAAACACACTCTGTATTCTTTTAAACAGCTGAGGTGGAAAAAAAACCAGCATTCCTGTAAAGCTTGCTAATGTCCTGTCATGCTGACTGGCCAGCTATCAGTGGTGATGAAGAAACTGCATGTCAACAACCTATGTAACTACTCTTCCAGTGTTCTGAACACCTTTAACATGGTCACAAGTGATATGTTGTGTACTGCCAAATTCTATGTTAAACGACGAATGTATAATGTACAACTTTTGCATGCAAGTAGCATTTTCTGGGCAAGTGTTAGGGTTTTTCTTTTATGAACTGCTGCTCATTTGGAAAGTCTACACGTAATATATGCTACATCTTGTTTAAATTTAAAAAAATAGTAAAATTATAAACATCATGACTATAATTATTTATTTTTTTTTTGCCTTTACCTTCCTTTTCCGGAGTTTATAGTCATTTAGCTCTTCAACATCTGTGATCTTCTGTTGAGGTGGTGGTGGAAGAAGTTCAAGTTCTCTCTCTTTTGCCTCTCTTAAGAGCTGTTCTGCTGTGATCTGAACTTCGGCGGGTGCTTTATTTTTCACCTGTAAAGGCAAGCGCCTTGATACGCACTTTCCCCTTCTAATACAAAACTAAAAAGCCCCCTCATGCCTCATTTACTCCGGTGCCTTCATTATTCACAGAAGAAGGATGCGGAGACCCCCCCTCATGACAGGGCCAGCACCAGCCCGGGCCATCAGGAGAGGCAAAACTTCCAGAGGCCGCAGGCGGCTCCGCTCTCCCGGCCCGGCGGGGCCCGGCCGCCCCAGGGGACTCGGCGCTGCTCCAAGGATCACGGCCCGGCCGCCTGGGCCCCCC
>JAHREE010001392.1:948960-1061400 GCA_033628505.1 Tringa tobata
GTGCAGCTGGAGCGTGGCCAAGCGGCGCCCCCTGGCGGCTCGGCGGACGGGGGGGGGGGTCTGGGCTCCTCCTGCCCGCGGGGGCTGTGGGCGCCCCGGGCCCGGCGGGGCTGACGGCCGTGAGGGCGGTGAGCGGGGCTTTCACGGTGTGGTAGGGTCCCTGCTGCCGGGGGGTGGCCCGAGAGGTGTTAATAGTGTGGGCGTTAAACTCCTGTCCCTCTCCCCCGAGCTTTGCCCGGTCTGCAGAGCGGGTCACCGGCCTTTGGAATTGGGGTCTGGCCTTTCCGAGGGTGGGAATTCACTCTACTCTGGTCGTTGTCCCCCTCTGCTCCCCACTGGGGAGGCCACAACTGGAATATCCTGCGTCCAGTTCTGGGCTCCCCAGTTCAAGAGAGACAGGGAACTGCTGGAGAGAGTCCAGCGTAGGGCAACAGAGATGATGGAGGGATTGGAGCATCTCCTTTAAGAAGAAAGGCTGAGAGAGCTGGGGCTCTTTAGCCTGGAGAAGAGAAGGCTGAGGGGAGACCTTATCAATGCTGACAAGGATCTAAAGGGTGGGTTGAGGGAGGATGGAGCCAGACTCTTTCCAGTGGTTCCCAGCGACAGGACAGGGGGCAACGGGCACAAGCTGGAACATGGGAAGTTCCACTCCAATCTGAGGAAGAACTTCTTTGGGGTGAGGGTGGCAGAGCCCTGGAAGAGGCTGCCCAGGGAGGGTGTGGAGTCCCCTTCTCTGGAGATCTTCAAGCCCCACCTGGATGCCGTCCTGAGTGATGTGCTCTGGGCAGCCCTGCTTTGGCAGGGGAGTTGGACTGGATGATCTCTAGAAGGTCCCTTCCAACTCCGACAATTCCATGATTCTGTGAACGGCGGACAGGCCGCAGTCGCTGCTGCGGAGTCCAGGCCTGGGATGGGTGTCACCTGCCTTCTCTCCAGGTGTCCTGCAGAAGTCCTCCGAGATGCACACCTGTACGGTATAGATGTACTTGTTTGGAGTTAGTAACAGGAAAAAAAAAAACACTTGTGCTTAAAAAGAGAGTATTTGTTTAAGGAGGCAGAGAGGAAATTATTCTAAGCGCTACTTTGGAGGAGGAATGGTTCTTTATCCACTCGTTTTGCCAAGTCTCATCAATGGTATGCCGCTCGTGCAGTAGAGATACAGGAGTTGCTGCAGGAACAGTGCATTTTCTTATGAAAAGGTACATTTTTAATGTGTGAATGCTGCTTTCTCTCAGTTGAGATTATGTGAGCGTTTAGAGCCTTTAAGGGGGAGCTAGTGGAGAAGGGATGGTATTTTTTTCAATGCGTTAAGTTAAACAATTGAATATGGGAAGGTGGCAAACTGTTTTACTCAGTTGAAGTGATCTTGATGTTACACTTAAATTCGTTAATAACATTCTAAAATTCCTATTTGTTTTGATATATGACGTTGACAATAAAAAGTAAGTATTTTAATAGTCTCACAGTTTGCAGTTACTTAATATGTATAAGTGAATTATGCAGCTTTTTTCTCTGCTTATTTTAAGAATCATCTGTCATTTAGCCCTTAGTATAGTTGCCTTCCACTTCACTATGAAGTATATATATATAATCTTACAACTTCAGACATTTGAGAAGTTGTACACACTTGTACACAAGTATTTTTTTCCTTGTAGGTGTTATTGTTATACTCACTAATAAGTATGCTCTAGTCTAGCTAGTTCGTTCTATGTAACCACAATTCTGGTTACTAAGCACACACGTTAAAACCTGCAGAGGACATTTTGCCTCAGGCTGGTGCCAGGACCTCTTTGCAAATATATTTTTGCACGACTGAGATCTGTGATGTTACCGATAACGATATCTTGACTGTCAGTGAAAGGTATAGCTGTACATGTGACTTTTTCGGTAGTTAAAAGGTCTGAAAACTCCAGGTTTCCCTTGTTATCCCATTGTTGTTGGGATGTGTGGGACCTAATAACTGGGCATCACACCTGGGTTTGGAGCCCATGTTAGAAATGGTTATTGTGTTTGGTAGATTGGTAAGTGTGCTCTGCTATTCTAGGTATGTTGGTTATTTAGGCTTTTCTTTTTAGTTAGTAAGGCTATATTTTGCACAAGTATATATAAGAAACTGCAGAAAATCATTGCGTTTGGTCAATTTGTTTTACATGCCTGATTCTTGATTATGTCAGAACAGGCTACAGTATTGAATAGCAACACAGCTGAAAGATAAATGAACTGTTAGCTGATAGTCACAGATGGTCTGAATGCCTGTTGCCCCTATGTGTTCTGAAATTGCTAGGTGTGTCAATAAATCACTTGAACCTGGCAAATTCTGTGAATGTGGAACCACAGCAATGTTTTTCTTCTGGGCAGGGAAGCTATAGAGCTTTCAACTCCTCATGAAATTTAAGCATTGCTGTTGACTTAAAAAGAAATTTGAGGAGCTGTTTTGGACAATATGCACTTAACTCACCTAAACTGCTCTTTAATTTTACCAGGACATTCTTATCCTGACTGTTTGCAGCTGATCCTCCCAACCCTGTAGGCTTAAGGCTATTAAGTTTGAAATTGTTAATGATGGACGCTGTTCTGATAGATAACATGCAAATACCTAAAATGAATAAATGTAAAAGCAATTTATAGCCTATTAAAAACATTTATTTCCTGTGTAGAATACATATAGTAGGTACAATTGCCTTCTGTATGGCTACTTGTGCACTGTTTGCATGTTGTATTTTTGTGCAGGCAGTATGTCTTTTTTTAGAGGTCTACAGGAACTAGGTACTTAAATCCATCCGAATCACACTTCTTCACATTTTATATAAAAAACCATTTCAAGTAACTGTGTTGAACAATGGATTGCAGCGGGATCTGCCAGAACAGCAACGTTTTCTTTCTTTCTTGTTGCAGTCTGTAAAATGACTACAATAACTTCTTCAAGAGGAAACACAGAAGTGGTCAGTGCCAGAAGAACAGAATCACGTGATGTTTCAGATATTATAGGACTCTTCAGCGATTTTACAGATGCAGTTTTTGGAAGGATTGATGTCATGTACCTCTTGTAAGTAACAGTATTTTAGGGACACTGACTCCAAGTTTCTTGGAGGAAACTTCAAGAAATTGTGTTACGTTTAAAATGGCAGAAAACGCTATGAGCCTTTACATGGTGTGGCGTAATGGCTCTTTATGCTATTCACAAAAAGGGAAAGAAAATGTGCTCCCATGTCTTCTCTGTGTCACACATGCACAACTTTGTGCAAATGTGGATCACTGCTGCCAGTATGGCAGACAAGATTTGACTCTATACTAGCTTTCTTTTTATAAAAGTTCAGAAGAAATGCTTTTGAATAGTACCAGATTCCAGTGTCTGCTGTCTGCCAGACCTAACAGAATCCTTTTCCCTGTTGGAGAGTGGTTAGAAGTAGAGGGGCAGGGACTGGGGTTTTTAATCTCTGCGTGGCCATGACTGTTCTGGGGTTTTTTGTGTGTATGTCTAATTCTTTTCCTTCTCTTCAAATTTCCTCTTAATGGAAGGAATTTGTTATTTTTTGCCTCTCATTATTCTACATTGGGAGACAGGGTCTATCTGCCATAAAATGTGTTTCAGTGTGCCTTTTTTTTTCATGCCCCTGAGATACCTAGTATCCTCCATTGACATCTGTATCCTAGCTGCTCGCGTGGCAATGTCCTTAGCAGCAATGAGTGGTTGTGGAGGAAGTTCCACAAGTTCCTTCTGGAGCTTGTGGAAGTGGAAGGAAGCTGGAAGTTCCTCCACAAGTTCCTTCTGGAGGAAGGCCAACATCACTCCAGTCTTCAAAAAGGGCAAGAAGGAGGATCCTGGTAACTACAGGCCAGTTAGTCTCACCTCTGTCCCTGGGAAGATAATGGAGAGACTCATTCTTGAGGTCATCTCCAAACAAATTGAAGAACGGGGGGTTATTGGAAGTGGGCAACATGGGTTTACCAAGGGTAAATCATGTATGACCAATCTGATAGCCTTTTACGATGTTATAACTGGTTGGTTGGATGATGGGAGGGCAGCAGATGTCATCTACCTTGACTTCAGCAAGGCTTTTGACACTGTCTCCCATAACATCCTCATTGGGAAACTGAGGAAGTGTGGGCTGGATGAGGGGACAGTGAGGTGGATTGAAAACTGGCTTTGTGACAGGACCCAAAGGGTGATGATTAATGGAGCAGGTTCAAGCTGGATGCCTGTAACTAGTGGTGTCCCCCAGGGGTCAATACTTGGTCCAGTATTGTTCAATATATTCATCAGTGACCTGGACGAGGGGACAGAGTGTATCCTCAGCAAGTTCACTGATGATACCAAACTGGGAGGGGTGGCTGACACCCCAGAGGGCCGTGCTGCCATCCAGCGGGACCTGGACAGGCTGGAGAGCTGGGCAAGGAAGAACCTCATGAGGTTCAACAGGGATAAGTGTAGGGTCTTGCACCTGGGAAAGAAGAATGTTAAGCATCAATACAGGTTAGGCACGGACCTGCTGGCGACAAGCTCCGAAGAAAAGGATCTGGGGGTCCTGGTGGACAATAAAATGACAATGAGCAAACAGTGTGCTCTTGTAGCCAAAAGGGCCAACGGAATCCTGGGCTGCATAGGAAAGAGTGTGGCCAGCAGGTCAAGGGAGGTCATTCTCCCCCTCTACTCTGCGCTGGTGAGGCCACAACTGGAGTACTGTGTCCAGTTCTGGGCTCCCCAGTTCAAGAGGGATAGGGAACTACTGGAAAGAGTCCAGCGTAGGGCCACAAAGATGATTCGAGGACTGGAGCATCTCCCTTATGAGGAGAGGCTGAGAGAGCTGGGACTCTTTAGTCTGGAGAAGAGAAGGCTGAGGGGAGACCTTATTAATGCCTATAAGTATCTCAAGGGCGGACTGAAGGAGGAGGGAACCAGACTCTTTTCAGTAGTTGCCAGTGAGAGGACAAGGGGCAATGGGCACAAGTTGGAACATAAGATGTTCCACTTGAATATGAGGAGGAACTTTTTCACAGTGAGGGTGACGGAGCCCTGGAAGAGGCTGCCCAGGGAGGTCGTGGAGTCCCCTTTGGAGATTTTCAAGACCCGCCTGGATGCCGTCCTGAGTAGCATGATCTGACATGCTCTGGGTGGTCCTGCTTTGGCAGGAGAGTTGGACTAGATGATCTCTATGGTCCCTTCCAACTCTAAAATTCAGTGAAATTCAGTGAAATTCAGTTGTAGAAGTCTTTTGTTACCACTTCTTCATCCCTGGAGATAGTGATGAGCCTTCTGCGCTTCATCTTTCTGTGCAGTGATGAACAGCAGACAGAGACAGACTGTGTCAAATGCTGATGGGTCACTTAGGTTTTTTTCCACTTGACTTAATGGCAAATGTCTCGGATGCAAGCTATTTGAGCTAAAAATACAGATGTAGGAAGAAACATATGAAGAAGAGGGAGCATTTAAGTCTTGCATATCAAATTCATAGTAAATGAGGGTTTGAAAAGTCATGTGAATTGTTATAATGCCAGAACACACTAAATAAATATTTGGAATTGAAGCAATAATGTCAAGTTAGGATGTGAGTAATGAAGTTTTATTGAGACCTGATCCTGGGAGAACTTTTGAACCTGGTTAGTTTTGCTCTTCTAACAAGCTTGGTAACTTTTATTTTTGTACTTTCTTCAACTTCTGCAAAATTAAATTGTTTTCACAGAGAAAAATCCACTCTTGCTTTGACACTCTGCAACGAGAAGAATGAGGTTATAGCCCATGCTGCTTTTCTGGACTATCCAAATTGGAATATCACTGATCAGTCTGATTGGGAATCATTCTTACATGAAAACTACATGAACAATAAATGCACTGTAAGTAAACTGTGTGATTTTTAGTTGCATTTGCATTTAAGCCTTAGGTATGAAAAATATGCATGGATACCTAAAATCTAATTTAGGTAGACTTGAGGCATTGGGATGTAGAAGGTGATTATCGGATTCCTTACTAAACTCTGAGGTGCTCGTAAGCCCACAAGTGCCTGTGCTTTTGCCACTACAGTAACTGAGGGCAACTGTAAGGATGCCACTGAGGCAACGCAAGTCCTTGCTTTGCCAGACACATGCAGAACACATCTGATGCATTGTGATAGGAATTTTTTTTTTTTCATTCAAACACCTGTCCGGCTCTGGTGTTAGCTAACAGAACATTTACTGGTGGGTGGAATCCTTGATCTAAGGTAATTTTCACTATAAGGGAAATGGAATCCTCGTTTCTCACCTTTTGGAATAAAGTTTTGCTGTTTTACAGAACTGAATGCAAATTTACTCTCTTCAGAGAGAGAATGAGGGACGGGGAGGGTACCCCAGCTTGAAGGATGCTACTGACACTGGGTGGAGGATCACGCTGACATGAGTGTCTTGGTTCTGGAGTGAGCTTGTTTGGTGCTGGTGCAGGGATTCCTGTGCTCTGTTCTGTGTGGTGCCAGTTTTCATACAGGCTCCTTGGTCAAGTTTATTAATCACTCTTTGGAGTTACGGACTAGGAATAGGCCCTTAGAAGTTCAGGATTCAAACGCTGCCTGCGATGCAGTCCAGCTAGGAACTAGAGCCTGTGATTGTTGAGAAAAGATAAAAAATGGTAACCATAAATACTCAAAAGCTAGGGAGCTTGTGCCAGAAGAAGGTATTGGCAGTACTGGAATTATCTCTAGACAGTTTGTTCCTCAGTTTTCCGATGTTGTTTTGGGTGACGTTAAACAAGGGCTTGCAGAGAAACTGACGAATACAGCAATTGTATTTGAAAATGCTGTGTGTGCTGTTAAAAGAAACAAAATTATTACAGCCAAAGGGAGTATAGAAAAAAAAACACCATGTAATTTTCTTGTAATCTGTTTTCTTTGTCACTTGAACAGTACTTTGTGTACAGGCATATTGCAGGCACAACCACTTCATTCACTGTGCAGCTGCAGCTGCTCCCGTCGGGTTATGCTGCGCTGTCAGTTCTGCAAGCTCTTCCGCAGGCGCCCTGCTTCACAATCTCTTGCAGCAAAGCTGCAGCTGACTTCGGAGCACAAGGGCATACAAAGAGAAAAGACTGAAAAAAAAAGAAAAAAAAAAAAAAGAAAGAAAAAAGAGAGCTTGAGCACGTTAGGAATTACTACTCGTAAACAGCAGTGAAAGGTACTTTGGAACATTGACGAGGAGCAGAACAACTCTTCTTTTTATAGAATGGAGATTATTTCCTGAATATCTACAGAAGATTCAGTACATCTTTTATGCTTCTGCACCAACAAAACAACTGAAGCTATTCTGAGTTATAGCTTGGGGAGATACCGTTGATTAACTGCAGGTTAAATCCATGCAGATGTACTTTACAAAAGTGAGATCTTCTGAAAATAGGATTTCTTAAAAGTCTAGCTGACAACTATTTATCATAGAGCACAGAAATGATAAAATAGCTTAAAGGTCTGAACTAGGAATTGACTTGTGCAGAATTTAATTAGTGAAGATGCTTTACAGGATTCCCTGGTTACCATCACTATTCGGAAACAGTTACAGGCCAAATCTTGCTTCCTGGGCCTCCTCTTGGACCTCAAGAACAAAACAATTTTTTTCTTCTTTTTCCTTTTTCTTTTGCATTTAAAAACAAATGAAAAGTCTGATTTTTTAAAATTTAATTTATTTTTTTTTAGAAATGGCTTTTGTTGTTTATTCATTATAATAGCCTGTTGTCTTTGTGCTGGTCCATATACTGTGGTCTCTATTAAAATCATTTTGGCTCTAAAATTACTGCAAATTATTGGTGGCTCTAGCCATGACGTTTTACTTGAGTATTAAACTATTCAGAAGACCTCAAGTTTCCCCATTTAAAACATTTTTGTAGAAATATTTCATCTACAGGTAGCCCGTCGCTGACCCAGCACTTGAAATTAACTTGGGAGAGAACAGCTGAATTAATAGCACTTTCCATTCCAGCACAAGGGTTTTCCAGGTTAACTGGAGGCATTTAGGATAGAGATGTCTTTTAGTCTGCCCTGTTTCTGCCTGGATATTTAAATGTGTCTAATAATGTAATCTTAAAATCTTGTAATTTTTCTTACTACTTTTAAAGAAGAAACATTTTAGGAGTATAAGAAGTATGTGAGCTTTTTTGTAAAGCTAGAAAGAATGTCTTTATCAGCAAAATGTTAAATTAAATGCTGTTAGGATTTAGTTGCTAATTATCACGGTTAAATGAAAATGCTGTTAGTCTGGAATTAATACTGTTAAATATGAAATGATTTATATATGTGTTAGTCAAACAATAGTAAGCTTGAGTGTAAATCAAAAATATTAGAGAAGCACAAATTGTGATATTAAAAAAAAGTCCTTTAATCGCATAACTTTATCCACATATGTTTTGAAGTTATTTGTATATGTGAAGCTTCTCTTTTTGAGTACAGATCATATATATTGGAAATAAATGTTCATATTAATACTTGGGTTGACTTAACAAATATTAGCTACGTGGTATTTAGATTTTCATTCCTTATTTTGTAGCCATTGAACACATTGTTCATGCATCTTTTTGTGGCAAAAGAAGACTATGCAGCTGGATGTTCCCAGGAAATTTTTAGGTGAGTTCATATGTAACTTTCTGTAGGGAAGCATGTGCACTCTTCTACTGTCATTTGGAGAGGCTACAGAATTTAAAAATGCCTTAAGGTGATCACTGGATGAAAGTTAAATATCCCTCTAAACAGTCTCAGAAGGTAATAAAACATAACCTTGTATTAATCAAATCTGCACCGTTGGCTTTGAAACCAAGCTGTTACAGTGCCAAGTACGCTTCCCAAACAGTGTGGATGTTTAGCTGTATCTTTGCAGTAATTTTCCACAGAAACAGTACTGCATTTGCAAGGCAGATTGATTTCCTTTTTCCTAAATTTCCACTTGTAAAAATCAAAGCGCGTGACTGAGCAGGAAGCATAACAAGCTGTAGATGTTTCTGGAATATGCTTGTTTCTAGGTAATCTATTGATAGCTTGTTAGCTACAGATTATATGGTAAGGCTGCAAACAATACAGTGCAAACAGCACAATATATCACTGTGTTAGCTCAGTACTCAAATATAACCATTGCTCAGGTTATTCGGTGTACTCAGAATCTACATCCATAAACACTGAATTGCACTTGGTGCTGGTGCTGTTGAATTTACAGTTACTTTGTCAGGTCAAGCCAGCTCATCCAGATGCCAGGTCAGAGATCTACCAGCAGAGATCTGGCATCTTTATTTCTTTTCACTACTTGGGAGCTGATAAAAGGAGGAGGATGTTTAAAATCTAAGGGTTAGGAAATTAAGAGAGAAAAAAGGTAGGAAAATAAAAAAAAAAAGTAATAAAAAAAAAAAGACCAGATGAATTTTATATGATCTTATTTGTCATCAGTAAAATGTTTGAATTTTTGAGCCATGTGGATTCAGACTCATGAAGGAAGATTAGAGACATGAGAGAAAAGAATTCATATATTAAAAGACTAGCTGCTGTATCTGATTGATGGGTATAATGATGAAAGAATATGGTTATGTTGTTTGTCCAGGAGAGCTTTTATCACAGTACCAGAACTGCAGTTTATACTTCTCTTCATACCAGCTGAGGAGAATTTAGGTAAGAGTTTAATACTAGTTTATTCCTAAAATAAGGAGCACAATCTCAAATCTCATTATCATTAATATGCACTGTGTTGGTGGGCTGGTTTTGTGTTTGGTTTTTTTGTTTGTTTGTTTGTTTTTTCTTTTAAATATTAAGAACAGCTATCACTTTCTAAACACACAGAAAACACAGTCTTAAAGTATCCTCTAAGACATACCTTGTAAAAGAGGTTTATGTGGTTCCATGTTTGGTCCAGCAGTCCGTTCAGCAATCCATTTCCTGCAGTCTTTAAATTTGCTGAAAACAGATAGGATTTCAAACAGGAGTAAAGATCTCAGAAATATATTCCTACAAGTTTTGTAAAGATTTCTGGCTGAATAGAGATTCAAATCAGTCAGTGCTTATACTGTGATAGAAAATGACTAATAGGCCTCGTGGCACGTATATATGTGTATTCATAATCATGCACACCCATAAATTCACATGTCAGCCAGGCATCATGCCCATACATCAGAACCAGTCACATCAGGTGCTTTCTCTTATTTAGTCAAGTGAGTACAACATGGGGAGAGACATGGGAGGAAATTAGGATTTTAGAGCAGAGGTACAAAGGTGGTGAATGCACATCTTAATCAGAAAACAGCACCTGACTTGGGATTTCAGTCCTGAATTCATACTTATAAACCAAGCATCTGCATAATTACTGAATTTTTACTAGGAGCTTTCCTTGAAGTAAACTGGAACCTTTTCTGATATGCCAATTTCTAAACACCTTAGTTCCAAGTCATGATAAAAAACTTTGTAGTGGTGTGTCAGCTACAGAAAACCTGTACCTGAATAAAGGCTTTTGTCAAACCTACCCTAGCAAGAGATGTCAACCTTCCTTCAGCATAATGAGTCCTGACAAAAAGATTCTCCAGTGGCATATAGTATTGGTTATAAGACTAGTATTTTTGTAGTGATTCTCTCTCCCAATTTCTGATTTCTTTGAAGCTTATTCAGGTTTGGGGTGCTGTTAATTAATCCAGTAACAATTCTTTCACATGCTCATACTGCTGTCATTTCAACTTCATTTCTTAACTTAAAAGACTTAGAGTATTATACCATTTGTGGTTTAAGGTTTAACTCCATTTTCCTCAGTTTTGCTGATAATTTAAAATCATATATAATGAGGTTTCTCTGTTGCTCCTAACAGATTTTTGTCCTTCACAGAGCCAGACATGGGAAATGTCTTTGAAAAGATGATGACTGCTCCAGGTTCAGTAGTGGATAAAAAATTTACCTTGCTTGTGTGCCTCAGACATTGGTATCACCCACAGCTGTATGTTCGCCAAGCAAGGTAATGCAGTTTCTCCCTTCTATGAGTAGATCTTTCTGGGTTAACTTGAAGAATTTTCTTTTTTTTTGGTTTATAGTATCAGTATCTTAAACTGCTATGATTTTCCTTGATAACCTAATTAAGTAGTTTTATGATTATGCTGTTTTTATTCTACTTCATCACAAGATTAAATGTATTTTTGTAAAACTAGGTTGCTATCCAGAACACATTTTTTGTTGGTGATGTTTGTTCTGTGAATCTGCTGGCTTAATTGCATTGCTGCTTATTTTAGTGAGTGCGTGTAGTTTCCAGGTCTCTTGGAGCATATTCCAATTTGTTTTTAATTTTCCCTTGTTATGTTATATTCTGACCAGTTGAGCTAAGTCTAAATAGGAAGGCCTATTAGCTAAAAAAATTAAATAAGAGCAGAGAATGCCTACTTCCAGTAATCTTTCCTCTTTTGTACATTGTTTTTTTCTGTAAAAGCACTTCATACATTCACTCTCACTGTGTTTCAGGAGATCAGGTCTCCTCGGTGTGGCTGAGAGAGCTCGAGAATATAACGGGGTAACCCTTTTGCTTCCATCATGTCATATGTTTTATTGCATGCAGTTTGGAGCAAAGATTAATGATACACTCACACAATGTGCCTTTAACGCAGCCTTGCACTTGTTTGGGGATTCCAGTCATAAATGTCATTTAAAAAGTTAGCCTCTTAATGATTTATTTTTTTTTTCCCCTATCTGCTCGGCTGCCTGCAGTGTACAGCAGGCAGAGATGTGTATTGACCATCCCACTCTGGTGGTTTTATTTCTCCTGCCGTTTGAATTCTGCTGCTCGTGCCAGCCTTGCGTACAGTAAATAAGAAGTGCAAACTTTCTGACCCAAAGGGCCTTATGTTTTTCTGCGTGGATTGCTGGACTACAGATGCTGTCATTGCTGTGCAGACGCTTCCCCGTAGTGTGGTTGAAATGTAACTAGTATCTCTGGCCTCTGGGTTCACTTGTTTTCGCGGCGGGAAGAGTGGGCGCAAGGGGGATGTTTTGTGAAGTAATAATTTTGTTTGATTCCGAGTCATTCTGGAGTTGATTTGTTCATTCCAAATGTAAGTGGTGCTCTGTGGTTATGTAGCAGGATTATGATTAAATTAACATTTCTGGTCCTTGTAGTGGAAACTGAAGTTTAGGGGCGAGCACGTCCCTGGTACGATACTGGTGTGTGCGTGGGTCCGTACCGACCAGTGCTAACAGATGGCAGTGCCACATTAGGCATATCTCTCTGCCTGCTAAACCCACACCTGTTTGTTTATGGGTTAATTCATGCTGACATCTCAGACTGGTTTCTGACAGAAGCCTGTCTCCCAGGGAGATGTTTTACATGTATTTCATTTTACCAAATAGGCCTGAAACATACCGTATAGGTTTGGTCCGTCTTTGCAATATCCTGTTGCTTGGTGTTTGAGCATTTTAAGAAAAAAGACTGAGGCCTGACCTTGACCATTGCACACCATCCTGCTATAGGTCTGGATATTTCAATATGTTACACAATTACTTGCATGGTAACTTGATTTTCAGTTTTTAGGCTTTTTTATGAGTATTTCCTTTGAGCTGTCTACCATCTATCAGTAAGTGAATGAACCCTCATACTGAGAAGTTATCAGTAGATTAATTAATTCCTGAGGATTTAAAGTTTTTCCGTATGTTTTGATTCCAACTATTATGTTTGGGTTTTATTTAATTCGAATAAATTCTTTCTTTTGATGGCCATTGGGTATTACCACTAGAAATATTTTTGACATGACTTGAAATGTCACGTAGACCATACCAATATTCCACATAAGAGATACCATCTTGTCTAGGACTTCTGTACTTTGCTATGAATAATAAAATTGTTTAGTTTGTTTGGGGTTTTTTTTTTTGTTATTATTAAAAAACTAACCAGGAAACTGTGCTTTCTTTTAAATTGCACGGTATCTGGTGATACAGAATTCATACTTTAATATTGTCTATCAAGAGATTCTTTGAATAAACTGAATTGTGTTTGCAGTAGACACTTTGCCTTTCCTTCTCCTCTGTATTCACCTTTGTACTTCCCTGGCATCCATAGTAACGTTCAGTGGAGCCCTTTAGAGATTTATCTATCAAAGTTGTCCCCAGCCACCTGCCTAGCAACATGTTCTGGGTCAATGATAGGAGATTAGGGTAATCTCTGTTCCCTCTTCCCTTGCTTATAGATGGGGGGAGGGCGGAAAGAAGCTGTATACTTTGCTTAACCGTTAATTTTGAAATTATTCTCCAGCGGACCTTTATAACGTGCAATAAATCTGTAGTGTGCTAGAACACAGCCCGCTAGGATTTTAGATTTAAGTCTTTCGCTGGTATCTCATCACCGCCCCCATCCTTCCCGCTTTCTCCACAGCCGTGTGGCCCCCGGCGGGCGGGAAGACACCGGACCCCCCGGCAGCCGCGGGCCCCGGCCCGCAGGTCGGAGCTCGGCGGTGGCGGTGCCGGGCCGCTAGGGGGCAGGAGAGACCCGCCGGCTGCGGGAGCCTGGAGGGGCCGGCCCGCCGCCTGTGGGGAGCGGGCGGTGGGGCAGTGAGGGGCCGTCCCGCCGCCTGTGGGGAGCGGGCGGTGGGGCAGTGAGGGGCCGGCCCGCCGCCTGTGGGGAGCCGTCCCGCGGCATGTGAGGAGCGGGCGGTGGGGCAGCGGGGTGCAGGGCCCTCCTGAGCGCTCTGTAAAGGAAGGGCACTCCTGTTTCAAAGGAGCCGACTGTGGTGGTCTGTGTTACCCTCAGTAAGCTTAAATGTATTCCTACGTCTCATGAAGCGCATCTTTTACATTTCTTGATTTTAATTCCTTTACCCGGTGGGGCTCGTCTCGTGTGTTTTGTGCGTGGCAGCTGAGACAACCAAACGCACGTTTGGTAGCAGTCTTGAGTACGGCGCTGAGGAGAAAGGCTTTTCCTAACTCCGCAGTCCCGTCATAAGTCATTCCTTCCGACAGCTCATCGCAGCCCTGCTTTTTTGGGTTGCAGAATTGTTGATGGGACCACTAAATTTTTGCATTTTTCTGGCAGATAAATTAAAAACACGGTGTCCTCTTCTTACTGAAGGCAGTCCTGTGTCAGAGCTGGTTTGCCGCTGGCCCCTATGCCACGGTCGCAGCACGTATGACTAATGAATTCCTCTATCACATTAGTAAAAGCACTGAAACTGCTTTTTAGGACTTAGATTGATGCCGGTAATGAACCGACAGGTGGTTTGTTTTGTTTTTTTTAAGAACCAGGAGAGAGCCTCTGTTGCCTATTTAAGTGCCTTCAGTATTGGGCCCTGTGTGAGTCGGATGCTGGAACTGGGACTGACTGGGAATGGGCTCCGGCAGCACGGGGAAGGGGCTGGGGTGGCTGAGGCAGTCAAAGCCTGGATGCAGCAGGTTCCCACCTATGCAGAAAGCCTTTCACCAGGCGGAGGGGTAGAATAATTGCACTTTGGCCTTTGTATCTTTTTCAATGGCGGAGCATTAACTTGACCTTACAAAGGCATAATGGCTCGATTTCTGCCAGGTGACTCCCACACTGCTGTGTGTAATAACAGTAATCTAGCCAATACTCAGCGCTGTTTCTCCCATACAGAAAGGCACTATTTTCTTTTCTTTTCTTTTTTTTTTTTAAATAACTGATTTTCTAAATTGCGCTGCTGTTGCTTTTTGAGATCTCTGCCAACTCTAACCAACTGATGATTGGGCTCGCTGAATATAATTATTTTAAATGAGGCCTAAAGCCCAGGTTCACCTGGCCTGAGATGCCTTAGATGAGAGAATTTTCTACTGGGCTCCCCCTGTATTTTGTTAGGGAAAGATAAGCATCTCCATTGGGCAATCCATACCTTAGGTGGGTTGTGATGGCTTTTAGAAGTGGTAGTGTCTCTGTTCTGGCCCTGAGGCTCCCAGTTTAGTGTGCACTGGGGTTGTGTCCTAAGTGAAATTATTTATTTTTGGGTGGAGGCTTTGGATCACGTATTTGTAATATTTGTTCACGTGCTAATGGACTAGAATAGAAGTATCAGGACCTGTTAATGGTAGAGCTTTAGGACATTACCTAATCTCTTTTTTTTAGGTTGGAAGATTATGAGGATCTTGTGCCAATCTGGACACGTCAGAGTGAGACTCTGAGAGAAACCTACCATGAATATTTCCTTGTTGATCTGATAGAACATCAAGATGAAAAAAATCAGGCTGTTGTTTGCGAGGTCAGTTTGCCGTGAGCATATTAGTGATGCCACACGTGAGTGACTGCCCACACCACAGCTCAGCAACTAAAAACGACAAACTTATTTTTGAAAACTAGAATTCATAATCTGCACACACACAATGTCATCTGCCACGTGTACCCTGTAGATTTTTTTCGAGTAATTGGAACAGACCATATTGAAGAAACCACGTTACCATTTTAGACACTTGTATTACAGATGACCAGTTTTCATTCCTGGTGAAAAGTAATGCATATGAAAACTAGTAGCCAGTGATACTTTCATGGTTAAAAATGCTGTTGCTTTTTTCCATCTCCTGGCTCAGGCAGGCAGATTTTTGCTGAACCCAAGACAGAAACCCAGGAATTAATTTAAATAAGAAGGAGTTGGTAATAGTTATCCTGCTGAAAATTCCTGTTAATATTTTCATGTGTTAGTGATTGTGTGTGGTATTGTAAGCTGATAGGCAACATAACCTACTTAATTCCAGAAGTCTGCTTTCTATAGCAAATGATTTTATAAAACCTTAACGTGTAATCACTACCATTGGAAGCCAAATGGGAAACAATAAACCATTAGTGTAATAGCACATTACAAACGGCTATCTTTATAAATAATACATTTCAATTGTGCATTTGTAGCTCAATATGATACCAGCAAAAGGTGTTTGAGGCCCTCATGGTTTATACTTGCCACTGCTGCCGCAGATTGGAAAGACACCTCCATGCGAACCAAGATAGATGCCAATTTTCCCTGCAGAGAATGAAGCTGGCAACCTCTTTTTGCACATATGGTAGATGGATTGGTTAATCAGCCTCTGCTGAGCCTTGGGCCTAAAATTACATAGCAGCCAGACAACTGCAGCGACCCAGCTTTTGTTCGGTTACGCAAACAAGGCAAACAAACAATCACTTGTTGTTTGAGGGGGGAAAAAAATTAAACTTTTTTCTAATTTATTTTTATCGGAGTGCTGGTAGCCTGATAAAGCAGCTATACAAATCCAGCCGCTGAGTTTTCATTATGTGTATAAAGGAGGCTTTCATTTAAGAAAAAAAAATAAATATTTTTTTGATTGTGCGCTTCACCAGAAAGTTGCATATGGTACTAAAAATTGAGGAGCTTCCTTCCTTAAAGACCTTCAACTTTTGCTGAAATAGTTCCTTTATACCTTTCTATTACACACAGCCAGAGATGAAGCACTGTAACTTTTATGTTTCAGCAATTTTTTTGCTCAATTTTTTTGCCATGACCTACAATCACATGCTCAACTTTTACATATATGTGACATTGTTTTTATATTTCAGGATGGTGGTACTGCAGTAGGATTCATGAGCTTATGTTCTCAAGTAAATGTTTCCTTGTACCAAGAGTGTTTTGACTTAGGGCCTTTCCATGGACTCTGTAAACCACATCCTGAAGATATTCTCAAAATGCCACAGAAGCCAAGCATTCAAGAAGGTATCTGAAATGCTAGATGGGTTCATAGTCCGTTTATTTCTAGCTTCTGAGCAGGTTTTGCAAAAGATTGGAAAAAGATGCAGGTTTAGTAGAACGAAAACACAAATTAATGTATCTGTTTTGGAGATGGTTGCCTGGTGTTTTTTAATTCGGGAGAGAAATTTTGATAGCCCCGGTCTCTGACTCAGAAGTGACTGTTGCTTGTGGGGAGCTTGTCTATACCATATATGGGATAAACCTAGGTTTCAGGTTTCGGAAAGCTACAGCATCAGGTGTATCTTCTGTCAGGTAGCTGAAGTTGTACCATTAATTGAAGACTCAATTTTGAAGTCAGGTTCTAATATCTGTTAGTAGCTAAGCAGCTTGTTAACTGTGGCTGTTATCTTGTGTTGTCTTATTTTCTTGTGATCCAAATTCTGCTCTCTTTGCTTGTTGTTTGCAGTCTTCTAAGTTACAAGATTTTGGGAGATCAGGGTCTCTTTATTCTATTTTTATACTGGGCATGATCTAACAACGCATCTACAACCACCTTACTGCAAATGATGAGAAACAGTAACATGAATGCATCACCCGTTTGTAGAAAAGAAGTTTCATGTAAATGATTTACAGTTGTCGTCTTTATCTTTCAGTGTCAAAAGGCTTTTTGAGCAGAAGGACAACATTTTGCTATCTACTAATTATCAGTAATAGAATTAAAAGAAACACCATTAGGTGGTTAGGTATCTGCTTGCCTGAACACAAAGCAGCAGGCAAAAAAGGCAACCAGGGAGCTACAGAGCAGTGACCAGCTGGTATCTCAGAGGTGACAGTCACGGAACAGAAAAAGGAAAGAAAAAAAGTCTTATAGCTGCTCCTATGGACTTCCCCTCCTCTGCAAGGAAGCATCTTGCAAATAAGAGGTGAAGGAAGCCAGCTATCTTTTCCTGTATCGCTCTGTGCTTCTGGAGCTTCAGGAGTATTATTTCAAAATAGGTGACAGACATATGTAGAAATGTAAATGAGAGTGAGGGAGGAAGAAAGACCACTCATGATACTCTCTTCTGAAAACTAGTTGGGACACAACCCTGGGCTGTCTGCTCTAGGTGACCCTGCTTGAGCAGAGGGCTGGAAAAGATGACCTCCAGTGGTCCCTTCCGATTTTAAACATTCTGTTAACTGATTCTGGTTAAACCCTTAGATGCTTCTGTGTGCTGTCCTTGTCCAAGGACTGCAAGCTGTAGGCCCTTATTTTGTGGTAAATTCTGTGCTGCCGAGCCTTTTAATGAGTATGTGGTTATAGGTTTTAACAATAGAACTGTTGCACTTTTTTTTTAACTTTTAGGGAATCTATGAGACTTGTTCTAAATGCGAAAAGGTGGCATAAACAACTATTCAGGTTCTTGTATGACTCTCATCAATCTAGCATCTGAGTGCTTTTCAGAAATTTATTAAGCAACATGGTTAGCAGTCTCATGTGTTTATCTCTTCTTTTTCCTCTCCATTTAAGAACTATGTTATTTTTGATGGTTGGCATTAGTTTGCAACCCTGTGTGTTTCCTTCAAGTAAAATTTCTAAAAGTAGTACTATTCCTCTGTTTGGAATGACAAGGGCAGCTCTGAGCAAAGAGGGAATTACTTGTAGACTTTTTGAGATAGCTTGAGGACAAATCACTGATGGTCTCAAAGACAGACACCTGAGAAGGAGTTTGAGTATTATAAGCTGAAAGCCTGACTCTCATACTATTCCTAGAGAGAAAGAGCCACTAGAAATTTAATAGTAAAATTAGAGTTAGCTCATGGGTATACAGTGCTCAGGAATATTAATTCTGTTCTCACTGCATAATAATTAAAATTATTGTTGTAGCTTTGCATGTTTTAGAATATAAAAAACCAATTATAACACTTCAAGAACTGTCGGTGGTCCAACAGTTGTTGGAACTGTTGTTTATATCTGCTCATTATGGTCAAAAAGAGAAGAGCTAAAACTAAAGGCTGTGGTAGTTGAATTTCAGAGAAAGGAAAAAGAAAGAGGAAAAAAATCAAATATATGCTATTGTTACTCTAATTTCTAACAGCAGTACAAGAAGGCATTAGCTTGTCCCAAGTGACAGAGGTTAGTTGTGATTAATTGAGAATATATGCTTTATATGATAGATATTTGATAAACAGCTTTTCTTTTTACTGCTTGTTACACATTTGACTTATGAGTATAAACAAGATGTCTATATTTTTCAAACAGTTCAAATGAAAACTTTTCCTCTGAATGATTCAAGTTTCATTATTGCACGAGATGTGACTCAAAATTAATTTCATTATTCGTTCATGAAAACTTTCAGGAAAAGCCCACTCTTAATAAACCAACTCATAAGCACAGTTCCCCTCCTTTCTGACTTTTTCATTTTATTAAAAATGTAATTTTAAAAACAAACTATCTTGTTTGGTTTGGTGGGTTTCTTTTGGTAAACGTAGAGCCCCTGTAAGAGTTGCATCCCAGTAGTCCATTGTTAAGGCTTTCCAAAATAAGCGCCAACCTGTATCTTTGGAAATCAATATAATGTCAGTCACGTATAGTTTATATTTGATTATATTGCACAACATATGCACAATTATATCAATGCTGGTACATCAGTTGCACCGTTTCTGCAGGCTACTGTATTGGAAATTTGCTGCCAAATTATACCTTGATGTGAAGGCAGTGAAGGTTCACTAGACACCCTGCTTTAATAGAGGATGTGGACTTTCTTTTAATGAATTCAAAGGCTGAGAATTTAAAATGCAAGCTGCATTCCTCTGTAGAGTAATTTTATGTTTCCACGTTTTAACAAAACAAACCAACATAATAAGGATATTTTTTTTCAGACGCTTTTAAGTAGAGACCACAGGTTGATATTATTTTTCCTTTCAAAATGTTATACTGAATAATAATGAAAGAGTATACAAAAATCTGTCTTTAACACAATATTGATATGCCACTTACATTTCCGGGTAATTACAGTAATTTGGTTGTTACTCTATATGGTGTCATGAATTAGTAGCTAGAAAACATTATGATGCAGTGGGAATGATTCAAGGGCTTTTCATCAGGCTTCATGGTGAACTGGCATCTTGATCCTGCTGACTGTTACCTCTGTTAACAACCCAGCAACCACTGAATTATTTTAATTTTCTTTTTGTTCATGTTCCTTAATTCATTTAGTGCAACACTGTTTATGTTCTTCCCAGTCACTTGTGTACAGCATATATGTAAATACTGATGCAGCTACATTTGACAGTAGTGGATGATGGAGCCATTAAGGGATTTCATTTTAGTATAAAGTCAGAAACAACATACCAATATTTACATGACAACAAGAGGCTTGTATTAATTAACTTCTGACACCTGCAAGGCTGTTTATAATGAGAAATGTAGCTGGGTTAATCAAGCCGACATTTGATCATTTCTGTGAAATATCACATCTGTGATACCCCTGGAGAAACCATGATTTCTAACCCCTGTGTTTCTTCTTGCCCTGCACATTGCATCTGCATTCTTTTCTACTAACAGAAACAGATTTTCAGATAACACATTTTTAGAAATACTTTTGGTTAAATTATTTTAAACCTTTGAGGTTTGTTTTTTGTTTTGTTTTCTTTTTTAAAAAAAGCTCGTTACTGTATGAAGAAATGCTTATATTGGTGAATGTAGCTTAGGTGGATTTCCCAAGGTAAAGTTCAGAGAGAGGAGTGAAGAATTCCATTGTGCTGAGTTTTTTAAAGTTTTTTTTTCTTCCTCCTGGAGCTCAGAAACTTTTAGTTCCTTGTGTTACTGGAGCTTTCAAATGCAAGGGCGTCCTGGCCCTGATGCCGTCTGCAGCAGTGACACTTACACCTCAAGAGTTTATTACTTAAAGCTTATTTTCAAGCTTTATGTTAAATATAAAAACAAACTGGGAACATATCTGTAAAATAAGGGAGGTGAAAATTTAAGGAGTGGCAGAACTATTGAAGATATGTTCAGGGCTAAAATACAGCAGCTGACACTTTTGCTTTAGTAATTTTGGTGGTTATTTGGAGTAATGTATAGGATTCACTAGGATTTCAATGTTTCTTTTCCAAGTTGATGATTAAAATAATTTTGGTTGATAACGTTAACTTTAAATGTGACCTTTATGATGACTGTTATCAGATGATCTCTCATTCTGAATACCCTCACCTTCAATTGACTTTAAAGAAAATAATCCACCACCACGCGGCTTCAGGAACTTTTTTTTCCCAAAGTGTGTAAGATCTGCTGGAACAGGATTGTCTGCTGTCTAGCAAGTCTCATGACATTAGAAAAGTTCATAAAAAGTTCATAGTTGGTTCTGTCACACTCGTGTCGGGTGTCAGTGGAGTTCTATAGAGCTGTTGTGCGTTGTTGTGTAAAACTGCTAAGAGCTATCTTAAGATAATGGTTAGGTAATTGAAATCAAACACAATGCATCATATGTTTCAAATTGGCTTTGGATATTTTTATTGTGGTTTCTTAATATTTTAAATATCCACTCTGGATTTGGTCTTGGCTGAGAGATAGAATATCAAAAATATGTGTACAGTGATATTTAAATAAACTCCCTGACATAGATGCTTGCTTTAATTGGCTTAAGCACTTGACCAGAGATGCTGTGTATATATATATGCTGTGCGTGTATATATATATAAAATATAGAAGTATATATATAACATTGTATACACCTGTATCATGGCAGTCAATTTTTAAATATTGATTCATCAGATGTCTGCAAGTAATTTCATCCTATCACCTTAGTTATCTGTTTACCAACAAAAATATTATTACTCAGATTGGTATGAACTAGATTAGAATGTTACTATAATGTTATTGAGGATGGTAGGATAATCTGTCATGCAGAGATAGATCTGGAAGAAGAAGAGGAAATAGACAAACTGACAAAGATTGATTAAAAACCAACCACTTTTTATAAGAAATAAAACAGGGTTTAGAGAGCTAGTTAGGTTTAGCAACTGAGAAGGGAATTTAAATCCCTGTTTCTTGTCCCTGCTTGGGCCAATAAGTAAGGGTTCTGGCTTGATTAGGATTTATTCTGAATTTCTAAGGACAACTAATCTGGGAATCAAGAGCACTTGCTAATCCTTATGATCATCAGAAAACAAGTCAGCAACAGACACGGGGTTTAAGATAGCAGTCAATACACTAATGATTCATATTTTTCTCTTCAGAGAGGGTAAAAATTTATTACATGTAAAACAAGAGTTAGGGAAACCTTCCAAACTGTGTCTTGTTCAATTCTTAGTTTAGAACCAATTCTCAGATTTTTGCCTTGAGATCAAATAGTCTAATAGAGTTCTAGGGGGTTCTATTTTAACTGTGACTGTTAAATAAAATAAACCTTTCACTAGAGGTAGTCTGGCACACTCTTTAGTTATTGCTGTGATTCCGAGCATTAAGATCGTATTTCTAAGCCTGATGCATCTATTCCTTTTCATTACTCAGATGAAGATAAAAGCAACCAAACGAGTCAAGAGGCAGAGTCTGTTTCATCTGGAAACTTTGAACATATTCATGATCAGGATGCAGCTGTGCAGGTAATACCACTGAACACAGCAATGCTGAGAACTTTAAAAGCTAATTTGAAGGAAAGGTGGAGGCTATTAGGACAAGCAGTACTTATTATTTCCACTCTTGCACTGTCCTCTGTGTGGGCCCAGACTTATATCTGCTGTTATGCATAGATCAGAAGATGCTTTAGCTAGGATATAGATGAAGGTGGTTATAGTTATTAATTGGATGAGTTTTCCCATCCAGTTCCACATGAACAGCCAGACAGCACCGGGGTGGGTATAAAGTGGCACTGAGAGGAGAAAAAGTGTGAGGACAGGTTTGTGGAGGTCTGCTGCCAATTAAAGGCACGTGGAAGCACAGGTTTGAGTGGGCTTCTCTGCAGATGTGGAGAGAGTGTTCCTGTAACAGGCAAGGCAATGGCCCTCGTACTCTGAAGATCTGTGAGTCCCAAGATTGTGATGTGACTGTGCTACTGAGCTAAGTACCTGCTACTGACGGAAAGCTACCAAAGCTGAAAAGCAGCAATAGAGCTTCAGTTCTCCCTTGTACTTTGTAGCTTGTTTTGTACCTTGTGACTTTGTAGTTAAAGGGCACGTGTTGTGTCTGCGTCTCTCCAGTGAAGATTGACTTGATAAAAGACAATTACTATGAAATGTGTTGGTGCAGCATAAATCAGCAGAGAATTTATCCTGAGAAATCTTAAATAATTGTATGTGTCTTTCTAGTCTCTCTCTCGGTACTGTGTCAAAGCTGCCCTGGTTTTCTTCCCATTATTGTTCATTTCCATTTCCACAATATTCTCTGCATTGATCCCATTTTCTTTAACGTAATGTGGTTTTTAACTTTCACATATTTTCAATATGCATCTGGAAACAAATTTTTTTATATAGAAACACTTCTGAAAGATAAATATTTATTGCCTCGCAAAGGAACTCTAGTGGCAGCTATTAGTTTGTGAATATATTGCTCTTCAGCAATAATGTATATATTTTACAGGATGCTTTTCTCTAGTGCTTCAGAAACAGATATCACATTAAAATGTCTCCTTGAACTTCTGTGTTTGTCAAAATGTGTCAAATGAAAAGTATATCCCTGTGTGTGCTTGGATTACTATAAGATATTAATGATTGTTGATTGATGATGCAAGACCTTTTAATTAAAAAATTAAAATATTTTCAGAAATGTTGTAAGTGATCACTTGTCTATTATTATGCAGAAAGATGGAGCCGTTGCCGAACTGCTGTTAGATGGTGTCAGAGGCAAAGATTTCAAAGCCTCAGCAACATCCCTTCTTGAGACTGAAGAAACAGGTGCTTTTCATCCCGTATACAGAGGAGCTTCGAATGCTTTCTGTATCCGTCTGTTTTTTATTGATGAGAAACATGAAACTAGGTAAGTATGGATGCATAGTTACTGCTTTCCTAATCTTTATAACAACTTTCAATGTTACGTTTTTTAGGACGAATCTAAAAGTGACAGCACCTGCTTGCAGTATGTTGGTTTTTTTCTGACCTCTTTTTTTTTTCCATTTAATAACTTACTGAAATTTTCAACCTAATAACGTACTGAAATTTTCAACCTCCAGTTGCATCTTCCCATCTCTGATAAGACTGTAGGGACAAAAAGTTAAGAATTTATTTTTGTTGGAAAAATGCTAGTTGAAATTGTGGAAAAAGGTGACTTCTTCCTCTGAAGAAACATTAATTCCAAAGGTATCTAACTGCAAAAAGAGCTAGATGTTACAGTAATGGTCATCTTATTTCATGGGGCAATAAAGCTTTTTTTAACTTTGCAGTTAAAAGTTCTAATTTCTAAACACTCAGTCTCCCGTCACTGAGAGAATTGATTCAGTTTCTGGAATCCACTACAGCAGGGGGAAGACAAAGGCTTTTTATCTTAAAATTATTGCTGCTGCTGTCCTTGGACTCTTAGATCCTGGTGGAGTAGAATAAATCTATGAATGTGGTTTAGACCTTTTTTTTTTCCCCTCCCAAATTTCTCTGCACCCTCAAAGAGACAACCTATACTAAGCCACATCAGCAAAAGCCTCTCCAGGAACATTGGCCCTTTCTGAATATAAATGAGCCTTGCTCTTGTGCATAGATTCTAGGAAGATCCTAAAACATGTAGGCACTTAGAAAAAGTAGACAGAAAGAGGCTGAGCACACTCAAGATCTTCCACGCTTTTAAATGCATGTAGTTCCTAGAGACACAAGGTATCGGTAGCACAAACTTTATAGACCACGAGTTTAGTAACTGTAGTACCTTTTGAAAAAAAGTATCTTTCTACTTGTAATAGTAGTCATTGGTGACCAACAACTGCTGAAGTTACCTGGCTTAAAGGAAATTTAGAAATAACTTTATTAAGAAGAAAAATCAGAACTCTTTGAAAGCTAATTCCATTTATTAAGCTGGTTTCTTGATCAAGAAGGTGGCCTACACAAAGGGATTAAACACTGTGAATGCAAATATCCTAAGTTACCAAAGGAAAGCAAACACATAGCCTTCTTGGTACATATTTACAAAGTAAGATAGCTTGAATTCATTAGGAAGAGAGAAATGCAGTGCTAGAAGTCTGTGGTGTATTTAGAAACACTGATCAATGTGCATATGATAGGACAACCACACTGCAGAGAATCCATTCCAGAGTAGTTAATTTATGGAGAATCTAAAATTCAAGCAAGATAATTATTCCAGAATAAAATAACTTTATTTTAAAGTAATACTGAGGTGAGGGCCTTGCTCTGGAATGACTCTGTTATACTGAAATAGCAGTTCAAAGCAGTGATCTGTATCTCTGTTGGGAAGGCAGTCTACTTCTCCCTGTAGACCAGGTGAGTTCTCTGTTCATAGCGTCCTGTTTAGGCTAAGGATCTGTCACTTTTTTGCCCCCTTTTGACTTTCTGTCCTTTGCATGCACCTCTGTTGTTTCTGTTCAAGATATTTTTCACCATGTTTGTTGTTGAACACTGTCATTCCACCATCACACCAGTCCCATTCTCTATTTCCCTGGAGACATCTCTGGAACAGTCTGAATTCCGAGATGGGTATCTGTGGAAAAGATAGCATTCCTTTCTGAAGACTTCTCCTAAGATTAACACTGGTGCAGGATCCTCTTCTCAGAGCAGAGGAATCTGTAGATCTTCGTGTTTTCAAATACTCTGCTTGTATGCTTCCCTAGCTTGCATTTTCTTGATCCACCTGTTTGTAAAATAAACAAATAAACATCAAAAAAGCGAGTATGTGGAAAGGATGGTTTGAGGCAATCCTGACTGTATCTCAGAATCTTGTCCTGAAGGACTTACTGCTCGCCCTGCACTGCGTGGATCCAGAAATAGTAGTTTGGTTGAAGTGTAGGTATGATTGCATCTTAACCCTCAAGGGTACTGGGGAATTTGTGTTACCCAGTAAAGTTGCTAAATATTTCCATCTCTTAAGTCTAGAGCTGTTCTGTGACTTGTTAAGGCATTGAAAGTGAAATGTGAAGGAACTAAATTGCTAGTTTATCTGCAGATACTTGATACCTTTTTAAGCCCCCTGAAAGATCTCATACCTCCGTTCTTGTGTTCCTTGCTGCCCAGAAAGTACTGGATACCAGAGAATAGAGAACGACATTGCAATGGCAATGTAGTTGCCTGCATTTAGCTATTTTATTAACTAGTCGTAATTGGGTATTGTATAGGAGAGTATATAATGCTCCAATCCAAACCTTTTTTTTTACAGCTCTTTTTTAAAGTTTTCATTGAATCATAGAGATTTCTCTTTTCATTCAGTAATATTATTGGTGAAGGAAACTTACTTAAAGGTCTGAAAGGAGGAGGGTTTTTATCAGTATTCTTTGGTAATATATATCTGTATTGAATTTCTTCAAAAGACACATTTTGCATGGTGGAAAAATATTTTATAAAGCTTCAGCATAACTTTATTTGATGGGTTTAGAGCTCTTTGGTACCCTTACACATTGGACAAACAGGAAGGATTTGTTAGATTTCTCATGTCTTTTTAGACTCAAATGTCACATTTCACTGGCACCATGGAAAAGAGCATGGAATTACTCTAAACCTGTAGGTGAGAAGTAGAAAGAAGTAAAATGTTCAGAAACAATTTCAAAGTAATGCTGTTCCTGTTAGTCTGATAAAGTACATGGGATAGGTTTACCAAGTGGATAACGACAGAACTCTTGGTGCCGGATGACAATATTGTGGCACAAAGTGACAACTGCTTGTAACATCAATTAATGTTTGCTATATACTAATGCTGCTCTGACAGTCCATGAATGACTTCTGAAAAACATTGGAGTCAATGACATGAGAATCAATTTATTTTTTTCCCTTTCAGTGAAGAGCCTAATGTTTTGATATTATTTCAAACATTCAGGTTTATTCTTGTTAGTAAGCGATGCTTATTAACACTATTAAAGTAACGCTTTAAGCACTAGAAGTCAGCACCTGGTGTGCAGCATGCAACATCTGCAATTGATTAATGATGAATTAGCAGAAGTCTCTGATTAGTGCTGTGTATACATGTTCCTTGAACTTATGGGGATATAAGTATGGAAATGTGTAGGATCTGTCTGATATGTGCTTTATTTAACAATGGTTATTCTTGGTTGCAGATCGCTGGATTTCTTGCATTATGTTTTCAAGCTTTTTCCAGTATGTATAATTAAAGTTTTAAAGTTTGTATGCATGTGTATATATGGGACATAGTGCAGTTGTCAGCCAGAACATTTAGATATGATGCCCAAATAAGTCAGTGACTCACAGGAGTACACTATGGCTAGTTACCCTGGACTGTTACCCTCAGGAGTCTGACTTCTCTCCTTGGCTGCTTTTGGACTTTATATATTGCGACAAAAGTCCTTTGTTAATGTTTTGTAGGGACTTTTCAGAGATGTAGATGTCGAAAGCAAACATTTCAAACTCCTGTAAAATCATGTATGGATCCAGAGTGTACTTAGATTAAAAATAAATTCAGGGAAAATACATTAAAGGACATGGAGTTAAAACCTAGAAAACAGCAGTATTAAGAAAAACCTTAGTATTTACCTATAGCCTAAACAGTGGCACTGAAGGTTTATGTTTAGGGCGAAGCTAAGGTGCAGCAAATAAAGATGTGAATTTACAGTGCAGTAGCTATTTCACACTAACGCCCTGTGAGATCAATCTTTATCTGAGGCAACAGAGTCCACTTTGAGGCATTCTTAATGCACACTACAGCATGTTGTAAATTCACACTACAAATTACTGCACGGTAGCATCCCTTAGAGACGGGTCCTGGTGACCAGAGATACAGAGTTGGTAATATAAGCATAAATATCAGCATGTTTAAAATGCTGCTTCCCAGCAAAGAAAGCTCCCAGAGGAAGTGAGCCCAGAAAACATTTCAAATCTCTAAGTAATTTATTCACCCAGCAACGCACCTGTTGCTCCTTGAAACAAAATGTCATCATGGAATCACCAGGTGTGGTAAGAAAAATTAATCACATAGTGTACTTAGAGAAGAGAAGGAGTAAAATTCAAATAATATCTTTCTACTGCAAAAATTCCATAGAATAATTGACCAGAGTAAACCTATTAAACATCTTCTAGGTCTGTGCTACTTGGGAGTCTCTCAGCGTGTATCATGCTGCATGAAGCATCTTTCTGAATTGTCCAACATCCCTGTGTGCAGTGAGATTGTCTTAAAACACATATTCAATAGAAAGGGATGGGAGACACTCTGGAAGGGAGTGCTTGAACAGTTTGAGTGGACAAAGTTATTTGTGGCATGCAGTTTTATCTCCAGATGATGCTCTTTTTCATCTGAGAGCATTCAGTGGTGATTCCTGCATTCCTTTGCACCGCTGCAGCCTCTACAGCACAGGTGTCTGAACAATTATGTTGAGTGCCAGTGCAGTGTGTCTCTGTGTGCATATGCCCCCTGTAGCACGTGCACGCCAACTGTGCCAAACTCAGGACAAGCTGGACATCATGGTGCGTGTATAAACTTGAATTCATCAAGTCTACTCTGCCTGCAGCGCGGTCAGTCTGTTACGTACACACTGGCTGTTTGTTCAGGATTTTAGGACACGCTGCTCCAGTTGATGTTCTCACTTTGCTGCAAATGTGCAAAAGATCCCAGACAGACATACGTTGTCCTGAAAGTTCACTGCAGAAGAAAAGTAAGGTAGAAAAAAGGAAAAAGGTTAGCCCTAAAGGTGTGGGCATAGAGATGATGTTCCTGCTAGGCAGTTGGACTAGATGATCGTTTTAAGTCCCTTCCAACTGAAATATTGTATTCTGCTGAGGAAGAAAAGGAGTGAGGGAGATGAAATGAAAGGACCATTAGGGAATATCAGGATATTAACTAATAAATCTTTAATATGGGAGCAGAGCTAAAAGACCTGTTTCTGTGAGCCAACTTAATGTTGAGCTCATTATGAGTTACTTTGTGCTGCCAAGGCATCAAGCTGTCTAGGTAGAGCAACACTTGGACCATACGTATGTTATACGCACTGCATTCAGTTTGTTTTCTTTCTGTCCCCTCCAGTCAGAAGCTTTTGTGTAAAGCTTACGTTGAGACCGCTAAGAGCCTTTATTGTCTGCAACTCTTTTTCAGGACAAAGACTTCTGTGTCATCCTCGTGCCACATCATGTACCAGAGTTCCACCTGATTCAGAATTTTGTTCGGGTTGTCCCTTTCTGTACTTCCAAACTTGGTCATGAGCTTTACGTGTTCCACCGTGCGGGATTGCTCAAGTGAGTCGCGTGCCTGGTGACAACAAACGATGTACTCTGAACTACCTGCATCATCCGACCTAGCACCAGATGGGTATTCCTTAGCTATCTCAGAAAGCTAATATTCTGCATGGTATGATGTAACATCTTGTAGTTAGGGTAGTGACATGATTTTGAATGAAACAAAAAATGAGATAATTAGAAATGTAAAAGCAAGCAGTCTTCTGACTGCCGGTATTTATATATAGTTTCCTTTAAGTAAAACAAGAGGTGCAATGAGAGGATTCATTTAAAATTTGGATGTACAGTATTAATGTACATACATTAAGTATGTACTAACTTGGACATTGGTACGGACAAGTAGCTTCTTCAAATTCCCTCGTGTGGACAAATAGAGAAACATGGTGCAGCATTTGGCCCTTTGGGCTTGAGTCAGGTTGTGTAACTTTGGTATTTGAAAGCCTGTGGAGATTTCATTCTTGGAAACATGGTATAACTCTCTTAAGAGAAATGCAGTAATGTGTTTCTGGAACATGCAGAACACTGCAGTAACCTCATTGCTGAGTATCTATTTTATATAATTTCTCTCTTATTTTTTTGTGTTGAACCATTTATTTCATACCTTTCAATTTCTGTGTTACTCTGAATGCTTCTTAGTGTGAAATACTGGTGAACTGGGACACAAAACCTCTCTTGCTATATCTTCTGTTGCATGGTATGAGTTTTCCAATGCTTGCTGTGTATAACAAGCCTACACTGGCCCAAAGACCAAGCTTAAATTATGGCACAGTTAGAGATTTTCCTTTTTGTGTGTGTCTTAATGTAGCTAAATATTGCATGGTTTCAGAGAAATACTTGTGTTTTAATTGCATACTTAATCACCTTTGATGGTATACAAATAGCTCATGCAGGAACCGGCCAGCTACTCTTGGACCTTTGCAGAAGGTTTTTACCATGGGATGAAATTGGGCTTCTGTGTACCATGTAAGAATCCAGCTGGCTGAAGAGACAGCCACTGGAGTAATTCCTGTTAATCTCAGTCACAGCTGTTCAGTAATCCACCAGTAGGATTGGTAGTCATATGTCCTCTTGCGATTTTGGTCAAAATTAAAATTGTTATAAAGTTTTTTAAAAAACCCTTACAATTCTGATTAAATTGTGCATATTCCAAATGATAGCAGCCCTTCCATGAAAACAGAATAGGGTCATTAGTAGCATTTTCCACCACCCCTGTAGCTGTGCTGAGAAGTGAGGAAAAATAGCCTTTCACTGAGGTTTGGGATCGGAAAAGCTATAGAAGAAACCAGATGAAGCTTTTGGAAAGTTTCTGAAGAGCAAAAAAACTCAGTGCAGAGCAGCAGATACTGTCTTAGATAAAACCAAAATATGAAAAGGTAAAGATCGATATATTGTACTTGCACCAAGGGCTTTTGAAAGGCATGTGAGTGAAAAGGAAGTCACAGAAAATGGATTGAAAGAAAAACAGGGGTAAGAAGATGGGAATATGAAGACATGAAAGGGCAAAATCAGAAGAGGCACAGGCACAAAATGTGATACTGATTAGTAAAGGTTGTAAAAGGAATAAGAAAAAGTGTTAAGTACACAAAAAGCAAGAGTGCAGCAAATGGAGGTGTAGATCTGCTACTTAATAGTGAAGGAGAAAAAATAACAGATGACAAGGCATAGGCTGAAATGCTTAATGGATACTTTTGCTCAATTTTCACTAAAAAGCATAATAATAATAATAGTGTCCTGGTCTCTGAGCAGTCAAAGGAATTGGGCATCTAGAATGAGTTAATTCATTGCTGGAAGAGAAATGAGTACAAACCTTGGATAGTCCTTCCTACTGTCTCATAGTAACAGTGGACCTGGTGGTTTTGTTTATTTTTTAAAAAACATTTCAATTTTTTGCATGTTCTTTTTCCCTCATATTAAAAATGTAGTTCATTATTGGCACAACTACCTTCTCTTGGACATGAGCGGGGAGAAAAATGTGCTGGGCTCAGTGGAGTGGCAGGAAGATAATATGCTCATGGATTGCAGAGTGAATCATATTGCTGGTCTTGCTGACCATTTTAGAATCATAAAATGATTTGGGGTTGGAAGGGACCTTTAAAGATCATCTAGTCCAATCCCCCTGGATTGAGAAGGGACATCTTCAACTAGGTCAGGTTGCTCAGAGCCCCGTCCAACCTGACCTTGAATGTTTCCAGGAATGGGGCATCTACCAACTTTCTGGGAAACCTGTTCCAGTGTTCTACCAGTGTAATTGTAAACAATTTCTTCCTTATATCTAGTCTAAATCTTCCCTCTTTTAGTTTAAAACCATTACCCCTTGTCCTATTGCAACAGGCCCTGCTAAAAAGTTTGTCCCTGTCTTTCTTATAAGCCCCTTTTATGTACTGAAAGGCCGTAATAAGGTCTCCCCAGAGCTTTCTGCAGCCTAAACAACCCCAACTCTCTCAGCCTGTCCTCATAGGAGAGATGATTCTCTGGACGTTTCTGTGTCATCCTCATCACTTGTTTGATCTTGCAGTTAACTGTCTGCAGAAATTTATTAGCAAATGTGGAAACTAAACAAGTGCTTACTTTGTAGTTTGTAATTTAGTAATCAAATGTAGGCTTTTGAGCACTCAGATAATTGAGTTGAAAATTATGAGTGAGATTGAGCTGTGATATTTCCCATTACCTATCAGATACTTGGTAGGTTTGGGTTTTTTTAAGGTACTAGTGCTATTCATTAAAACCACATTCCACAAAATCAATCTTAATAATTGACTGAATAATAGAGTGTACAAGTTTAAATTGAAAACAAGAGCAACAGGAATGGAAGTTACGCTACATGAATCACAGATTTTTCAGCTGTGGGTGAAAGAGCTTAATTCTTGGAAATTAAGTTGCAATTCAGTTCCATGAACAGCACACTTTAAGTCCATATTATATGAGCCTTGCTTAACCAGGAAGGGTCAATGCCTTTAGCAGACATGAGAGAGTTCCTCAGCCGCTGTAGACTGTCACTGTAAAGTAAATTTTTTTCATAATAGGTGGGTGGGACTGTGTTCTATAACAGAGTGAGTAAGCTAGCTAGGTGCCAGGATGTTCCTGTCTGTAGCTACCATGTTGCTGGTTGTATATATTGCACAGACACTCTTATACCATGTCACTGTTGTGTTATTAGTAATGGGCAATCTCATGTTTATCACAGTCATTTTATTCATGTAAGATTATCCTCATGTATTACTATTTGAAGAACTGAGGCCTAAAGCAAATGTTAGTAAATTGTTCTTGTTGGAGAAATTGATGTTATTGCCTTTTCTTTGTATCATATCTGAGGATGACAGTTGACTCTGTTTATTTTTTTTCTTTCTCCTTTTTTCTTTTTTTCTTTCCTTTCTCTGTTTCTTTTCTTTCTTTTTTCCCATATGTGTCAGTGTGCAGATACAGATTCTACTTTCTTTTTAAAAGATTCTTTGCCTCCTTTCTCTGCTGGCTCTTATTATTAACTGATATGTGTGATTATAGCTAGTCATCAGCATCATCAGCAAGTCATAGCTTTGTGGGGTTGTGCTGTAGGTGCATAAAGACTGAGTGTTTAGTAGTAGTTAAAGCAGCATTCTTGAGTTGTCTTAAGTAGATGCTGTGTGATCTTTTATGTTATCACACAATAAATTGATATATGCATTTGGAACAATAGTCATATAGCAATCAATTTCAACTTTTAAAAGGTATGTGTTCGCTGCTTGTAGAAGGCATGTTGTCTTAAGCATGGGAATTACCGTCTTTTAATTTGTCATAGAGTGAACATTTACTCTCTTTTTCCTCTTTTTTTTTTTTAAATATTTTTAATAGGTCACTCAATGTAAGAAGGGCAACAACCAATGACATACATGGTGTGAAAACACTCATTCAAACTCTTAGCTTGAATGAAAGTATTTTGAATGACTTGAAGATATTTACTCTGGCTCGCAGAGATCCAGTGAGTATTTCTTGCAAATAGAAGAGAATGGATAAATACTGGTAAATACATCCAGAATTTATTCCATTACTCTAAACTAGTATACTATATATTTAGCATATAGGTATTCAAGTCAGTACCAACAGTCAGTATAGGCCATATTCAGCCTCACTTCATAATTAATCTAACCTGTGGCCTATACCAACTACCCTCTTGTTTGGAGATTCCTCAAATGCAGGGACCAGAATCAGGCTGGATGTGTATTTTGGCCCCCCACAGCCTGATTTGCATTGTTGCTTTTTCTTTCATGTGCATCTGATTTTGTGATGAACATGTACTTGTGTTTTGTCACGTGATGGGGGTCTTTTTTCTCCTTCCCATAACGGGACCAGACACATGCCCATCGGACAGTAGGAAACATCTGCATTTTTGCTATGTGATGGAAAATGCTGCACAGACAAAAAACCAAGTACTATCATTACCAGTCGTATAGCTGTAGGGAAATCCATTTTATACAACTACTGATGGAGAATGTCTGTTTTAATTAATATTCTTTCATAAGATCAGAATGTAACCCAGGACTAATTACTGGCTGAGCACTCCCATAGCAGCTAGACCCTAACTGAAGCTTCAGTAAAATTCTGTATGGTCAAGAGTCCAGCCATACACACTGTTTAAATATTATGTTTTGAGTTAAGAAAGAGTGGTTAAACTGAGGTAGTATGTATGTGGAATATATACTGGTAGGAAAGTAATTTAATTGTCCTCATGTTTTGAAATACACAGTTAAGATTAAAAAAAAGATTACTAATGAAATAGGAAATGTGCATATGTTCCTTTTGCCTTGCAGGATGGGACCCCAGTACAGGCTTTCATAGCAGAAGTTCTGGATCAAATAGTTGGCATTTCTGTCATCAGAGATGAAATGGTAAATTCTGTTTCTGTGTCGTATGACAATGTAACAGTCTTCAATACTGAAGGCTGTTTCATGCTTGCTGCTATACGTGTACCGTACAGAAAGTGTATGTAAAAGATACTGCTCCTATAAACTTTCTTTCTGTCTTTTGTGACAATGTAGACTGTATTATTTCCCTTCTTACAGATGATGATGGACACAAATGAAAAAAACCCATCGTGTTATTTGTAAAAAGCTGCTGATGCATTCTGAAAGTATCCTACATCTCTTTTTGGTTCTTTAGCACAAAGCCATTCTGCCTCTAAACCTGTTTGTAATCACTTATTTTGCTCTCTAATTTCCAAAGATAATATGTAGTTTTGCCTGTTTTGCCTTGTGTACTGCAAAGAGTAGTAGCTGTCCCTCTAGATTGGCTTTGTTAACTTTTTTCCCCAACAATAGATTCTGGGTGATTATGAATCACACACTTAACTTCAAAACAAATAAAAAGCATATGCTGTAATGGAGTACAAAAAAAAAAAGTCAGTGTTGCACATTATTCTTGAAAAGTAAACATTCTTTAAGGCTTACTTTTGTGGCATTCTGCTGTGACTGAAAAGGTAGATTTTAGATTGTTCAACAGCTGTAAATTTTCAAAAATAGATTTTAATTATATTAAGAGCATTGAGATAAGAGGATATAGCAATTTCTCTTGAGTATATAAATGTGCAAAAATCTCAGCTTATCACTTCAACAGGGACGACTTGTTGGAGGGCATTTCTTACGCAGCTCTTCTTGGTAGAATTCCTGTTTTTCAGTTTAAATTTTATGAGAGGACAGTCTAGGCTTCTCTGTCTTGAACTCAGCAAAACAGAGTTTTTTTCTTTTTTTTTTATTTTCCCCTCCATGAATGTCTGTTAACCTGTATCAGTTATCATGAAAGGATCAAATACACGTTCTCTGTAAATAAAGGTGGGCAAACTGCAAGAATAGATTTTGATGCAATCAAAAGATTTTCAAGAAAAATATGTTCAGTCAGTGTGCTTTAATTGAGAATAACTCTCAAAGGCACTTAATTTCAGTGGTCAAATTTAGTTATTTAATTGATAGAAAGCAACTCATCGGCACTGGCTAAAATATTCTAAATGCAGCTGTTTCACCACTACTGATTTCCAAATTCTTATTTTCCAGGATATTGAGTATATTCGATCACATTACAACATTGAAGATTTTATTCATTTTAGTCACTACCAGCCAGAAGAACATGGACATCTTTACCACTTTGTCTTAAATCCTGTATTTCATCACTATACAAAATATTTTCTAAAGGAGATTCTTCGCTTGGCCCACAAATCCTCTCTTTACTATCCTATTTATCCACAGTATGCGGAAGGCAAGGTAAGAAGAAAGTTACTTGTATTTTTTTATATTGTCACCTTTGCTCACTGTGTCTTTTTTCTTTGCTTCTGTGAATGATTGTAAACAGGAATTTTCTTAGCAACCTGCAGCGAATTGCACTTTCCTCTTGCGTGATACAATCTGCACTCATGGACGGAGCTGTTGTCTATTAGGGTTAGTTGTAGCGCGCTCAGCAGTGCGCCTGAGTCTAGACGTACACAGTATCTTCAGGAAGCATGTGGAGGAACAGAAATTTGAAGTGTACTTGGCCTTGGCTCTTTACCTGGTCTGTGAAGAGAGAGAAGCCCTTCCTAGGGGGCAGCTTCTTCTGAGCTGAGTCACTCCTTGCAAATATCTTTCTGTCAATTGAATTTAGAGAATCCTGGGGCAACTGTTCTCTAAACGTAGTTAGATGTCTTAAGTTACATACATTAGTATGTTGCCCTGGGAGCAGCACAGTAGAGAAATCATTTGTTTGCTACCTCCTCACTTGTTTCTGGGAGAAGTATATTTGTTTCTTACTAACATAGGTTCATGAATTGCAGTTGCCTTGTGTGTTGTCAGGGCCCTCCATAAGTGTGCTGTAGTACCTAGAGTCAAGTTTTGGCCCTTTCCTGTCCATTCCCAGTACATCGGCTCTAGGATGAAGTAGGAAGCATCCCATATTACTGCTGCCAAAATAGGACCCTGTGTCTGAGTTCTAATCTGTAGTTTGGGTTTGACTTTGCCTCTTGCCTTTGTGTTGAATATATAGGTGAAGAAACAAGAAACTCACAAGTCATCGTAGAGGAGACCAACATAATAGTTTTTATTTAATTGCTTTTAACATGCCAGTACACCTGGTATATCTTTGTCACTTGCAAATCAGTTATCAATCAGGTTTTAAAAGGCAAGGCATAAATCACATAGAGTATCTCTATATTTAACAGTGATTTGTATTTTCTGTCATAGTTTAATAATAGAACCTGATCAAGTTGTACTGTGCCACGTACCGCCACTCAGCCGCAAATGAATTTTGAGAGGTACCTGTATTTGTTTAGATTCAGGACAAAGTGGAGTGCAGGAGGGAAAAAGGAATGATGTCACTGGGCATAACGTAGCATGAGTTAAATGCAAGGAGATGATCTTAAAAACACACCCAGGTGGTTTATAAGAACTCTTCAAAAGTTTTTTAGGTGCTCTAGACTGTGTTTTATCGCAGTGGGTGGGACCTAGGCACCTCATTGTCATTGAAAATGTGACTTGTGTTTCTGCAAGTGCCATAGGAGAACCAGAGAACCTAATGCTATGTGAGAAAATCCATTTTCAAGAACGTAGTTTGTGGAAGCAAAATAAAAAATTATTTCAAAAATACTCATATATGTGTCTTCTCATGTCGGAAAAGGGAACAAAAGGTAAAATTTTCAAACATGTCAACTCATTGATCTGTAACCATCTAAAGCTGCTATGTGGCCCAGCCTAATCACCTAGGCTTCTGTCAACATTAGTGGAGAAAACATGGTGTGTCCAGAGGGCAGTTCATCCATCAATCATAACCACCTATCTTAGGACATAAAGAATTGCCCTCTGGAGACGCTCATCTCTCTAACTCTCTGGGGGGTGTCTGCATGGCTAGCTAAAGTAAGCGCCTAGCTTTTAGATGGTGACTGAGATGAATTCTGTCCTCAGTGACTTAGGTGCTCTTGAAATCACCACTGTTTTTAACGTAGGAATTTTGACAGGTTGGACATTTTCAGAAGGATGTTTTTTCTGTGCACTTCTGTGGAGTTTGATTAAGTGTTCTCCTGAGGAACCAATGTCCTTGTGTAAAATTAGGTTCTGAGATTCTTAAGAGGCACTTACAAAAATGCAGTTTAATGGTAGTGTATGGAAGAGGAAAGTTAAATCCCACTAATGATTTCAGTTTGGGTCTATTTCCAGGCTACAGAATTTCTTTGAGTTACTTTAGCTTATCATTGCTTTCTAATAAGTGGTAAATTTGATATTTTACTCAGTTCTCAACATAGTAACATCAAGTTTTTTCAGTATTTCAGGATGGAATGGTACTTCAGTGTAATTTAGTTTGCATTAATGCTCGTTCTCTATTTCCTCTAATTCTCTCATTTATTTTTTCCCCTTTCATGTCATAAATTATGACAGAGCCAGTCATGCCGTAATAAACGGAACACAGCTATTTCTAATGATCCATGCTATTCACATTAGCATTAGGGGTTTGTTCACTTCAAGTTTATGCCAGTTTATTAACATTTATCACTTGGATGAAATTGACATTTTAGTCGGTATAGAATTTCTATATAAATTCATAACCATGCTTTGCCAAACAAGCAAAGGTTAGCAGTAAGCAGATAACACAGCTTAATGAGGTCAAATCAAGCTGATTCATGATCACTATGGAGAAAAATATCCTCCTGGGGAAAATACTTGTGCTGAAAAATCCCATAAACCAAACCACTTGTTTATCTGTCATTCCCACAGAGATAGTAATGTAATCACTCTCATAATTATCTTCATTAGTGTCAGGAATTATCTGCAATTCATTCCTCTGCTCTGAGTATGTTTGTTTATTTGCTGATTTTTCTCTCAGATTTAGCCAACAGAGCTAAGAATTTTGTATTTGCAAAGCCATACAACAGACATCTGTGATACACTGTTCTGACATTCTCTCTGCTGAAATATAGATCGCTGTCTTTCAGTTTCAGAATCCCTGTGCCCATTCCCTGACATCTGCCCTTCATTACATGGTTCCCGTGCGACCAAGACGACAGATTGTCTATCCTCTGGAAGAGCTTGGCATAAACGCTCCATCAGAGCAGGTCTCCAAGGATCAGGTGGGTAACAGAAGCAGCAGCAGGCAAGAGGCAAAGTGCCAGCTAATGCAGGGTTTGGCAGATGGGATGGCATTACCATCTTAGTGTTGATAGGTTGCTTCTTAATTACATTGAACATGGTGTCCATACCCTTACGATCCCAGCTTTGCTTCTGCACAACCGTCGCTTCTTCTAAGCTTGAATTTCAAATGCATTACAAACAGCAATCACTGAACTGTAACATTTACATATGAAATGCTTTTACATTTTAACATTATTTTTTCATGACATTACTTTTCAAACTCCCAACACATTTTAAATGTTCTGACTTACTGTTTAGCTCTTCTTCCTGTTAAGTTTTGGGTTTTTTTAGGTATGCTTCTGAGTATTTCTGTAGAAATTGCTTAAGTCAATTTTATTTTTCCGTCCCAAAGTCAGGTTTCTTCCATGCTTAAGATATCTAACTTAAGATAACACTTCAAAATATCAAGAATGATTTAGGTAGAAAAGGAAAAGATTGTTTTTACTACCAAACTGTTCTTATTTGCATAGCACTCATGCAGTCCAGGGATTCTAAACTAAAAGTCTCTTAAAATTTCATTTGTTAAATAACTTGCACTTTATTCTGTCTTACATTTTTTAAGTAACTAAAATTTGATGTGAAGATGGTTCCTCCCAAGAGTAACTAGCAAAGCGGAAATATTAGGAAAAACACCATTAGTAATGGACACTCTCAGTAGCTAGCTGTAATTTCCTAAAGAAACATAATTAAGGAGCTTTATGTCTGTCTAGTAACTTCCAGTTGGCTGAGATGGGCCCCCATATAATATTTTTAGTGCTGTCCTTTTTACAGTTAGTAATTTTTGGCATCCAAAACTCTTAATTAGGCAGCACTTGGCAAAGCAAAATCCAGAACATGGCTGAGGCCATTGATCTGGGTTTGGCTTTGTTGAACATGCCCTCAACATGCACATCCCTGCCTTCCTCTTCTCTGCAGATAAACTGTCTGATGCTTTTCCTTAAACTACTCCCTATTTTATCTTTAAAATGAACTGTTACTCTCTTACTAGAAGAGCTCTTCTTAGTATTTTTGTTGGAGCTGGAAAATTACAGACTTCCTATTTTTGAGAGATTTGCATATCTGTTGTCTGGTCTGTTCCCAGGTTCTTTCTGAGGATTTCTGAGAGTTGCAGGTAGTGAGATAATTGGTTAAAATCTTGAAAGTTTAATGAATTTCTATTTAATAAAAAGTGCGAGATTTTCACTAACAAAGTTTTGCTGAAAAAGAATGAAGGCTAGCCACTGTATAAGTATCCGTGCACATGCACTGGCATTAAATATAGATTTTTGACAGACTGTTCTATCATAACTGACAGCTGGGGTTGATCCCTAGGTGGTAACTTGAGGATAAAGCTAGTCCGCTGCTGCTGCCTGTAGTTTTCTGAAATAACAAGAATTCGAAACCGTACAAAGCTCAATTGACTCTTCTTGAGTGAACGAAATGACCTTTGGCCACCATGCGTTGGGAAAGCTTTATAACTTATGAGGTTACCTACCACAGGGGACTGAGTGTACTCGTGAAAGTAAGAAGATGGTGCTGCTTTCAGATTTTGGATGTTTTGCTAGCTCTGGTAGTAGCCAGGCATAAGGCTTTTGCCCTCTCTGTACTTTAATGTTTCAGAAAGGAAGATTGGTCCCTATCGCTAGTCTTGCTCTTCCTTGCAAAATCCTGCAGCTAAGTTGCAGATAAAATGAGGTGGGTTTTTTAGTAAAATTAACATTACCAAATTTCAGTAGGCAAAGAATTATTTTACTTCTATCTTTTTGTAGTGATCGGAAGGTCTGCTCAAACACTGTTAATGGAGAGACACAATCTGTGTTGTAAATAGCAAAATGTCCCACCGAGAACTTAAATGTGACAACTCTGCAAAATGGAAAGGCTGAGAAATGTCATCTTTAAAAATACTGAGACACATTTTTGGTCATAGAAGAGGCTAGCAGGCTAGGAAGTGAGGTAAAGGGGAAATGGAAAAACAATGTAAGGAAAGCGTGGAGAAGAGAGGGAGAAAAGTGAAAGACAGAAAGAGACTGGAGTGGGCAGTTGTCGGGGCAAGCACCTGGATAGCAGTAAGGAGAAAATGTCTGCTATCATCTTTGTTACAGTGGTTTTAAGCAAGACAGGGGTAGAATCTTGCAGGATCTTAAAAGCTTTGGACAAGCAGGAATTCCAAGAAGTTGAGACCGCTCCTCGTTTCTTTATCACACTTCTCTATTCTAGCTCACCAAGCTAGAATAGACAGTTTTAGCTAAGGGGGCTTTGCCTTCTCATATTAAAAAGCACTGCTTTCTGACATTAGCCCATGCCCACTGCTTTCCTGGAGGCTGGAGGATGGGTTAACGCTGTAATTCTTCTTTTAGATAGCTCTGCAATGATGGCAGTAGTTTTTCACATGCATTTACAATCTCTGTTATTGTAGTTTAAGTCAATTTCAGAAATGTAAAATTTTTGTTTGACTGCCTGTCCTAATTAATTGCTCGAGTAGCTGTCACTTATGATGGAGAGAATTGTAATGAAACTCTTGCTTTGATACCTACAATATGCCCCTTGATATCTAGTCATCAACATCTGCTTCTCATCTACTGCTTTTTCAGCTTTCTGCCTTCCTCTTGTTCCAGCCTTTTTTGAGCTATCTCTCTTCTTTTCTTGCTGCAAAATGTATTTTTCACCAGTAACAGCTTGGGGCTTAGCAGCTCAGCCATTCAGTGTCTAAGCATAGCTCTTGATTTGTGCATATATATCTCTGTAGGCCATTAGTGGCTTAGCATCTTAGAGAGAGTGCACAGTGGGAGCCCTGGGGCTCAATCAGTTTGTGTATCTCTAATACGTTCCAGCCTGCTTGTGAGCATGAAGAGATTCACTCATAAATATTGACCCAGTGCAGATAACTCAACCAGGACCCACAAGGACTCTTTCCCATTTCCTTCTTCCAAAGCCAGAAGCGAAAGCAGCAGTCTAAATCAGAAAAGCGTTGCCCTCAGCTAATTCCCACGTGTTGCCAGTCCAGATGGATCTCGACTGTGCTGGAGAGGTGGTTTTCCTGCAGGTCTGGATCGATTGCTACAGACAGATGAGCACTAGAAACGTTGAGTTTGGGGTAACTTCTTCTCGTTGTCCCTATGTCAAATCTCTCTATTCTGTCGCAGTGCCTGGAAAATCAAAAAGGGGAAAACCCCACGCACCACCCTGCCGTGAGTTCCTGGTTTGAGTCTCTCTGGGAGAGCTAGATGTAAGGTAGAGAGATGTACTCTTAAAATCCAGAAATTTATCATATAAAAACATAACTTGGCATTACCTGAAAGACTGCAGTTTTCCAGCCACCCTGTTCTCCCTGTGTCCTTGTGATACTTCTCTTGGTTCAAGCTTGTTTCTAGTTTGAGCCAGGCTTTTGGTTTATGTTGCCTCTTTGCTTATCGTTAAAATGACTATGACCCCAAAGAAACACAGAGTTTAGGAACTCAACTCTCTTCTTCTTTCTCCATTCTCCCGCCCAGCCTTATTACTAAAGCTTTGCCCAGGTTTTAAGGCAACCTCAAGTTTTTTCACTCTCTCTCTTAACCACAATTCTGTGCTGCTTCATATGTGCATCAGAAGACCTGTCACTTCCCAAGCAGTGGCTCTCCATGTCTAGAAGGGCTGCAAATTCATATGAACATAGTAATATCTTCCTATTTTATGCCACTCCTTGAGATGGCAAATACATTTTGCTGCCCATTTTGTCTGTTCCTAGAAAACTCTATCTCTTATTGCTTTACTGAAGAGATTTGGATAAGTCAGGTGAGGATTGACTGAGAAGACACGGAGGGAGGCATTAAACTCCCTGTATCCCATTGCAGCCCTCTGGAATGGCACAGATGCTAATGATCTTATTTGCATCTAGTCATGGAAGTGGCCAGACTTTGGGATGCCTGTTCAGCCCGTGCCTCTGCAGCAAGCCTGTCGGAGCTTCCACATATTAGCTCAAGATTGCATCAGGCCATACATCTGCCATGCTCTAGGGTTTCACCACACAGACCTAAAAAGCTCCTCTCTGCTCATTAGATCAAACACTTTCTACAGCTGTTCCAAATCAAAAGGAAATCTCTGATTTTCGTATTCTGAATCAGTAACCGGTATTGAAGCGCCAATTGGCAGAAGATCCAAAGATTCGAAGTCTTAATTCCCACAGTGTTAAAACAGATTAGATTATTATTGTGTTTTGCACATCTGTCAGTCATTTCAGTCATGTTATGTTAAAAAACAGTTGGTTACAACAGAATACTAAATATCTTATAAAGTGCTGCTGGCCTTTACGGTGCATGTAATTATTGATGGAGTAGAAAACTATAGATAATTAAATAATTTTTAATGATATCTTCATAAATAAACAATTTATAAACTTGTTTGCTTTCTCACCATCTGGGAGCATTCTGCTATCCATCTGTTTCATGTAATTATCAATAAAAGGGAAGAATAGGTGATATAATTAACAAGAATAACTGATCCAGAGTGAAGAACAAAAATGTCACACATCTGTTGAATTATTTTCTTGTTTCTGCCCTTTCATTATTATTCATGCTATTGTGTTTATTATTTTTTTTATTTCATGGTTGTATTCCAGCTGTCAGGTTTTATTGCACAGTTCAGAATTGTTTTTTCTGCTACAGGTCATAAAAAGAAGACAGAACAATTTTTAAAGCATTGCAGAAGCCCATACAGTGTTATATGAATTTATTTAAAAAAAACAAACCAACAAACAAAACCAACACTTTCTCAGTTAATTTTGTATTTCTGAAGTGATGCTACAGGTGCACTACAGGAAATGTTGACATCAGGACAAGTAGTAGTGAGTGAAGGAGGATCAGGCAAAAAGCTAGAGTCAAATGTGTAGCCTGTGGACTCCATGACTCTCTGGACCATAAAGAAAGGGGTTTGCAGAAACGAGAAGCTAAGAAAAGCAGGCCTGTTGTCCATATTCTTACATTGTCCGTGTGTAATTCTGCGCTACCACGTGAAACTATTTGAGGTCAGAACATGAGAAAAATCTGAAAAATGGCCCTCCGGTTTTTGTCTGGGGAAAATGGTAGCTTAACCACAGAGAAAGGTAAATGTTAATGTGAGATTCAAGAAGCAGTTGGGATACAAGTCACTGCCAAGTTAATAATAGTTTTCAGTGCCAGTATGTATGTATTTTTGTGTGTTTACTTGATTCCACCCTGATGCTTCTGGCAAGTGCTATTAATAAATGGCCTGACAGCAGTTTAAAATAACTTTAAAAAAAGTAAAATGAGAGACAATACTTAAGAGTTATCAAGTATTTTTAAACGACGCATCATTGCTTTTAGAGTAGGATAGGACAAGAGGAAATGGGCACAAAGTTGAATAGAAGAAGTTCCACCTAAACATGAGGAGGAACTCCTTTCCTGTGAGGGTGGCAGAGGGAGGTGGTGGAGTCTCCTTCTCTGGAGACATTCAAACCCACCTGGACATGTTCCTGTGCAACCTGCTCTGGGTGGACCTGCTTTGGCAGGGGGTTGGACTAGATGATCTCCAGAGGTCCCTTCCAACCCTGTGTGATTCTGTGATTAGTCTTATGACTTTTTCCATCAAGGTGTACGTTCATACATATTCTTTGTATTGCAGAAGATACTCAAATGGGTTGCAAGTGTAAGCACTGTCCTGGACTATTCTCTATTAGATGAGCTTTTTTTTACGTCCGTTGTAAAGTTACATGACTTTAAAATAGAATAAAATATGTCCTGTATGTTTGACAAAAATAAAAATTCAGCTGAAAACAAATCTAAAACATTTTCAAGCCTGGCAGAAACTTCCCCTTTTGGGAGAGCTCCTTTAAAAAGGAAAACAAAACAGATACATATGAGTGTTTGTATAGGAAACTCTTCTCTAGATATTAGTGTCTCCCCCAGCAAACTCTTGAGGCATTTCACTCTCTGTACCTTCTACTTTCGTCTGTTTAGGCCAGCTAATTAGAAGTTGCCCCAATTCCTTACTTGTATGTTGGTGTCTCTGGGTAGTTGGGACATATCTGACTGTACCTTCCTCAGTACTTCTTACTGGAAAAAATTGGATCAGCAGCCCAGACTGGGCATAATCCGTTACCTTGACCTATAAAGGAAGAGAAGTAGAAAGGTCTCAGAATTGATATACAGACCCTTACACTTGGCTGTCAAGGTGGAGGAAAGCAGAGGAGAAGGAAGGGATGTTGGCAACACGTGGCTGCAAGTCCCAGCTAGTCTAAAGCGTGCAGCTAGGCAAACTTCTCTCAGTTGCATTTAAAACAAGGAGTTAAAATAGATTTTAAAACATGGGGGAAAGGCTGTGTGCGGTCAAACAATCCATGCTGAACAATGAAAACTCTTTGCTTCTAACTGAACGGTTGAAAGAAATTGAGGGAGCAAGGCTTTTCCCACCTTACACATCCAAAGAGAAATGTCAAGAAGGTGGACACGTACAGACACAAGTACCATAAAGCAACAAAGCCTTGGGTTTGGAGTGCATGCCCACCTGAAGTGTGCAGGAGTTACTGGGGAGTATCCATTCCCCATCATGTTCTGTGTGTGTCACCACGGAAATAGCTAGCTGTGCTTCTGCAGATGCCTTCTCTCCCGCTGCACTCCGTAATCCAAGTTGGAAGTGCACTGAATTACTGAGAGCGGTCACGGAAAGCTGTTGCTGTTATTTTACTTTATAGCTGTCTACCTTGCAGCAAAGTGTGTTCTGACTTTGTAGAAAATCTGTAGTAATAGGAGGTTTTGCTTTGGTTCAGTTTCAGATTTTGATGAATTTGGTGGAGACGCTGGAATGTGCTGAAAGCAATAAAATGCAAAAGGTTTTTGATGGATTTTTTTTTTTTTTTTAATCATTAGGCCTGTACTAAGATAAAAGAGGATAAATATAGCAAAGACAACCTAAGTAGGATGGGCAAGAGAATTCCCTGCTTTACAAATGTCAAGATTCACTTATCAAAGTTAAAACAGAAGCATTCCTACGTGTTGTAGTTTGTGTATGAACACATTGGTATTACAAACAAAGGCTTGGTGTGCGTAGTTTTCATTTAACCGGGAAAGTAGTATTAATTTTTAAAGGCGTAACTGTTGCTTAAGATGCTATTGTGTTTGAGTAATAAATTTTTAATGCTTTTGTAGTACGTGCGTGGATTAAAATCCATTATTTATTGTACCTCCACTTGGATGGTAAAGGTGATGATTTTACAGCACCAGTAGTCATGCAAACACAGTCATTCTGAACCTGATGGCTGATAATAAATTTCCTTACTGTAAATGTCAGTGGGTTTTGTGTGTTGCTGCCATTACATCTTGTTTGGAAGGCTGAATATTACACAATTATGGGAGGCACCAGATGGCATCATTAACAGGAATGCTCTGAATGTTTACCACTTATGTGCATGTGTGAAATTAAAAGTAAGATGACCTATCTTTATTTTGAAAGCATGGTGTCAGTACTATACAGGTGTTAATGACATTTGCAGCAAACTAAAATAGTCGTTTCTGCTTAAAAACAGGTCAGATTTGTTTTAAAGCTTTTTCAAAGCATTTTGTAGATTGACTTTGGAAGGAGCATAGTTCCAGATTGTAAGGAGGGCATAGATATTTTTCGACAGAAAGGTAATGTTCATTATTACAAAATGGAGAGCGACAGCTGCTGTCACTAAAATATGACTCTATAGTAAGCTGTAAATCAATCTCCCTTTGTATCCTAGTACTGTTGTTCAGTTACCTTGTGTTCATTATTTTCTGTATGAAATACGATGATGTTTTTTTACATTTTATTTTTTTAAAGCCTTTAATTTTATACATCTTACGTTTTTCAATGAATTTGATACATTTAGGAAATGCTACCTCTGTTGCTGTGAGTCTGTGCGCAGAGTAGGTACAGTGGACTCAGATGCTTCTGTCTCCTCCCTTTCCAGGGCACACACAATCCTGTTTTGACACAGGTATTTTGTAGCTGTGATGCATTGTGGTGGTGTCTTCTCTCAAGAGAAGTCCTCAGAGGGAAACCTCCCAAGCCAGCCAGCACTGGGAGATTTTTCCATTTAAGTCACATCAGGGATGTTCAGGTTTTTCCATAGTGTCTTTTGGAGCCGGACCAGAGAGGTGAAGCAGGACTTGCTTAAAATCAAAGCTTAAGGAAGTCTCTTTGTTCATTGTGAAAGAAAATAATATCTGGAAATGCTAGGAATATTTTCAGTTACATATAATTTTGCTGTTTATAGGCCATTCCTAATGTTATTTGTTTATTCTATGTGAAGGCAGTATAATCAATGTCTGCTCTGATGGCACGAGAACTGCATAAAATAAACCTGAGAAGTTAGGGAGGCATTGTTTAAGTTAGTGATGCTCTTTGGCTGGCTGCTCAGACCCTGGCCCTAGCGCAGGGAAGTATTTTCTATATCCATTTACATTCAGAGTCAATTAGAATAAATGAGTGCTTCCCATTAATTTTTAATGGCTTTGGTTCAGACCCTTAGATCCCAACTTCTCTTGTGAGATTGTCAGTAAAGAATGAGCTTTGGTTTAAATTATGTCATTTCGAGTCCACTTACTTACCTAGTTGGAATGGCTTAATAGCATGTTAATAATTATGCTACTAAAAGCTGGATTTAAAGAATTCACTGCCAGCCCTGGTACTTGGGAAGCATTTCTATGCTCTTTGATCCTCCAGGCTCCCTCCTTCTCTGTGCAGGAGCGTAGAGCACCATGACTCTGATTTTGGTGCAGAGTAGTGATGGGGACTCAAGCTGCAGGCACCCACTTGCTGGACCCGAATTTGGGATGTTCTCTTTCTGCCTTCTGGAAGTACATGATAAAGGATACCCTCAGACATCGTGCTGCATGACCAGCAATGAAGGTTAGGTTGGCTGTTCAAATAACGTGGTTCAGATGTCTTAGAAAGTTGTTCAAATAACCTGTTTAAAGATGAGAGTTACCAAAATTAATTGTATAAATTATCTGTTTAGTATAAACCATTAATTTTGGTAGTTTTCAACTTCTAAATTGCTTGGCATGTTTTTTTCATGTTATTCAATTAGCTGTTTACGGCAGTCTTAGTGGGCTGCAGCAGCTGGCTGCTTTAAAGGTATGGCTTACAATCTTTTCCTTGTAATTCCTTCCACATTTATGCTGGGAGTCAAGCTAGACAATATCTGGGAGGTATTTCAGGCTGAGGTTCCTAGATGTTGCTACGTTTTTATGTATTTTTCTTAAAGTTGGCCACAAAATAAAAATAATTTTATTTACTACCTGCTTTCCCCTCCCTATAAGAATACCTTGTGGGATAGAAATCAGTCATGAATTTGTAGACTGTTTTTCCAGAAGCTGAAGATCAACATTTACCCATAGTATAATAATACTGGCTTCCTTCATATGAAAAATATTGCATAAAGGCTAGATATTTTCTGTGCAAACTGTTTTCTATAGAGCCACGGTTACTAAAGAAGTGTCCTTTGACAAAGATGACAAGAATCAGGCTCCAGTTTTCACCGTAGTTGTATTTCTTTTTCCTTTTCCTTCTGTTTTTGGTGTTTGTGTAAATCTGTGAACGCTTGGAAACAGCTTTTGAAAACATGTTTACAGACGTTCCTAATGAGACTTTTTGGAAGGTAGCTGGAATTTAAAAGTAAAATAATAATGCAGGCTGGGAAAGCATCCATTTTCCACTATTTTTTTTTGTTCATATCTCCTTCGTAAACATTGATTTTTCTTTTTTTCTTGTGCTTCAAATGGAGCTTGAAATTAAAATAGCTCTGTTTGTTCACCTTCTTGTTTGCCTGCCACCATCGCTGACCTCAGCACTAATCTAGGAACAGGCTTGTTAATCATTTTTGCTCCTTCTGATGGTTTTTTACAGTAACAGAGTTCAAATTATGTAGATCCTTGTAGAGCAGTAGCAATCACTCAGGTTTCTCAGTAACAAATGCTAAATTAAAACAAAGGCATCACAGACAGGGCTGGGGAGGTCCCTCCGGGGGGTTCCCTGGTACTTGCTGTGGTAAAGAGGGCTCCGTGAAGATGCTGAGTACAGGGCAAATAAGGCAGTGCCACGTTTATGGTGTAGGACCCTGAGCGGTCCTCCTCAATTCAGGGGCACTTTGACATACTTGAAATTTAGTAAACGCTTAAGTGTGTTCAGCTGGATAAGGCCCAAGTCCTCAGTGTGTAATAAGATCGAGTCTAAATTCTGCTGCATTTTGGAGTCTTTGCATGAAGAGTTCCAATGATGAGCGTAACAGCTCTTTGGCACACCCCTCATGTTTCACTAAGATATATTTACTGATACCAAATTCAGAGCATTGCATTGCTCCTTTTCTGTCAAAGTTTAAACCCTCTGTCCAACTTGGTTTTTCATTTTTGGGTGTTCAGTTTCCATTTTTTCTCTTTAAATAGGGGTACCGTTTGCTATAAACCCAGACCTATTGTAGAACAATTACAATAAATATTTTTAGAAATCCTACAAATATCCCAGGGTCCAATGTTTACAAAGAGAACTAAAAGGAGCTACAAAGCATTCTCCATCTGAGTTTGTACCACCAACATATATTGTTGAGTAAATGTACAATTAAAACATTCCCGGGCAATCTGCAAGCGGGAACCCAGATGAGAGATCCGGGCGTGAACAACGAACGCACGATGCTTGGCCTGGTTTGAAAGCGCAGAGGAAAAAATGCATACAAACATGTTTGCTAAAACCAAATAAATATTTCCTGTATCTTCTTCCATTGTTTGCTGAGGGTAGAAGGATGTGTGAATTTTTAATGCTATAGCTTAATCCTTCTCTGGCACGTACTGTGCTGAGATCGTAGGCGAAAGGCGTGATTTACGTGCAGGGTTTGTGTTTTCGGGGGAGTATTTTGAGAAATGCACCAGCATTTTTAATGGAGGTAAAGTTTGAAGGCCTCTACGTGGATGGCACTGGCTGTCCACGTGAAAAAATATCCCCCCCTCCCTGTGGTTTAATCAAGAAAAGCCACCTTTGTCAGCAGTTGGAATCGAAGGCGTGGATGGCCTCTGCCCTCCCCAGGTGCAGGCAACATGACAGGTGGTGCCACGGCAGAGGCTGTCAGATACCAGGGTGGAAAAGAAGGAAAATAATCATTTTGATAATCGAAGAAAATACTGTTTTTCTGAACTCTGTCTGCCTTTTCTAACACTGGCAATTATTGCTTTTTTCCCTTACATTAGTTAATGATTGCTGGTTTATTTAATAAATTGGATACAAAATAAACAAGTTAGAGTTTGCCATTGACCTATCAATTATGATGTCTGATTACTCCTCTGGGGAACATATGTAGTCATTTGTCCTGACATTTTGTTAAAATAAGGTGGTATTATGGGACCAATCCACCTAATTCCTTACTCCCTGGGGCCATTTAGTGTACTTAGCTGTTCGAAAGGTGATTTCTGAAGCATGACAGCTGTTGGTATTGGGGCCATTGTGTGGTGAACAAAAAGGGTTATATTCTACTCATATGCTGCCTTTGTATCATTGATACAGAAGCCATTTCATAAATTAGATACAACTCTTCCTTAGGAAATTGTGTTACTGCTTTGTATTTCATTGTTGGAGTACATTTGAAAAAAAAAAAGCCCAACACAGCACTGCGGTAGGAGGAGGTGTTTGAACTTGGCATTGCTGTAAGGTCTGTTGGGTTTATCCTATTAGCTGCTGACATTCCTGTCCAGTTATTTTGGTTGATTAGGTACATTACGAGTCGTTTCTCTGCGTGTTCTTTTTACCATTTTATTGATTTTATTAATAAGCCACGTTTCAGCAAAAACATCGCTAATAATTTTTCCTCCAGAAGGCATTGCTTTTTCTAGAAAGCTGCAGCTCTGGGAAGAGAGAAGCCAGTCAGAGTTCTCGTCTCCAGAGTTCACAAACCCGAGGAATTTGAATTCCAAGGTTAGGGCCCGAAGTGCAGTATCCTCCACGCGTATTTGTGGTACCATGAGATCTCCACAAGTGTCAGCAATTGCACAACAGTGTCGAATGTTGTAGTCGGGGCATACCGTTTAGTGTGGTGTAAAAGACATACTCCAAGTTTTATTTTAAGCAGGGGCACATGGCTTTAATAATTGGCATCGGTTGTTTTCATTTCTTAAAATCTCTTCCAGCGATGTACATTTTCAATGAAATATAACAGGGTTTTTTTCAGTTTCTGAAATGGGGAAGTGTTATATTTACATTTATGATCAACCCCCTTTTCTTTTTCGTCAAAAAGCACTGCCTTTTGTTTAGATTGTTATGTTTGTTTGTAGAGACTTGTAGATGACACATATAACAACAATTTGGGCAGCGTTATAGTAGTTCTGTGGCTTGGCCCTGGCTAGTCAAGTCGTTCCTTGGTGCAGGGCTGCCTCCAAGCCTGTGGGCATGTGGTTTGTTAAGCAGCCACCATGGGCTATACATTTTAAGGCATTTTCTGGAATTTTCTTAGTGAAGTCCAGTCCCTGAGATGAATCTGGCTCACCACTGGATGTCATCATTGCACTGTGATGAACTGCAGCCAGAAGAACATTTATCTGGCGGTAAAAAATCATGTTGCCTGCCCAAAGACGACATTTAGTTTTGCCATGTTTTAAATTACTTGCTATAAGGGGTGATGGTTTGCAAGTCAAGGGTCTGTAATCTTTCCTTAAGGTATAGGAGGGCACTCTCCTGTGTTCTACAGATGATTCTCCACCTTCTGTAGAGAGGCTATGCTGAAATCTCAGCTGTGGGTCTCCACCATTGCAAAGACATGGTATAAAAGATCTCTTGGGGATCTCAATGTGCCATGTGCTTCTTGAGAAGGCCAATGTCATTATCAGAGCTTTAAAATAAAATACTTATTCTTCATATATTGAGTTAGTCAACTAATATATGGAGAATATCTTTCTACTGTAATTTCATTGGAGGAATTTGGAGGACTTGATTTTATTAAACCTCTGCCTCCTATTCATAATAGATGAAAACCTGTTAGAAGTCTTAGATTGCTTCCTGCCTAAGTGACACAGCAGAAATATATAGGAGAAATGTCTGACAAATAATAAAAATAGCTCCATTTTCTATTTGTCTCTTCAGTGCGTTTATGAATCTGCAGTTATGCATTTGTGCAATCCGAATGTGTACAACCCAAAGCAATAAGAAAAATGCAAAGTGTGTTGTACTGCAAGATGGAAAGTCTTTCCCTGTCTTTCACCAGAAATTTGAAAACTCAATATAGTTCAGGGCAGAAAAAAAAATTGTCAAATGCAATATTATCTCTTGGCCCTTTGTCACATATTTGTTTTGAGGATCTCTGTTAGCTAGTGTGACTTAGAGACACAAATTAAAAAAGATACATGGACTTTATTGTCTTGACCGATGTATGCATTAAGAAGAATGGAAACTAAGGAGCTAGTAATTAAAAACTTTATAGCAAGACTTTTGGCCAGAGTATTGATCTCAGTGACACTGCAATACTAATTTAATCATTTGACAGATTGGCTGTCAGTGTAGCTATCTGTATTTAAGAAAAAAGAAGGTCATTTCTATCATTTTGGAAGAGATTTTTTGATTAAACACACAAAGAAACTCAAGATACAAGTTCATAATTAATTTACGAGTAAAACCATTTCCATAAATAAAACAGCAAGAGTATAAACTGCTCTAGAAGGTATAAAATAGCCTTAAAGTTATGTAAATATATGTTTCCCAGGTGTTAGCTAAAGGGTAGTAAATTATAGAAGAGGCAATGTTTTCTCTTCTCTTACAAGGACTCCGTAACATCTTTTTCAGGAGAGGCCAGCCCATTCAGCTGTGCTAATTTTCTGTGAGCTATTAAACATGCATATATTTCAACATTTTAGTACCATTTATCTACTGTGTTATCTTGTGCTGTGCACAGAAAAATCACAGTATTAGTCACGTCAGCGAGCCATAAGTTTTGTACAAATGCAAGGTTTAATGATTCTTAGACTTTTTCTGTTTCTCTTTTTAATACACTTCGATGTCATTTTATGTTTTTTACAGTTGCATTATTCTTTGAACCACATCAATCGAAAGCTGGTACTGGAATCTAAAACATCTATCAACATTAGAATTGTGGTGGTTGGTGCATCTGATGTTGGAATCTCTTTTCTGGAAACCCTAATTTTTTGGTAAGTTTTTAATTTTATTTCCTTTATTGAGAACAATATGTCACCTTTCGCTTGAAGGGGTTTTCTTGCTCCGTTTAGAAGCGTGCTTTGAGTCTGTATCCAAGTACTAGGTGTGAGTGGCTGCGGATGTCAGAAGATGGGTGCTTGCATCCTGGCTGACTCTGGAACACAAAAGTGCTGACAAAGTTGCTCCGAGATACTCAAGGTGAAGGCACACTGAAAATGAGAATTCCACATACTTAAAATCTCTTTTACCGTTGTTCTTATACAAAAATCCTGTAAGTGGAGGTTAAGTCCCTAGCCCTTCATGTGTGCTCCAAAGCAGTATTGATCTTTACAGGTAGTTGTGCCCAGTGGGATCACAAATCAGTGTCTGAATCCCCCCCTTCTCTTACCTCCTTGCCATGCTGTGTTTTCAGAGCTGTGCAGAAATGTACGACATAAGCTCATTGAGTTGTTAACTCTCTGTGATTCTTTTGAATCTGATAACACCTTTTGATACCTTTGATTCTGATGAGGCTTTTGATGTTCGGGATTGTTCAGGAACTAAAAAAAAAGTCATTTCTGGGTCTTCTGCTATTTTTGTTGTAGACACTAGAGTGGGTGCAGGGAAGGTCTGGCAGAGGACACTGCTCTCTGACATTCTCAGCCTGCTCGGTGGCCCACCAAGAACACGGGCTGCCAGCATTCATTAAAGAATTTTTCAAATTGCTCTGGTTACCTTGAGTTATGCAAACTGGAGTAGTAAACTGGTTGAGAGGGGGAATAAATGTATGCAAATGTTTTTATACCTTTCACTGTCTAAGCCAGAGTAAACTGGTGGAGAAGTTGTGCTGTTTTACAGCCTTTCCAAAGTTAGGATAGGAGTGCTGTCTCTCTGGTATCTCACTGCTTACACCTTCTATGTGCACCAGAACCCTCTCCGTACCCATTTTAGGGGATTATCAGAAAGTCAGTCTCTATGCAACAGTGCAGTTCCTTTTATGCAATTGTTGTTTACCTCAGCCATTAAACAGGTACTAGAAATAACTTGCAGAAATGAATATAAAATTCAAATTCTGTATGCGATTGTTACAACAAAATGTTCATTGCAAAAACGAAGGGAGGCTGGCATTTTTATGGTTGGCAGAGAATTGAAAATTTTGCCTATTTTTTTCAGTTAAGCCAAGACTTTGTATTTCTACAGCAACCATTAATAATATCACATGTTAAAATATCAATATGGCAAGAGAAGAAAATATTGAAGTGCTTTATAGATTTTGTTGAATTGCTGGAGCAGTGAAGAAAAAGTACCTCCTTCTTGCTCTTTTCTTAGATTCTGACGTCCCGTAGAGCATCTCCTCTTGCAGTAAAATCATTTTCCTCTCATCTTCCAATTCTCAGCACCTTTTAGGCTTTTCCGTTGCATTCAAAATTCGGTTACAAGTGTCCTTTAGAGCTATGAGCCCCTTTCTTGTTATTCATCCCGGGCTGTTTATGACTATGCTCTCAGTATAAAATACTGTAAGGGAAAAACAAAGCATATTTACGCTCCAACCAAATCTGGCAGCCAGAAGCTAAGTCTTTCCGTAGTGACCAGGACATAGAGACATTATTGTGTCTGTGGAGCAATCCTTTATAGGTATCCTCCTCTGAGATACCTCAACCAAGACTTTTCAGCCCAAAGTTTTGTTTGAACCATGCTCTAGCAAAGGGTTCTTGCAGAAGGTGTCCTTCCTTGTAGATAGGAGAGAGGGCTTGTCTTCAGCACTGCACAAATGGAGTCCTCCTGCTTAAGAGAAATTGAGTATTGCTCTCAGAATGCAAAAAGCAAGCAGTCAGCACTTAGTGCAAAATGTCACAGAATTTATATTAATATAGGTATAAATTTAAGAAAGACTTATTTTTTTAATTGTCGCATCAGCAGCAGATAAAGTCTCCTGATCAATGTGAAGGCCTTTTAATACAATTTAGTTTCATTTACTCATAATTGTCTAAGATTCTTTGCAAAGGTTACATGCACTAAAAATAGCTAGATTGGATCAATTTGTAAGCCCCTAATCCTTAAAAAGAGGAAGTAGTTTTCTCCTCATTATTCTTCATACTTAATTATTTTACATTATCAGTCACCATGGAAACACACAAATGTAATTCACTTACCTACAGAACAATTATTAGAACTCGATTTTACAAGTGTTTTCAACTTGTTTGAGCCCGGAGAAATATGTTTTTCATTGAACAGAGAAAAATAACCATGAGAACTACCTCTGCTCACTCGAGGATCTGCCGCCGGCTGCCTCTGGCTCCCGCTGTGCTGGGGCAGCGGCACCGCGGCTCCCACCACGGCAGAGAGCACCCGGGGGGGGGACTTGAGGCTTGTCACTCGCCCAGCGGTGCCACGGAGCAGCCGTGGGCATCCCCGCTTGGCCACCCCAACCCCAAAACCAGCTGCCTTATCCCTGCTGCCGAGGGGCACCCTGTGCTGCTGCGAGCTGGTACCTGACGACGCGCTGCTTCAGTCTTCCCTGTGGCTGGGGTTTCTGGAAAGAGAGATGCTGGCAGGGCTCAGAGCACTGCTGCAGCCAAAGGGGTAGTGCAGAAACGCTGCAACCGGGTCTATGGAATGACCTGCCGGTACGGGAAGCTTCTTCCTAACGCTGGGGGTACCCTGAGCCCTGGAGAACTGCATCCGTCGTGCTTAATCTGACGCTAGGTCAGCGAAGGTGATCTCATTATTCATATTTCACCATGCAGATAAATGCCTCCCGCTGATTTATTTTTTTTTTTTTTCTCGGAGCCCAATTGCATGCAGACATGTGTTTTCAGCTAGAGGGCTGCTTTTCTTCAGGGCGCCTATGAATATTTTTTATTCAAGAAACAGGGGAGTGGTGGAGGCCCGGCCTCCCTCCTCCTGCACGGCTGGCTGGTGGCGGCTCCGGGTGCCAAAGCCGCTCCGGAGGCTGCGCCTCGGCCGCTGCCGTCCCGCAGGAGGGGCAGCAGAGCCGAGATGCTGTGGAAGGAGGGGGAAGAGAGCCACACCGTAAATTGCTGCAGTAATTAACTTCCCTGCAGGAGCGTGGCAAGCAGGGAAGGAATTGCCATCCCCACAATCCCTGCACGAGGCTCCTCCTGGGCAGCGCAATTATCTGCTTCCCCCTCGCACAAAGCCGGGACTTAGGTCACTCTCTAGCACGAAGACAAGGCGTCTAGAAATCGCAGGAGCATCCGCCCGGTCGGTAAAGCGGTGTAAAGTCCCGAGCCATGTCCGGTCCTAAAGGAGGAGTTGCTCCTAAAGGAGCAAACATCCCCCCTTCCATGTGAAAAAGCAGCTCGGCTCAGCCCAGCAACGCGGAGTCTCGGCATCTATTGTTCACTGCCCTCCAAACCGCTCGAGCTGCTGGCGCTCCTGCCTCCCCTTTGTTGTAGGACGTGGGGGGAAAGCCCTTTCAGCCTCAAGAGTTGAATCAGATTCAAAGAAACTCCAGAGAGAGGTTAGGCTAAAATGCAAGTTGTATTTATTTTCAGTTTTTCTTGAGTGACTTGGTCTTGGGGAGAGGGGTGGGAAATTACACGGAAAAGAGTTTTATCGAACATTCTGGTAAATACGTGCATGCCCTCATTTACACTTGGAGTACAATGAGCCACTAACGTTGACAAATTATCATGAATGAAGACCCTAAAAAGGACTCTGATTTAAGACTAAAGGAAGTTGTTAAAAAGTTAGCCCCTTTTTTGTCATGCCCACTGAGATCAAGTATGCATATAGTAAATTTGTAAATTAAAAAGCTGTTTTAGATATTCAGCTTGCAAGTATTCAATGAAAATTTGGTCTGAAAATTATTTGCTATTTTTATTAATACAGAATGTCAATACCTATGAATATGAGAAAAGGAGTAATGAGTTCAGTTCAGAGTTCTGCAAATACCAATTCTTAGAAGTGACGTTCAGCAGGAGAAATGTCAACTGCAGTTAAATAATTTATTTAAAAATGTGTGAACAGCTAGAATTGGGGATACTGAGTTGCATAATCCTCAATTAAGCCAGTTTTCCCCTAAATATATATCCTGATGAATGTAAGCTATAGCCCAGCATTTTAATCTTTTCATATTCTCAAGTACTGAGATGCTTTAAAAAATAACCTCATTGCTAAATCTAATTGCTAAATACTAATTTACCAGGAGGGAAGGGTTTGGTTTTTTTTTAGTTTCTTCTAGTTTTCTTTGATAAATTAAGAACAGTGGTCATGGCAGCGGCATTAGGCCAGAAGAACATATAATTTAAAAAAAAAAAAAAGCATTTTCAGTTTATTCTGGTGGCTGATTTCATGGAGCAGCATGCTAACTAGTACGCCCTGACAGCAGGTGATTGAAGTTTTGGCTGCAAGAATGCAAAAAGCTTGCTCACAGCAGCATCTTGTCGTCGGTTCCAGTGTAGCGAACCAATTAGCTTTTTATCCACCTCTTTGCATATAGCTATGGAAAGTGTTATTGTCTTCTGATTACAGGGAAAACCCTTTTTAATCCATGGTTTTGAAAACCTCCTTAATCCAACCTCTGGTGTAAACAATGACTTACTCTCCGAGGAGGTTAGAAATACGTGTAATGTGCTACACAAAATAGCAATAAATGAATGGTGGCTAAGATCACAATATTTTGTATGAAAATGTTATTAAATACATTTCCCTTTCTATGTGGGTGCATTAAAATAACTATTGCCTTTAAAAAGCAAATGGATTAAAGTTTATTTTTGTTAAAAGCTCTAAACTTTTAAAGTAAAATTAGAATCTGAGACAGTAAATCTGGGCGTTTTTGTCTGCAGGCCAGTTTTTCCCGTTGTGAGTTACAGGTATCTAAGGTTAGCTTAGAAATGGCAGGGGTTTTTAAAACACAGTTTCTGACTGAACGGCTACAACTGCCGTTATCTGGCAGCACAGTATTATACAATATCCTGCACATCTGTCCTGTTTGGCAATAGTTAGCATAATGCTTGCTGTTTAATTAGGCTTTTTATCTTTGCATTTGTCTGAGAACATCTGAAGCCTTCCATGTTGCCTGTCACTAATTAGTTGACTAATTAAATAGTTAGTGCTTACTTGCTGATCACAGAGCTAACATGTAATGAATGGTTTCGTGATCTTCATTGTTTTATACTATCTATCTTTGCCACATGAATTGATATACATGGGCTTCCTTTTGACTGCCTTTTTTTTTCATACCAAGGCAAATCCAGAACAATGTTGTAGTCGACCATGTGTTCGGTGTCACCAGGCCCGCGTCCCTCGGACATTGTTGCCTTCCATCATTTCTGGTGAATAGAGATCAAGTTGTGACAGAGATAAATAAGATAGGTCATATCTCGCCTTGTTGCGCAGCCAGGATCACAATGAACAGTGTCAGTGACTGATACCAGACATAAACTAGGGGAGAGGATATGGGTCAAGATCAGCCTTCCTAACAGCCATTTGACGTGCCTCCGCCAAAAAATGCTACTCAGTTAGCATTGATATGTGGTTATTTTATAGTGTATGTTCTTGCTTGAGAGAGAATTTTCAGTTTTAAAGATTTTTTTCAAATTTAAGCACTTGCCCTTCGAACACGTGCCAACATTTGTCTGAGCCCAAACTAGTCTTTCAGACTTTATATTTGTAAGTGTTTGTAGATTTTCTTTTTTTTTCATATTTATATATGAGTACTCATAACTTCTTGTTGCATGTTAAAACTGATCTTGGAAATGGTAGTTTTCTCATAAAAGGCCTGTTTCAAAATGGAAATGAGTCACAAGAATTTTTATAGAATAGTATTTTGTATTTGTCGTAGCTCTCCTGGTGACATGGAGTGTGACATTAGCTTGGCTGTTTCAACAGCATTGTAAAGAGCCTGGTAACCTGACTACCCAAGCATCTGGTAGCTCTCTGATCAATGCAGTTCAAAGCAAATAAAGAAGCATTCCAAGTGCAAACACTGCGTTTAGGTTTTCCAATTCTCTGCTAAAGTGGTGAAGGAGATGTACTTTCTCTTCTGCTCATATTACTTTTTCTTTTTTTGAAGTTTGTCCCCCAGAGCTGTTGTGGAGGTGTAACCACTGAGTTTTGCCAAGCAGTCTATAAACTACCTATGGGTTGGTTTTGAAGTACAGAAGACTGCTCAGACTACTACAGTGCAGAAAAAATGAGTTGGCTGGTTAAGTTGTGATCCTTCCCTCTAGTGATTGGTTTTGGTTTGATTCCTGATTGTATGTATATATGTATGTACTCTAACGGGTGGAGTGAGGGTTGTGACAGATGAAGATCACTCTTTCAAGGTACTTGCTTGGTTTTTCTGAATGCTTGATGAGCTGCGACTTTAAGATTCCTTTTCTGGATTGCTGTGATTGCCCTCCAGATCCCAGGAAGGAGACAAGTCTGAACGGTGTTTATATTGAAATGAGAGTTGACAGTACATAGGATATGGTAATGAGATGGTGAATATTTACCACATGCTATATTATCTAGATTCCCCAAACTTCTAACGAGCATTGCTTAGATTAGATGGATCTCCCCAGTGCTGTGGCTCAATTGCTTCCAGTGCCCATGTTACAGCACTGCAGTGTGAATTATAACACATCACGTTGTGCGGTTCGTTTCCCTAGGAGTGCAGTGGTCAGTAGCATCCCTGCATGAATCAGGCATAATTGCAGTTTCATGCGAGCCACAGGGCATGGGCCACTTGGGAAGGAGCTGCTGGAGCAGTATCATGTTTCCCTGGTGAAGAGATGGGCATTACAGGAGCTTTGTGGTGCTGCACCTCTCAGAGCTGTTTCACGTTACGGGATGCAATATCAGCGAGGCAGCTGTGCTCGTCGGGCTGCCAGGGCTGGAGGTGCTGCGGGGCCCAGATCCGCAGCTGCTACGTGCAGATGTTTGAGATCAGGAATTTTGGCCCAGCTGACTCCTCCACCAGCCACGTCCCCGTCCTTCCTGGGCTGCCAGCTTTCTGTCAAGAGGATGTGGCACTGGGGTGGTGCCTCGGAGCATGCAACTTTTATGAGTACCTTCTCTTTCTGCAGGCTTTAGCTGTCAGGAGGAGAATGTATGGTCCTTGGCCATAAGCTAGGACAAAAGTGTTGCTACAAATCTCAAGCCCTTCAAATTCAAGGGAAGTCTATCTTTTGACATCCATGGGATTCCTAGGTGCATACTTTTTCATTTTTGTGAAGGCAGCGTTGCCAAATATGTACCAAGCAACATCACTGAGTCAAAATATTAATCTTTTCTGCAATAATGTGGAAAATCGGGGTCTGGCAAATAGGCAGCCATAAAAAAAAAAAGCCTGCTTGGTTCTAACGTGATTGGTCAATAATATTAAAAATGTCCCATTAACAAGGTGGAATGCTATTCACTGAAACATTCACACAGGAACAGACAAAACAGCAAAATTTCAACCACATTCTAGTTTTACTGTCCAATTTATGGTATCTTTATTTGTGGAAAAACGGTGCTGATGTCTCTCAACTGTGGTTTTAAATCTGCCAGGTGATTAGATTTAAACAGCTAGAGATTGTAACTACCAAGCCCATCATCGGATATCCCTCATTTTCTGTCTAGAAAAATAATTGCCCTGTTTTATACTTTGAACAGAACGAAATGCTGTAGCATTTATGGAATGGAAGTTGAAATTTTAGTAAGGAAATGCTCTCACTAAAGCAGTGGTTGGATGGTACTTCGGTTTGGTCAAATTCAAAGCCAACGTACATTTGGGTTGCTGGTGCTAATTTTGTAAACTTTGTAGCTATGGATGTTCCCACGTAAGTACATGGATGTCTCTGATTCAGCTACGTATTTTGTATGGGCCAAGGAAAGAGCTCTTTAGATTTTTCCTATTCTGTCACATAAGAATTCATACTGCAAGGTCTTTGCCATGCTGATTTTAATAATCTAGATCCTGGAAATACCATAGATGTTGGGTGGATACTATAGTTTTTGAAAGAGCCTCCTAAGAAATCTGCAGCTGGGTTGTTACACGAGTCAAAATTTGGTTTGTACTTTGCTACAAAAATTCACTTTCTGCTCGCAGTGTTTCCCAGTGCAGAAGGTTAAGGTGGTTCACATTTGAGCCTGAAGTGATACTACACTAAAAGAGTAAATAGGCAAATATGTAAATAAGCAAGTACTTAAGACTTAGTTTTAAGCTATGTTAGAAGTTTTCTCTTAAATGCTGTACTCGTGTTCGCATGTTACGTGTGTTAATTGATAAGCGTGTTCAAAGCCTGGTGCACACCTTGCAAGTGCTGGCAAGATGCAGAGCCAGAGGCTTCTGAGAAGAAAGCTTAACGAGAGGTGGTTAACGGAGGGAGAAGAGCTTAGGGGTAAAATTGCAAAGGTCAATACGGGTTGAGAAGCAAAGCGTGGAAAAAAATTAGTCTAACAAAGGAAAAAAGACTCAACTGAATTACGGTAAAATGGCACAATCACTACAGGAGAACGGTGCAAAAAAAGAATAGGGGAAGCTGAGTTGACATAGGTGAGGAAAGCAAAACCTGTTACTGGAAAATGAGAGGTGGTTAGAAGGGATAAAAGCAGTGATGACAGAAGGCTGGCCAAGTTGTTTCAGAAAAATGAGTTATGATATGGATCGGAGTTTGAAAGAAGAAACTGGAAAAAGACATGTTTGATAATGTTCAGGGAGAGATCAAGATCGTGTGGTGGTGCAAAGTGACCTAAAAAGGAGAAATTAATAATTACATTGAAATGCCACAGAGGCAAAGTTGCTGATGTTTTTTATTGTGTTGCCTAAGAAAAGGGTCAGCACGGAGGAAAAAAGAGAGACAAGCATCAAAATTACAAGCTGGAAGGGAACTAACTACTTAAAAGAAAAAAAGTGAGAGGACTAATTGATCTACCCTAGCAGGAGAAAAAAAAATTAACTGGAGAGGGAACAGCTTTTGAGACAGGGTATTGAGGAAAGATTTAGGGATGCAGAGGGGACACAGGTTGCAGTGAGAGCAAAGAAAGAAGCAGAAAGTATTTGTAGGACAAAAGGAGGTAAAGCGACAGTTCCAGGGGCAACAGAAGGTTTGCAAGAATAAGCCTATCTTAAACATGAAAAAACATCAACTATTTAAATTCGTGATTGATGTCCTTATCCAGTTCAAGTAGATATAAATGTGCACTCGACAAATATGGGCTAGGAGATAGAGAGAGTTATCACTGTGGAAAGAGAACATCTTCCAGTAGGCATAGCCGGGGCAAAAGATGTAGTTATCTTCAAACTGGTACAAGTGTATGGAAAGTTTGTGGGCTGGTTTGGGGTTTGGTTTTTTTTTTGGTCTTGTGACAGTGGGCACTAGAATTCACCAAGGGCATGCTCCCAAATCCTGTCTGGAGTCAAACCATCGATTTCAACGTTTGGAGAGAAACCCAGTGGAGAAGAGCTGCCAGCTGGGGAGAGAGAAACACTCACAGCATCATTGAAGGGTGTTAGTCAAAGGTCAAAGTAAATATTATTTACCTTTTTAATGGATTCTTGCTAAGATGTCAAAAGTGGTGACAGCGGTGGCTTTCATGGCCTGGGCTTATTTGCCGCTCTTCTTTGGAATACAGCATCTGATAAAATTAATCACCAGTAAACCTGGTGGGAAGTGTCTGATAAAACAGAAGTTTAATAAAAAGCACTGTTCCACCAAAAGATTTTTTGATATCAGGAGGAAGTTATTGAGACATGACAAAATATTTTGCTGAGGTGTCATTTAAAAAAAGCAGCTCTTGTTTTTAAAGAAATTACATCTTGAATGTTTTTTACAATCAAAATCAAACATTTTCCTTTACACCTCTGTTCTGAACAATTTAGAAGAGTGTTTTCTGAAATGAAAAAGGATGGTGAATGTCACCGATATTGTGGCTTATCTTGGAACGGAAATAGTCATGTTCTGGGAAGAAGAATATGTGAATTCTCCCACTGAAGTAAGCACCTGCCATATCTGTCCCCCGGTGTCAGAAGTGGCAGTCAAATTAAATGTGAGCTACTGACAATTAGATTCACTTATCTCTTTATTTCAGTTGGTGGTGTTCTTGATATGTCTATCCCTGGCTTTGAGAGGAAGAGTCATCATGGGCACAGTTTATAGAACGAAGGAATATGTGAAAATCCCCTTTCTTGACCCTTGCATTGAGAAGTGTCCCAGTAAAGACTTTATTGTTATCCCTTCTTTCATTGAGCAAATTCATTCACAATCTTAACACTTTTTCCTAAGGTTGAGCCAATGGAGAACTGGCTTATCTTTGTTTACTCGTAATTAAAGAGGGATAACTTCTAGATGGACATCTGTTGGTCAGCAGTTAAGCTGAAATCCTGTTCTGAGGTCTGTAATTGATGCACTTACATAAGGTTCTTGAGAACAGACGCTTTTGGTAATTGTTGATACAAACAATAACCCCTTTCTGCTGCTTCTCTTACCGACTCTCTTACTGAAAGCTTAATAACCAGGCGTTGTCGGCTCAGTTGCAGAGCCTTCGTGCTACTAGAATGGCATCGCGTGGCATCACGCAGGGAAACGGGTTTGCTGTGTTTTCACATATCTTCATACTTGACTTTGTGTTGATTCTTACTTGTCCGAGTCAAATATCGCTGCCCAGAGAGTGGGAGGAATTGGAGAGAAGGGTAAAGGCTTTTACAGCTTTGCCAGCAAAAGCAGTGGGCTTTGTCCAGGCAAACAAAAGCAATTTAGTAGAGTGGCATTATTACTCGTAAAGATTACTCAGCGTCTATAGTGCTAAGTAACATATTTATCCTTTAGTGAAAATATGAATGAGTGGGGTTTTCTGTGTTATTATTAATATTAGTAATCTTTGTTAAGCCGAGCATTTATATTTGTAGTCTTGTAAAAGAGCTGGTAAATTTGTTAGAAAATCTTTTACTTTTGGAGAAGTTTATTTTCCAAGTCATGTCCCTATTACTTTGTTCTTGAAATGCTTGGGGTGCTAATCTTTCCTTAAAAAAAAAATAAAAAAAATCTTACTTTGGATAAATTGTTGTATTATTTGTGAAAAGGAGAACTGCTGTCTATGTCTGCCTTTTAAAGTAAGACTTCTACCTGGGCACTTTGCGTTTCTGTGCCTTGAACATCAGGTTATTGCCTGCTGGGACTCTTTTACCTTCATCTCTCATTCAGGGCTCTTCACTCCCCACAAAAAACTTAGAGATTCCTTGTTTTTTTAATTGCAGGACAGGGATTCCTCTGATTTAGAGTTTCATTAATGCAAGAACTTATCACATCCAAGTTTTCAGCATTTAGGCTGAAAACAGACTATTTGTTACCAGTTTTAGAATGATCTAGAACTGTCATTTTTTATAAGTGCTCTACTGCAGCGAAGCTGAGGATACAATGTAATTAGGACTTCTAGATAGTTTATAAATTCAGATATTAAAGTTACTTTTTAAAGATTATGTGTACAAGAGAATAGTGCACACAGTTACTGATTTTGATAGCCAGATAAAGCATTATCTTTTGTCAGCCTTTATTATTTTAATTTTTTTTAAATGACTGCGTGGGGGGGGAAGGTATGGTGCTTCATTTCAAATAAACTGAAATTCTTGGGTTCATGTAGGCTACTTCACCTTATTTTTTGTAACAAAAGGGATTTGACTTATTTTTTTTTGTGATAATGAGGGGTTTAATGAAAGCAATTAATGTAATCATTTGTTCAGGCAGTTTCCACCATCCAAGCCTCCATCATTACACTGCACACACAGGAAAAGAAAAGATAGCAAGACATCAGGGAAAAAAAATCAAGAAAAACTAGGAAAAAAAGGAATATTCTAACAGATTCACAAATGCCAGGGTATATATAAATATTACACTAAAACTTCTTTGTTTGTTCCTTTGATTATGCTCATAATAAACTGGCAATCCTATTTGATTTTGAGGGCAAGAGCGTTTAGACTTTTTTTTTGTAGCTGTCCTCTAGAACTCTGCAATGAAACCCAATACCTTTTACTTATTTCCCTAGATACTCTAATCCCTCCCTGCTTTACCAGTATCTTTGAGCTGTTCTTCCCTTTGTATCCACAGCAACATAAATCCCTGCTGGAATTATTTGCTTCTAAAATGCAGGTGCACTTGTTTAATGTTGCGTTGGTTCAGGCTCTTAACTTGAAGACTTTTTCACCAAATGGGAACGTCTGCTTTTACCCTACTTCCTATTAGGCATCGTTATATATATTGGAAGCATGTCAGACATTCCCTCTCCTAACGTGCACTACCTGTTTTTCAGAGCCTTTGTTGGTTTTCTGTTATTAAGAGCTTCTAGGCAGAAATAAGGAATCAAAAGCCATGATAAATAAATAAACCTTTTGTTAGCCTAGAAATAATAATGCTATGTAGAGGAAAGAGGAGAATGGTGCAGAGGGTGGTAATGTGTGTAACAGTCACTGCTCAGAGTCCTCAGACCCGTTCTCTCCCTGTAACCCTGTGTGCCAGTGCCCGGCAGCAACTGGGACTAAGCCCCAACAGTTTACCTGTAGTTTTCAGGCTTGTATTTAAGCGCCCGTATATATATTTAATATCTTCAGGTTAGGCATGCCATCTAGAGTTCTGAAATCAAGCTGTTGTAATACAAGATCCTAGGGTTTATTTTACTTATTTTATTCAGAGATCCTGGTAAGCTTCACAAGTGGCAGCCTGCGCTTTGACATTTCACAAACTTTGTTTCTTTGCTGAAGAAGAATTGTACCTCTCTGTTTGAAAATGTGACCATTCTTTGCATGAAACGGAGGACGGAGCCAGGAGGACCGTGTGCCCCCACCATGGAGCGTGGGGCAGCGCCAGGTACCAGCCTCTGGCTCTCTTCGGTTCTGCCTCCCAACAGCAGCGTGCCTTTTTGGTAGCTTTAATCCAATTTTCTTTGTGCCTTGATTTTTCTCAATGTAAAATGGGAATCAAAGATATGACTCATTTCATCGCGGTATTCTAAGGAGATGCTAATCGACATTTTGATGCCTACAAGATTAATGAACGGGAATCATGAATTAATGTTTGGGGCATATGGGAATGCCATGGGAGCGCTGAGGTAGAAGTAAATCATTAGTTAGTAAATCGGACTGAGTGAAAGGTCTGAATTGAAGCCTCACGCTCAGTGGGGAAGAACTGAACAAATACCATATGACTGTGGAAATACTGGATGACTGCGTGTGGACTAAATAGAGGTAGAGCATCTGCAGAAGAAAATAGTATGTGACCAGATCAATAAAGTGCATCATAGTGCAATCGTGCAAAAGAGGCGTATTAATGTTGCCTAAGACCTTCGTTTTGCCACTTGCTTGCAACATTTTCATCCTAAATATTGTTAATGTAATTTAAACTTAATGGCACTGTAGCACCTGGATTTGGAGCCCTATTGGCAAGAGGCCACGGGGCATCTACAGAGATGGTTCCAGCTCTAAGCTGAAAAGAAACTTCATTGCGATGAGGGCAGGCAGGATAAGAGAATGTCTGGGATGTTTACATACTGTTGTAGTAATTTGCCTCATAATTACATGTAAACTAAATGCTGAGGAGTCATACTATTGAGGTGCGTAAAGTTATTGTAATTGTTCCCATTCGCTCCCCGGGAGGAGCGCTCCCTGAGTGCAGATGGCATTCCATACCCTTTAAATTCAGCTTAATGTATCAGGCTAACTCTCATTTACATGAAGACCACTTTGTATCACTCAGCCAGCCTAATGTGGCCATAAATGAAGAGCAAATTCTATTTACACCCACCTCTGCGCAGTGACCTTAATTTAAATGAGAATCAGGCCCATAATCTGTATAAATATATGCACTCTGTTACATTAAGGTTATTTATTACATTGCACTCGGCCTGAGTATGCATGGAGATTTATCATAGATAATCCATAATCCAGAATTAAACTATTAATATGCATTTTGAGAGGGGCAGCCATAACCTTGAAATTCCTTGGTTTAAGTATGACCTTTAACTTTGTTTGAATATATTTTTTAAATGTATGAATAACAAATTAACACTGGTTGATAAAAAACATTCTGATTCCTTTGTACCATTTGCATCAATCCATACTTAACTTACAGAAAGCCTTGAAGATTAGAAGGCTTAATCACTCATAATATTTATTTGTTTTTAAATGTCAGATCACATTTAGTTCAACATACTGTCAGTCTTGTTCCCCCCCGCCCCGGCTCTGGTGTTAATGAAACTATGGTGGAAAGTATTCTTCTCTTTGTGTCCAAAGCCACACGCATCTCAGCAAAATGACAAAACAGTTGGTACCTGACCTGTGTAAAGGACTTGCTTTCTGTAGCCTCCTGAATACAGAATTAAAATTTATGCTGTTCCTTTGATGTGCCCTCCTAATCTCAGTGGAAGACAACAAATTACCAGTTGTCAGGAATTCTTTTTTCCTTTCCTGCACCTTGTAGAAGGTGAGCTGTGAACAGCAAAGGTGTTTGAGCAAAGTCTGGGTGGTCTTAGAATGCCTTTTGCAGTCCTGAGAGGTAAGTCCTGCCTCAAGGGCTTAGGAACAGAGCTTGTTAGTTACATGAGAGAGTCTAAATATCTCTGTCAGGATCGAGATGACCTTGTGCTGGATGCTGCACAGCTTGAAAGCCACAGTGATGGACTGGGGAGCTAAGATGGAAACGCCATATATAACCATACGTTGAAATGCATTCTCATTACGCTTGTACCAAACGGAGCCTCCGCAAACCCACACCCTTTCAACTGTGTGGCATTTTGTTTTTCTTTCCACAGTCCCCATCTGAAGTTCAACAATCTGACCTTGATATCAATTCATGGCCTTCCAGGAAAAGACCTACAGGGCTCCAAACACAGAAGATTTTTAATTAACAGGTTTGATTTAATATCTAAACACTTTCATAGCTTCAAAGGAAAAAAATAACACTTTTGTAATTCTTTGTGAACTTGTCCTAAATTTTAGGTAGATAATAGACAGATAACTTCAAAATAATCCAGTCTTTCTATACAACATGTGAAATGAGTTGAATATAATTACTACTATGGAAATACTGCTAAAGCAGTAACTTCAGGACAGCAATCCATTGCATTATACCAGGACACCGGTCTCTGCTTTCCAAGGCTCTTTAGATTGTTTAAATCTCCAGGTTAAAGAAAAATGACAGAAGATGTATGCTTGCTTTTTAAATACCATTTAATTTTTAACTTCCATGAATTTTGTTCCAAAAAAATGCTGAATAAAAGAATGTATAAGAATTAGTATTAGCAATGTGACCATTGATCTACTTCTAGCAGCCACGTGGCGAGATCCAGACCTCACTGGTAACGGTGGGAATTTGGCTGAGTATCCAGGGGAAAGTTTAGGATTGTTGCTGTTGATAAATTGGGAAGAACTGTGCTGCAGCACTTCTGGAGCTTGGGAGCTACGTGTGTGCCAGCCCCTGGACTGTGGGATTCTTGTCTCCAGTCCCACCCTGAGTGCTGTCCCTCACCTTTGCCTCCCCTGGGCTGGCAGAGCCGTAACTCTGGTGCAAAACAGCTAAGGAGAAGATTGAGAAAGGAGAAGATTGCTATGTTTGTGTCTACTGAGCGGTCGAACATTTCACGAGTTTTCTTGTTTGCCAGTAAGTAAAATATCTTTGATTTAGTAGGATAAAATCTCACCTCATGAAAATTCACAGCACATCATTCTCACTTAAATTTAGTGTATTTGTTCTGATGGTTTTATTTTTATTTTGGAATCCTCACTGTAGACAGTCAGAAGCATAGAATTAGATTGATTGGTTATTTTGAATAGCTGGGGAATGAACTTAGTATATTTGTTTAAATTTGGATCCTGCATGTTGCTTTTTATCAAATCTTTTACTCAGTAAGTGGCAATGCACTAAAGTGGCAATACACTAAAGGGCCAACTCTTTAACTGAAAAAACAATTCAATGTCCTCTTGGTGAACCTTAAAAAAGAAATCTCTACACAGACATGAAATTGGTGTCATGTCAACCACCTTGTCTTGTGTGGAATTCTGCCCTGTCAAGGAATTTTTTATAAATAGTTGCCTGAATTATTTTTTTTTATTGTAGAAAGGGGTGTTTTTAAGTACAAATCTAGTAAATGAAGGGATTACATGCTCACATAAATGCATGTCCTCTTTTTCCTAAGTATACTGTAAAAAAGAGTTGTAATAACAAAACATCCTTCCTGACAGAAAGTTGCCATCCATAGCTGCCTCACCAGAATTAGCTGTTAAAATTTGAAAGCAGATTAAGAGTGAAAATTGAACTCTGCAGGGTCTGATTTCTGAAAGCATCCCTGTGATTTTTGGAGTGTCAGTCTCCTGGGAGCTCTGCACCTCAATTATAAAGGTGCTTTTGAAAACAGTCATCTGTCCTTGATGTCCATTTTATTTATAGATTTCTGCATGATTACAGTTTAGAATCGTCAGTGGTTTTCTTCCCTTACTTACTCGCCTCTGGTATCTGTGAGTACAGAGGATGCAGAGCTCCTCAGAAAGCCTAGACATTCTTCAAGTAAACAAAAAAGCAACTTTATTTGTTTCTGTGTGACAATTTGGGGAACTCAGTAACAACAATTGATGTGTACCGATCAGCTCTGGTTTAGAGTGTATCTTCTGGTACCGATGTCAAAATAACAGCTGGTAGTGCTGAGTCTCTCTCCGGCTTGCTCTGCTACAGTCACTGGTATAATATAAAGGCATCAGATGTTTGAACATGAGCTGGGTCCCCTTCTATTTAATGACATTATATTTAGTCCCGTCAAAGAAGGTGGAATATTTTTCATCACTTGGTATCAATAGAAAATAAACTTCTTGAGCCTCTGAATGGCCATGAGCTTTATTTGGTAAGTGGAATACTTTTTCTACAGTGACTTCAGATCACAGCATGGGTGAAGCCCAGGATTTCTTTATTGGCCATTCCCATCATGTCTCCTAGGTGTGAACTGCCAGCAGGGGTGAGACTTGGCTTCCTTTCACACAAGATGTGCGAGTTCCATCCTCTTCCCATGTCACACATCTGTGTTATACCAGCCATTCATCTTTTTTTGCTTGGTTAAAACCTGTTGCATTCTTTTTCACTAGATCCTGCAGGTTCATCCACCTACAAATCTATAAATTGGTTTTAAATTAGCATTACTCTTCAATTCTATGGAAAGAACCTAATTTAACAGAATTTTGCCTGGTTTCAGTTTTCAGTATCGGGAAGGTATTGAGTTGAGTCTAGCTGGATTTGCAGAATGGCCAGCAACGTGCGATGTATTTTCATAATGGCCTATTGCAAGACTCAGTGATATTCAAGAGTCGTAATGGACCTCATTGAAAATAGTATTTCTCTGGTCCTCCATACGTTTTATGGAGTGTCTATTGCACATCTTTATTGAAATATTTTATCTTCAGGAAGCTTTGTTTTTCCAGAAGTCTGTTAAGCAGAGAGGGTGATACAAATGCAATAATAAATAAGTAGTCTGATATTCGCTTAGATGGGCAGGGTGGGAGCATACTCTGAGTCATAAAAGACCTTTGGAAATAATTTTCATTTTCACTACTGAGGCATTAAAGAGTTTTTGTTCCATTTGGGTTTTGCTTCAAAATTGGCATTTTAAATAGCAGCTTCCAGATCTTTGATACTTCCATCATACACAGGGGATATATATGATACTTTACACTGAAAACAGGCTGTAACACAGAAATGTAGGTGCTGCAAAAGTAAACCTTGCCTGAGATTTTCAAAATTGACAAGTGATTTTAGGTCCCTGAATTGTTTTGGTACTGATATTAAATTAACACTGCTGGAGTGTGGTGCTCAGAATGTGTGCACTATACACTCCCTCAAAATCAGATTTCTTTTGAGTGGTCTCATTTGGACAACACTGCGTCCGTAAGACGTTTGAGGGACCAAAAGTCCTGGAAACTGTAACTACTATATGGAACAAAGCTCTGCTTCTTAAAACAGGTAAACCTTTATGTTTTTTGTAACCTAGCACTGAAGGTCATTGGTTTGAAATTATAGAAGTTGCTTCCCCATGTTCATAAAGAATAAATTTTTGTTCAGTTACAAATTAGTGAAGATTAATATTTTTCATATCTGCACTGTTTTTCTTGTTCTTTCTTTCATTTACCTGCTAATTTGGTCTTCTTTTGGATAGCCTGTTAATATTCAGTTCATTTTGCAGAGAATTCAGTTGCATCTTAGAGACTTTTGAAAGTTTGGAGGTACAGGGTCAGTTTAGTATGTTTTCAGAATTTTTCATTCATGTGTTTTGGTAAAGTTCATTTGGAAAGAGGTCTTCTTTGAGATCTCTGCCTTTTACTTCTAGTTCTGACAACTCTTTTCGTAGCTTTTTATTTATTTTTAAACTTTTCAGACTAATACTTGGAAACAGGGATGTTAAAATGCCAATGGTGCCTTCATTGCGTTGGTGTCTCACCAGAGCCACTACTGGTGAAGTTGAATGCCAAAAGCAGCAAAAGTGGAAAAAAACTTAGCAAGGGAGTCTTGTATAGAAGAATTAGACTGTTAAAATACCTTCTTTGCAGGTACAGAAAGAAGTCTCCTCCTCCCATCAGCCTGCAAATAAAAAGCAGAGTAAAGCATTTATTTCTGCCCTTGTTTTTAAATGATGTGGTTGTATGGCCCAATGCTGGGAGGGATTGTTTGGTTTTAGCGGAAAGTTGTCAATTTGTAACCGAGTATTTCATAATGACTAATCTTTTACTATAGACTGCCGTAAACTCACAGCGAGAGAACAGACTTGAACCACTAGGGGACTCCGGCTAACTCACCAGATGTCTAATTAATGCCTGCTGTCAGCTGCTGAAATGTCACTTACAGATATTCTTTCTTCACAGCCACTGTTTTAATGATGAAGATTATGCACAGATGTCACTTTGTTCCTGGGTTAACGTTGTGGTTGGTAAAATGACTGGCATAAATCGCGCTGCCAAATATGTAGTTGTTTCCAAGGAGAAGGAAATACCATATGACTACCTTGTTCTCTGTACGGGACAGAAATACCAGGTAAGATTGTGTGTAGAGTGAAAAACATAATAATATATTCAGTTTTTAAGAGTGAATAGCGTTTCTGTGATTAGCAAAACAATAGAGTAGTACTTTACAAGTGTATAACCAGAAAGTTTGCGGCCCTTCAGTGTAGCAGGTTGTACTATTTCAGTACAGAATTTGGAAAAGATGAGAGGTTTTCAAAATTTTCTACCAGCGATGTCACTGCTTAGTCAGATATTAAGCAAAACTGCCAGTGTTTTTGCTACCGTGACCATTAAACCTGCTGAAGAGGAGGCCCAATTGACATGTGGCCCCAGCCACAGGAGACTTAACTCCAGCTGGTCTAACACCATTTGACCTAGTTTTGGCAATGGAGAGAATTCCTTATCAAATTAATTACTCATCTCACATAATGACCATGCCTAGGCACGTACATGGTGCTGTATGTTATCGCAGCACACGGTTCAGTTTCCAGTGACATTGAAGCAGACCCTTAGTTACAGGTGAAATGTGGAATCCAGCTCATCTCCAGCCCTACAGGCTCAGCTTCAACTCAGCCGTCCTGGGCAGGGTTTGGTCTTTCCCGTGTATCATCATGTGACCTTCAAACGATGTAAACCAAACTATATCCATTGTTGCCTCATTGCCTGCAGTGATTTTGCCTTACTGATTGGTTTTGGATAGGAATCACGAGCAAGGTATTTTGCCTTTAAAATCAGGAGATCAAACTGAGTGTGTGTCTACAGGTTTTTACAGTGCTGGTCACCATAAGTCACAAACGTGAGTGTGACGTATGTTCAGCCCCATGGTGATACCTGGACTGCACGTGTGCAACAGAGCTGTGGAGCAATAAAGACCCAGTTTTTCTGTAATCGCTTTTCAGAGTAGAGACACACTTTAAACGTTCACTGTTCAACAGGGATGAAACAAAAGTTGAAGTATTATCTGCATAACTTCAAGTGCTCTTAGAAAAAGAAATTTGGAGGTAACTGACTTGCAAAATAAGTTATGGGAAGTAACTACACTGAAGGAGAAAGAACCTGAGTTTCCCCCTGCTTGCTTTATTTTTCTGTCTGCCTTCAAGAAGAAAACCTAATGTCATCTATTCTCACTTTTAAGCTCTACAAAAAAAGAGGACAGAATTTTTTTACGGTCTGGTTTCTGTTTTATTACAAGGAGCTGTAGCCCATCCTTCTTATAAGTTGTCCCTTATTTGGTAAGCAGTCAAATTAATGCCTAGTAAAATATTACTTATTACAATTAAGAGGATTTACTTGTTGGGTAAGTAAAATCTTTTGGTGTTATGCCCGTTTTTAGATGACTGAATAGTATTTCAGTTGATGCAATTGGCAGTGAGAACGTTGTTCAGGATGTTAATCACTGGTGCTGTAGAAGTCATAGATGAGATTCCCTTTTTTGCTCTGTATAATTCAGATTGAATTTGTTCCTGAAAAGTAACATTATACCGTTAATACTTTACTGAATCCTGCCACTTTAACTAGCAAGCAGGTTTTGGTCCCTTTCTCAGGAACAAAATCTCTCTTATTTTAGAAAGTTGATTTTTGCTGACGAAAGATGGAGTCAGCATTGCTGCATGAAGAAATTTCAAGTGTCACAGGTTATTCAAATAACTGCAGAGGTCCTTCAGCTGGGTATTTATGCATTTCTGCTGTTTGCTGCGAAGTCCCTTTCATTTGTGGTTTGCCTGTATTGTTCAGAACTCACTTGTTCTGGCATTGCTCTTTAGAATGGTCACCCGTGTCCCATAGAAAACACGGAATACATACTCACTCCTGAGAGCCTGTGTGTGTACTCAGACTAGCATGAATCTCTTTTCTGTGGCCACCGATGTGTCTGCTAGCGCTGAAGGTTAAGAAGGGTCAGGATGCACAAGGACAGCAACCCTTAGGTAGTCAAATGGCTTGTGTCACTGCTTTTTAATATCTTTCTTAACAGTTCTCCAAGATATATGCCATATATTCCTTCACACTCTGCTTTGTTTCTTCCAGGTCCTGTCTCCCACTGGAGCAGATATCAGTAAACTCCCAACTAATGCAGAAGTCCTAAGTAAGTGGCCACAAAGATACACAGGGAAGGTCCCTTCCAATCATTTTACTCTCAATGACGACCAGGACTGCTTGAAGGCAATGCACTGGCTGAAAGAAAACGTTGTCAACTCAGAAGGTAAGGGTTTTCGTTAACACACACGCATTTACAGAAATGTTTTCTAGGGTTATTGTTTCCTTAATTCCATGGTATAATTGCTGCCTGATTAATTCTAACAAAGTCTTTCATCTGCTGTGCTTTGTTTTCCAGATTAATTTACAATTTGTTGTCATTTTTGATACCCAGCATATTTAGCTAGGAAAGAAAGGCTCGAGATAGATTAATTATCTATAATTATTATATAAAACAAAATGAGTCCCAAATGCAAATCTGGCTGGAGTCATTAATTAGCCAATTAAATAATAATTTAATTAGTGGATGTGGTTTTCTGTTGTATAGAAAAATATCTAGATTTGAGGCATAAGACAAAGAAAACAGGTCTAAATGAGGAAGTGGATTTTTTCAGATCTGTCATCTTTGTATTGTTACACCAGTTACAGATTTTCACATCAAACTGCAGGCTCCCCCTCTGTTCTTTTTAACCCTTAAAATCACACATTTGGGCAGATGTCCACCATACCTGTATTTCCTCAGCCTGTTTATGGGTTCATTGTTCATATATTCATTAGTTCATTCGCTGAGTGCATATGCTATTGAAAATATCTGTAATCACCCAGGTTTCAGAGTTAAACTTTCAAGTACAGGAAAACAGACCAAACAGTAAATGAATACATGTAATATCTGCGTGCCAGATCAGCATTAGGACAGAGTTCAGAGCAGGAAAGCTCTCTTTGTGGAAGAGTTTCTGTTGACTGAGTGCAACAACAGGAGTTTCCTAAAGATGTAGTTTACCTGGCTCATTTGTTGAGAACAGAATGAAAATTGGTAGTTATTTGAGGTGGAACACAAGGTTCATGTCCTGCTTTGCAGACCTTCTCAAGACACTGGAAGTTTCTTTACCACCCTCTTAAGTCTTGCTGTGATCAGGACAGGAGACAATAAGCACGGTAATGTTTCTGTTCACGTTTTCCTCAAGCAGCTTCCTGGCCTCAGGCAGGGAAATGGAGCCTCTTCCGTGATCCTGCTCCCCCTGTTTTCCGGCTCATACCAGCCCCTGCCCACACAGTTCTACCTGGTGTCCAGCTGACAGGCACAGCTCCCTCTGCATAAACAGTTGTTAGTTTGTTGTGTTCACTACTGCTAATCTTTCATGTAAATCTGTGCGTGCCCAGTCCTGGAATGTGCTCCGGGACACCTGGACAGAAATGCTGCCCAAGAGCTAGCCACTGGCTGGGATGCAAGGCGCCCACGAGGAACGCTCTTCAAGCAAACAGCATCTTAGAGCACCTCATCTCCTTTGGGGCGAATGCACCTTTATTATTATTAATACTAAGTTAACATTATATTAATCATAATTGCATTACTGCTGCTGACTTTTGTTGTGGTGTACAGATGGAAATCTTGATTAGGCACTGTCCTGTCTTCAGCTATAAGCTAAATCTGGAACTCTCAATGAGGCTGGTCTGGAGAGACTTTTTGGAGACATGGTCTGTGGGAGACATGACACCCCCTTCTTTCTCCCCACCCTGCCTCTGGCTCCAGTTCTCTTTCACTGCTCTTCCTGCTTCATGTTCTCTGCCACTGCAGATGTAAGCTATAAAGAGAGCCCAGCTGAAGAAGTCCTTCTCCACCTGTCTCTGTTCTTTCTCACCCTGCTTTGTTTTCTGGCTGTATTTCTTGTGACTGGTGTTCTTTCAGACTTGATCCATGGCTACATCCAAGATCCCTGCTTTTGCTGAAAATGAGTCTGCTTTTCAGCCCCATGCCTATTCTGGAGACAGTCTAATAGGCACTGGGCTCACGGAGGCGCAGAGACAAGGCTCCTGCAGAGTTCAGCAATTGATTTGGATGTCTGTCAGCTCTCTTCAGGCCATGCTGCCGCTCTACTGGGATGGCCAAAATTTCACGTTTGCGTTTACTTTTCATCTCTGAAATTCTCCAGTTTGCCTTCAGTAAAGAGCAGTATTACGCCTCTTATGTTTCATCGCATCAAAACTGTAAAGTATTGTTTGTCAAATTCCTGCAAACCTGCTTTAAACGTGTTCGAATTCAAAATGTTAAAAAATAGGATTTGCTTCTGTTTAAGGAAATGGAAGTGGATAGTAAAACTATATATGCTGGTTTTTGTAGCTGCACAGAAATAGACATTTCATCCTCCCACTTTAGAGACAATAATAACTCTTCTCAAGTTATGCTCGGCCTTTTCTCCACACAACTTTCTTCTATTTGTGCTCCTCTTATTCAGCCATTTGCTGTGTTTATCGGAAATAGTCTGGAGCCTGCTGTGCCTAGTCTTCTTCTCCTGGCTTCACTGCTGGATGAGCCCCCCCGGGGTCCTACATAGCCAGCCCAAGGGCTTGGGCAAGGAGCACCTCCCAATGGCACCCAGCACTTCGAGTGCATGGAGCCCCAGACAAGGGAGGGTGAGTGCACCTTCAAGACCACCTGTAGTTCTGGAGGTTTTTTAAAGGAAAGTGTTAATCACTGAGCTTCACAATGTGAGTCTTATTAGCCTAATTGGATGAAATCTTCATTTGGTGGCGCTGACTTTGAGAGCAGCTTTTAATTAAGAGTTAAAGTAGGGGTTGTAATTGCTTTTCTTTCCTCTGTGAGCATTGGTTTACCACTTCAACCTGGGTGAAATCAGAGGATGCTTTTTTGTGGGCTCTAAGTAGAGCAAGATCAGCTCAGTAGCACATACCATGTTTATCCTCATAAACATGAGGAGGAACTCCTTTCCTGTGAGAGTGGCAGAGCCCTGGAAGAGGCTGCCCAGGGAGGTGGTGGAGTCTCCTTCTCTGGAGACATTCAAACCCCACCTGGACACGTTCCTGTGCAGCCTGCTCTGGGTGGCCCTGCTTTGGCAGGGGGTTGGACTAGATGATCTCCAGAGGTCCCTTCCAACCCCGTATCATTCTGTGATTCCGTGATACCGTCCCGGAGGTGTTGCATGCACACTGTGGTGGAAGAAAGGGTGCTCCTGGCAGCGACTGCGTGTTATGGTTTGAGAGACCCACAATTTATTGTCGTTTAGACAATTACTCTATCACCTGATAAGCCCTCCCCACCCAGGAAGGGGAATTGGGGGAAAAACCAAGGAAACCCAAGGGTTGAAATATAAACAGATTTAATGGAATATGACTAGATAATTAACATTAGTAACACTGAAGAGCAAATATTGTTCCCAGTACCATTATAAAATATACAAGGATTATACTCAGCCCATTCTATCAGTAGGAAGCTGTGCACTCCCAGCAGGGGACAGCAAATATCGGACACTGAGAGCACTGTGGCTTCGGGAGGAAAGGAGGGGCTCAGAGGTCTGGCACGGGGGCAAGGAGTTTTCTAGATCACAGCCATTAAGGGAGAGAGAGAGAACTTCACAGCAAACTTTCCAATTTATATTGAATGTGACATTCATGGTATGAAATAACCCTGTTGGCCAGCTGGGGTCAAGTGCCCAGGTCTCGCTCCTCCACACCCCTGCGCCTGGCTAACTTGAAAACACGGAGACCTTGAATCCCACGTAGCCTAGCTGGCTACAGAGTCAATATTTTCAAAAATTCACAGAATCACAGAATCACATGGGGATCACAAAGGACCTCCGGAGATCATCTAGTCCAACCCCCCTGCCAAAAGCAGGTCCACCCAGAGCAGGTCCCACAGGAACGTGTCCAGGCGGGTTTGGAATGTCCCCAGAGAAGGAGACTCCACCACCTCCCTGGGCAGCCTCTTCCAGGGCTCTGGAAGAGCCACCCTCACAGGAAAGAAGTTCCTCTGCTGGGAATGTTTAGTTTGAGAAAGAGGAGACTGAGGGATGACCTCATCACTCTCTACAACTACTTGAAAGTACATTGTAGAGAGGTTGGTGCTGGTCTCTTCTCCCAGGTAATTAGTGATAGAAGAAGAGAGAATGGCTTCAAGCTTCAACAGGGTAGGTTTAGACTGAACATTAGGAAAGAGTTTTTCACAGAAAGAGTAGTGAGGCTGCCCAGGGAGGTGGTTGAGTCATCATCCTTGGATGTGTTTAAGAGTCGTTTAGATGTGGTGTTGGGGGATATTGTGTAGGGGAGAACTTTGTAGAGTGGGGTAGATGGTTGGACTCGATGATCCCAAGGGTCATTTCCAACCTGAATGATTCTGTGATTTATGTTTAGGTGGAACTTCTTATATTCAAGTTTGTGCCCATTTCCTCTTGTCCTATCCCTGGGCACCACTGAAAAAGACTGGCCCTGTCCTCCTGACACCCTCCCTTTAAGTATTTATAGACATTGATCAGATCCCCCCTCAGCCTTCTCTTCTCCAGACTAAAAAGACCCAAATCCCTCAGCCTCTCCTCGTAAGGGAGATGCTCCAGGCCCCTCATCATCTTTGTAGCCCTCTGCTGTCTCCTCTCCAGCAGTTCCCTGTCCTTCTTGAACTGGGGAGCCCAGAACTGGACCCAGTGCTCCAGATGGGGCCTCCCCAGGGCAGAGCAGAGGGGCAGGATGACCTCTCTCAACCTGCTGGTCACACTCTTCCTGATGCCCCCCAGGATACCATTGGCCTTCCTGTACACAGGAGTACTTTGTCAGCTCATGGTCATCCTGTTGTCCACCAGGACTCCTAGGTCCTTCTCCTCAGAGGAGAAACTAAAAGATTCTAAACTTTTTATTAAAGACACTAGAGTCTTCTAAAAGTGCTGTTTCCCAAGGATTAGAAGAGAAATTAGTCCTGTGTTGCTCAAACCAGGACAGCGCACCACCAAGGATGAGCAGCAGGATGGTTGCTGTAGCCTTCCTCCCGGGGCTCCTCCTCACCTAGGGCAAGGAGAGGTGACAGAAGAAGCTGGCTGGCGCTCAGCAGCAGGTGTTGCTCAGGTAGCCCATGGAGAAGCAGTGAGCCATGTCCACTGCTGCCAGCTCCTCGGCTGGCTGCAGCACGGTGAGCTGCAGAGGGGTCCCCGAACTGGGGCCGGAGGCTTTTGGCCCAACTGGTTGTGCTGGTGGGTCTGGAGGGACCTCTTGCTGCAGAGGGCCTTGGAGCAGGGCGAGCACCAGCCCCGATGGCTGCCGCTGAGGCTTCTCTGATGAAACCCAGCCGCCTAATGCATGTAACCTATTATAGCTGTAATTGTGACTAATTGAAATTCATCTCCTATTAGCTCTGCACTTTCCATGAAAATAAAAAGTAGGATGGGAGTAAAGTAAGGAACAAAACTGCTTTAATGGCCCAAAATGGAGCAATTATTTTTTCTTTTTACCTAAACATAGTTTACGGCCTTATTAAAAGCGTGTTTGTAGGAATAGTATCGCATTAAAATTCCAGTGCATGAATCACCAACTGGAGCCACCGATGCTTTAGCTAATACTGGTTTTCTCCTTTAGCTTTTGCAAACTAAAAAGATTCAGGTCATGCTAGGGTCACTGAAATCTTGTGCTTCCACTTGTGGAAAATGAATGGTCCTGCTCTGCCGGAGAACGCTGACATTCTAGTAGTAAATGATAAAACTACTCTAACGGTCTTTATTTATGGCTGCTTTTTTCTGTGGAAGATTATTATGTTTACTCACAGATAGATACATTTTCGTGTAGTTAAATAATAAAAGCATCCTGAGGAACTGCTATCTGTCCAGTGAACATAATTTCAGTCCATAATGAATATCTGTAATCCCTAGACTACTAGCACTGTAATCTAAAAAGCCACTAATATTGTAATAAGCAGAAACCGTAAATTGTTGATTTACCAGAGGTCAGTAAAGGAGCATTGCTTTCCTTTATCTAATGTAGTTGTATTTAATATTACCATATAAAACAGAATTTTAATTTTCCTTGAGAAATGCAGGGCTTGAATCGGATCGTGTATATACAAAAATGCCAACATATAATGCAATAACTGAACTTCTCAGTCCTATGTCATCCTTCTCTTTTTGGCACTCTCATGAGGACAGTACTGGCTACAGACAGACATCCTGGCAGGCACAAGCAACAGAAAGGGTTCTTCTGGCTTAGCAATGTACTCACTGGATGGAATTCCCATTATCACACATTATATCTATTCTGTATTACATTTATGAAACTAGTAAGATCTCTTTCTTATGATTTCAGATGAATACATTTGCAGGTAAAATTGTTCTGCCCCTCTGGTCATTGATGTTAACAGTAAAAATATGCTTTCCATCATTTCTGAGCATGTATAATCATGGGGCAATTCTTTTCCCTGACAGTTATGAAGAGATATGTTTATTTGGCAGCTACAAGTAGCCAAACTGATATGGACAAATAAAATAACCTTGTAGTCAAAAGGGAATAATAGAACATCTGTTAACAATTTTTTTCATTAATATTCTTAGGAGCTAGGGCTTTGTGAGTGCTCTGTTTAGTATTGCTCTGTGTCTCATGCAGTAAAACATGGTCCCAGTGAAATTAGTTTAGCCTATGAAATAATAAAATTTAGGTTGTAGGGGATGCTATCACTTGTAGGGAGACATAAATGCCAATGCCGAGATAAACGTGTAAGTTAGTCGCATGAGGCACTCTTACCTGCTCATCACTGCTTACTGCAGTGCCATGAAGGAAAGTAAATCCTGCCAAAAGTCAAGATGGAGCCAGTTATGCAGGAGAGTCAGCTGTTTGTCCAAATTCTGATTGCAGTTACTGCTCTGTAGTCTGTGGGGAAGCCAATGCCAGCTGCTGTTTGTGTCAATTAAAGGCCATTCCTGAAACACCTCATATGTTTCAACACGGAGCTTTCTTTAGTACGTTCAATCCTTGCGCTGTTTCAGTGCCAGCCTACAAGTTATCTTCATAGAGCTTGCAGAGAAATTTCTGCCATAACACCCATCTTCTCCCTAACATAAGGAGGACATGGACCTGCTGGAGCAAGTCCAGAGGAGGGCCATGAAGATGCTCAGAGGGCTGGAGCACCTCTCCTGTGAAGACAGGCTGAGAGAGCTGGGGTTGTTCAGCCTGGAGAAGAGAAGGTTCCAGGGAGACCTCATATCTGAAGGGGGCCTAAAGGAAAGCTGGAAGGGACTCTTTATCAAGGAGTGTAGCAATAGGATGAGTGGTAACAGTTTTAAACTGAAAGACAGGAGGTTTAGATTACATTTTAGGAAGAAATTCTTTGGTGTGAGGGTGGTGAGAGCCTGGCCCAGGTTGCCCAGAGAAGCTGTGGCTGCCCCATCCCTGGAGGGGTTCAAGGCCAGGCTGGATGGGGCTTGGAGCAACCTGGTCTGGTGGGAGGTGTCCCTGACCAGGGCAGGGGGGTTGGAACTCGATGATCTGTAAGGTCCCTTCTAACCCAAACCATTCTATGATTCTTATACGAGGCCCTATATCTTCTGTGTTATCTTCAATCTGAGACTGGACAAGGCTGAGATGGTCTGGGATTTGTGTACTGGCTTTCTTCTGGTTTACACACATTGCCTGGAAAAGCGACACTTGAGTGTTGTTAGCTTTTCTCCAGTTTCCTTTCTCCTAGCTCCATGCTGGAGTGTACGATGTCCTCTATCACAAGGATGTTTTCGTGTGAGCTTGTATAGGTACGGCTCAGTTATTTGCTGGTTCTGCCAGGGATTTCCCATAAAGCAATAAATGCACCTGCTGCCCAGCAGTGCTGCCCAGGTATGGCATACTAAATGTAACGGGAACATGCGTTTGATGCATCCTTGTGCTGACCATGCAGATTCTTGGCATACTTGAAACACCCATCAGGTGTAGGAGCTGTGTCCTACTGAAGGTCTGTCAAAATCCAAGGGGTGTGTGTCCCTCCATCAACCTTGGCCGTGCAGCTTGAGCTGGTTGCTGATGTGGTTGAGCACAGCCCAGATGCAGAGCTGGTGGTTGTGAACACGCTTCTGCTGCAGGCATGGAGGATTCCATAAACCTACCCTCAATCCCTGTTTGCTCAGGCAGGAGCTTGGCTGTGGCCCTCACAGCAAAGGGTCCACCAGGAGAGGAGTTCCCGGGCTGTCCTACAAGAGCTGTGCACAAACTTGAACAGAAGAAGTTCCACCTAAAGATGAGGAGGAACTCCTTTCCTGTGAGGGTGGCAGAGCCCTGGAAGAGGCTGCCCAGGGAGGCAGTGGAGTCTCCTTCTCTGGAGACATTCAAACCCTGCCTGGACATGTTCCTGTGGGACCTGCTCTGGGTGGACCTGCTTTGGCAGGAGGGTTGGACTAGATGATGTCCAGAGGTCCCTTCCAACCCCATGTGATTCTGTGATTCTGTGCTGTTTACCCTGGATTACTTGGAGACTTAGTGGATAACAGCAAAAACAACGGTTCCTATTTCAAGCAGGGGGACAGAAGGAACATTGTCTGTGGGAATACAATGGACGTTTACACCACGGTAGAAGCCCTCTTAGCTCTTGGAAGTGGTGGTTCTCACATACATCTCGTGCAGCCTCCACTCGCCTTGAATGTTACTTGCCTTAACAACAAGGAAATCGAGAGTGCTGTTGGGGAGGCACTGTCAAAGGCTGGCGTGTCTGTTTATTTGTTTTATATTAAACCATCCTTAGATAAAATACACAGATGCTCCGATGCATCCCAGCTCTGCCTCCCTCGTTGCCAGGAAGGCCGTAGCATCACATCGTGCTCACACAGAACCTGCTGCCCTCCCATCCTCGGGGATTTGCTCTCAACTTTAACTATGCGCTTTGAAGTGGCACCACTCGAGTAAGAATTTGCAAGATCCTACCATAGGGGCTGCAGCTTTGTAGTTAAGAGCACTTCCCTGGAAGGTGGGAGATGTGGGTTTGAATTGGAGCTCCCTTCACCCAGCGGGTGGAAAGATGGAGCTGGTTGAAGTAGCGGTTTCTGCTGGAGTGCCGATGCTCTGCCAAAGGAGCAGCGATATCCAAACTCTCTTTTCATCCCAGCCGCCGAGAAGCGCCTGTCTCCGGCTTGCTGGTTTCTGGGCAGCGTGCGAGGAGGGAGGCTGGCTGGTTGGGAGCACGTACTCGGAGGCATTTAGGTTGTGGGCATTCTCTGGTGTGCACTGAGGGAGGCAGCTGTCTTCAAAGAGCAGCGCAGAGCTGCCAGCTGCTCCCCGTGGGTGCCGGGGCCGCCCGTGCCCTCAGCGGGGCAGTGGGGGGACACAAGCCGGCAGATAGGGAGCAGCAGGCAGAGGGGGTACGTCTGCAGGGGTGTCCCCATTGTCTGGAGATTAGGCTTTGGAGGAAGGAAGCGGCAGCACCGGTGACCTCCCATATTGCACAATGGCTTGTTTGCTGCAACTTTGTCTTTCCACAGTTTGTGGTTTTCTTCCGCGTGATGTATTTCGTTTGCTCCTGTCTCCCTCCCCTCAGTAAGTCCTTTGAATGAGCGAAATTGAGGAGGGAGAGGAGAATAAAATAAAAACATGATGGGTTTTGTTTTTTTTTTTCCTAGAGGATTTTCAATCAAAATAATTTCAAATTACGGGATCAGAATGAATGTCATACTTCTATGTTAAGTACTTGCCTACTTTGTGGGATGTTTTGTACAGATTCTTCACTAAATTATCTTAGCTACTGTTGCTAGGTAACATTGTTTGCTTCATAGCATCAGAGAAATAAGAGGGTCAAAGAGAGCAATTTTGTGTTATTATCATCTGAGTTATACTAATAAGGTTTTCATTGTACATCTTAGAAATTTTTCCCCCTTTTTTTCCCCTTAGGGAACGTCATTGTCTATGGGAATACAATTGACGTTTACACCACGGTAGAAGCCCTCTTATCTCTTGGCATTGATGGTTCTCGCATACATCTCGTGCAGCCTCCGCTCGGCTCCAATGTTACTTGCCTTAACAACAACGAAATCGAAAGTGCTGTTGGGGAGGCACTGTCAAAGGCTGGCGTGTCTGTTTATTATGACAGTATCCTGGCACAGTGGAACGAAGGCGACGACCCAGACCTTATCACATGTGCTGCTTTCACTACTAATAGAAAACCGTTTAAATTGCAGTGCTCAGTAAGTATATGCTTTCATTGTGTTTCTTTCAGTCCGTTTTTTAAGACAAAGACCATCAAATTCAGATAGTCCCTCATGGGTTTATCTATTTTCTCATTGTCTCTAGAAGAATGAACATTCACTTGTTAGTCTAAAGGATTGTTTTTTTTAAAATCCAAATAAAACCGTTGTTAACGCCCTGAATGATTTGGATTAAAATGTATTTAAGTCACCTGACTCACAAATAGTTGTTCGCTGCTGAGTGACAAATACTCTTAATTAATTTTCTAAATAATTCCAGCAATCCTTTTATTATTTAAATGCATGCAGTAACTCCTGTCTATAGTTATGTGCATTTGGTTAAGATTTGATTTAGTCATAGGAGAAGCCAATAATGTTGGGGTAGAGAGGCCCACTATGTAACGTAATTAAAATATATTTTTAAATAGATTTTTCTCCCTCTACATTAATGACTGCATTTTTGTTCATCTACAGTATCAACATCTAAGTAAATTATACACACACTCACAGCTGTGGCCCCACTGTGAGATTTGGGACAGGGTTTAGCCTTTTCTAATGGGGGCAATAGTTTTGGTTTTCTTTATTGGGCTAATCCATGTGAGCGAGCACTTGTAGTAGAGTCACTTCAACACGTGTCCCCTCAGTCCCCCGGCTTCTCTGAGCAGCAAATCTATTGGAATTCCGGAACGGAAGAGCTGTGTGCTTCCCCTGAGAGCTCCCCAGCAGTCGGTGCTCCCTGCTGCCTCCCTGCACTGGAAAGCTCTAAATTACTGGCTTTTCCCAACCCTTTTCTTTTTCACATAGGGATAGTTAAGCCCTTCCTGATGGAGGCAAAGACCTTGTATGGCACTTCCATTCGCTAGCAGACTCCTGACTTTGGTCCCCATATCAGTAGTGTTTTTATCCTTCCAGAGATGTCAATGTGGTTCTTATTCTTGCATCTTGGTATCTGTTCACCACCTCCCCATCAACCCCCCCTCTTTTCCCCACCACCTTGCCTGTGTCGCCCGTGCCATTCCTTCAAAACCCCATTTCCTCATGGTTTGTTTCTCTCGATCTTCTGTGCCCTCTGCCCATCCTTGCCCCAGCTCTCGAGGTCTTTCTTACCCAGCCTCGAAGGTGAGAGACATGCAATTATTCATGATGTCAGGGGCTTTATACTCTCCAAAAAGCTCCTGTATCTGCTGGTAGCCGCCTGGGAGGACAGGCTGAGAGGAGGAGCAGGCTCCGGAGAGCAGCCTTGGCCGGGAAGGCAGCTGGGTTGGCGAGGGAGCAGGCTGTGCAGGAATCGGCACTGCGGCAGCTCTGGGCCTTTTGGGATTTGAGCCAATATCAACTGTTGATTGGCAGTTCTTAGGGGCTTAATTTGTTGAGTCCTGCAGGATAAAAACAACGGGAGAAAATCTCCTCTTTTCCTAAAGCGGCAGCCTCCCTCCCTCCCTCCCCTCCCGGGCTGACAGATGGCTCCCAGCCTGGAGGTTGCAGCCGTCCCCTCCCCTCCCCTCTGGTGACACCATCCTGCCCGTCAGTCAGCAGGACGTGGGGCTGTGTGGTCCCCTTACCCTCTCGGGCAGAGTTTCCCTGATTTTGGGTGTACTAGGTGGTTAGAATTCCCCTAACTGAGCATAGTTCGTGGCTTGTTTTGTATAGAAACAAGCCCAGGGGCTCTGGCTCCTCTGCTGCTGCATCTCTGCCACACCAGTGGTGCTAAAATTTCTAGCTCCCTTTGCTTTCAGGGATGGTTTTTGCATCCTTTTGCATCCCTTTTCTTCCAGCTGGTTCACCCAGTCGGTTGTGAGTACCTGACGCTTGCCCTTAGTCCACGGGAAAGCTCTTTGGTGGTGTAACTGGGTAATGCCTTTATCCAGGTCACCACCGTGTCCTCCCCGAGGCTGGCACTGAGGGAAGGACACATTACTGATGGCAGTTTGCCCTGATGCAGTTACGTGTCGGTCTGCTCAAGGTGAAGGCAGCAAGATAACACAAGATAACTTTTCAGCCTTCCTTCAGCCTGTACAGTAATATTTCTTGATGGAGGGCAGCAACGTTCAACTTGCCGTCTAATCATTTTAGAAGCTGAGGGCAGTGATGAAGGAGAAAGCTCTTTATAAAGGCTCTGGAGCTTCACAAACGATGTTGTAACGATGAGACGGTCAGTCTTCATCTGTACCCTTTGCAGACAATGATCTTGTTTAAAACATCTCTCAGCCTTGTCACTCTTCATACATTTAACCCTCAACGTCCAGCCTGCGCTCTTGCTTTACTTTATTTTTGGGACCTTTGCTCCACCAGCTCTCAGTTTATCCTCTGTCAGTCGTTGTAGCTTCTCCCACCTGTGCCATCTGCAGTGCTCTGAGGGTCCTGGGGCAGGGACTGGTCTGTGCCTTTGTCCCCCCGGGTCCGAGCCTCCCTTTCTGCTCCCTCATTTCTCACGTTTCTGATCTGAGACACCTCCGGTTGAAGCCAGTGTTACCTTCCCCAGCGCCACGCGTAGCTTCAGCCCAACAGGCACTTTTTTCCAAAGCGAGCACATTTTTTGTTCCAGATTTCAGACGGGCTTTTTGTTTCTTTAAGGTCCCTTTTCTACAATGTGGGAGACCAAGTAAAATACGTATCAAGAGAGATGTCAGACGTGCACGATTCTAAATGGATTCCAAAGCTCCCCTCTGCTAGTGAAGGTGCGGAGCCTGGAGACAAAAGGGGGGCTTGTGGGGGGACCCTGTGGTCCTCGCTCTCGCCCTGGGCTGGGTTTCAAAGCAGCTCTTGGGGCATCCCCCACGTTTTTCACCACGTGCACATCTGTTCCACGCGTAGGACGGATGGGTGGCTGCTTCCAGTTCGTAGCGCTTGTCGCCATGGTGCTGCCTCAGCCCCTGTTTTGGGGAGATGAGGGCTGATCTGCTTCCTCATGTCCCAGGAGAGGGACAATGCAGGTGCCACAAGAAGACAAAAGAAGGGAATTACCGCTAACTTTTTTTCTTTGAGACTTAGAGGAGGAATTTAAGGATTTAGGGTGATTTTCTTTCAATGAATGCCCCTGAAATCTTCCTGTGGGGAAGACGAGCTCATGGCTTCAGTGGATGCTGGTCCCAAGATAGTTCTGTAAGGAGGACTAAGCCAGCACAGACAGTATTTTCAAAGAATGGAAGTCACATCTTTTTCAGCCCCCCAAACCAAAACATAGAGAATAGGTATCTGCTGTGCTCATTACCAGATTCAATAATGGACTGCCAGAGACACCGAGTGCTCACAGACACAGCCTCCTCTCTGCTGAGCTGGCTGATCTCGATGGATCCAGAGCTCTGCCCTGTCTCTGAGACTGGTCAGCCCCAGCCGCTGCAGGCACAGGAGTTCCAAGCACGAAGAAGCTACAGATTAACCTGCCTCCTAAAGCAAATGGTATCCAGATCTGGAATAGCCAGAGGTGTGTTTCAGTCCTGACAAAGTTTGGATACGCTTTCCAAAAATCTGCATTGCTATCAAGTATAATAAATCTGAATACGTTCCTTTTCACGAAAATCACGGAATCACAGAATTGTCAGAGCTGGAAGGGACCTTCTAGAGACCATCCAGTCCAACTCTTCTGACAAAGCAGGGTTGCCCAGAGCACATCACTCAGGGCTGCATCCAGGTGGGGCTTGAAGATCTCCAGAGAAGGGGACTCCACACCCTCCCTGGGCAGCCTCTTCCAGGGCTCTGCCACCCTCACCCCAAAGAAGTTCTTCCTCAGATTGGAGTGGAACTTCCCATGTTCCAGCTCGTGCCCGTTGCCCCTCGTCCTCTCACTGGGAACCACTGAAAAGAGTCTGGCTCCATCTTCCCTCAACCCACCCTTTAGATCCTTGGAAGCATTAATAAGGTCTCCCCTCAGCCTTCTCTTCTCCAGGCTAAAGAGCCCCAGCTCTCTCAGCCTTTCCTCATCAGGGAGATGCTCCAATCCCTCCATCACCTTTGTTGCCCTGCGCTGGACTCTCTCCAGCAGTTCCCTGTCTCTCTTGAACTGGGGAGCCCAGAACTGGACGCAGTATATTCCAGTTGTGGCCTCCCCAGTGGGGAGCAGAGGGGGAGAATGACCTCCCTCCACCCACTGGCCACACTCTTCCCTACGCAGCCCAGGATCCCATTGGCCTTCTTGGCCACAAGGGCACATTGCTGGCTCATGGAAAGTTTGCAGTCCACTAGCAGTCCCAGATCCTTCTCCTCAGTAGTGCTTTCCAGAAGAACCACCCCTAACCTGTATTGGTGCCTGGGGTTCTTCCTCCCCAGGTGCAGGACCCTACATTTGCCCTTTATTCCTCTCACAAATATCTTGCCCTCCACAGCTTCCACTGGCTTCCTTCTGCTGCTGTAGTTTGAATGAGAATGACATTTCCTCTGAACAATTTGAATTTCCTGTCTTTTTCATTGAATATCCCTGTGCTGGTAGCCATAGTAACATAGTTTAGTAAACAGTTAGGCACAACAGTTGGAAAAATGTCTGTGATATACAGTTATCCTGTTAAAATGCAAAGTAAATTGTACTTTTCCATTACTTAGTTTTTCAGTTTGGCTTGAGCATTTGAAAGAAGAAAACCAACCTTATAAAGAGTTCAAGCCTCTTTTTAATGCTTATACTAAAACAGAAAATATGCGCATCCACTCAGGCTAGTTGATATAGTTAATATTAGAGTTTTTTAAACAAAACTCTTCTAATAACCAGACATAGATGAGGCTGGTAATTTTCCACTCTACTGTCTTTTTTTTTTTTTTTTTTTTAAATTTTAGTAGCTGTAAATACTGGCTCAGAAGGATTTATCTGTGTATATAAAATCACATTTTATTTCATGTTCTTATTTTTTAAAATAAATAACATTCAGTATGAAGTGTAGGCTTTGATTTATTAAATTAGCCGGTAAGTATTGTATAATAACCTATGCTTATTTATGTCTCTTTTTTAGGCATTTTTTAGCTTTGCCTACAGGACAGTGGATTATGAAACCTTTAAGGCAATTAATGATGCTTGCCTTGTTTTTGATGGAAGACTTGTGATCGATAACGAATTCCGTACTAATGATGTCAGTATCAGGGCTGCAGGTCCTTTAACAAAGTACTCCAGGAGATATTATGTAGGTGAATGGACACACAGCAACTGCAGTTCAAAAGAGATTGGCTTTGAGCTTGCTGCATCTATGCTGAGTCTCTTTGATCCAACTCCTAAGCCCTCTTCTGAGCCACCAGAAGGCACAGATAGAGTCATCCCCATGTACAAGGACTGTAAAATTAAAGGTATGGATTTCTGTCATACTTTCACACCCTCTTTAACATTTTTTGCTGCTATATAATAAGGGTAGGTCCATCTCACCTAAGATGCCATCTAAGGGCAGTAAAGTACTCGAAGCTCCTTATATAGTCAGTGGAGAGAGGTGAGTTGCCATAAAAGCTGACACTGTCAATTTTTTCTAATAACAGACCAAGTTGTGCTTTCATTTATGTTGCAGTAAATATGGAGTGTTTCCAGTGAAACTCAGTGTCTTTATTCTAAGTTCAAGATCAATAAAACTACAATCAGAACTTTTCAGTGTGTGCCTACTGCACCAATGTGTGTAAGAGTACCAAAGGAGTACCAAGTTTATAACATGAAGTCCACTGAAACAAAATAAGGTCCTTGTTTTCTTTTTAGAGCCACTTAGTAGACCACCACAACAAAAAAGATTATGGGAGGAGGGCAAGCAAATACTTTATTTTTGGCTTTGTTTATGATTTAATAAATCTAATCTTTTCATTTATGGCAGGAGGTGTTCTTCCTGGAGGTTATATTTACTTGCATATTTCCAAACCAGAAATCCCCACCCGCTTGGACTTAGAACTTGCACTGTGTGACTATGTAAGTTACATTATTTAACTTTTCTTTGTTTCATCCTCCATTTCAAAAGATGTTCTTGTTTAAGATAGCACAGGTACATGCATAAGTACAATGCATCTTAAAAAATACCTTGAGTAAGCATGGGTTTAAGTATGTATTTAAAGACCTTCCTGAGCTGGGACTTGTCAGTAAACTTTGCAATGGAACAAATCACATAAAATCAGATCTCTGTGATTATTTGAAAATATTGAATTTATTTAAATGTAAGTTCACTGTCATGTTGTAAATGTGGAATACATACAGATAGGATTGTCTGATTAACTTCTTTACTGCACTTCTTAATTCCTTTGCCATTAAGTCAACCTAAACTGAAGGGGGGTTTGGTCCTTGAAGGCAGGAAATACTTGTTCAAGCCCTAATGCCCTGAACTTTTCATTACTATTTGTAGCATTTTGGGTTCAAATACCACTCCGATGGGGCACTACAGCTCAACTCCTTGACCCTCTTTGGTGGCTGGGCCCTGTGCCTGGTTCCTGAGCCATTTGTCTCAGAACTGGTTGGGAGGTTATTACGTTGCCATGTCCTCAGTACTCTCCTTTTCAGAATGGCTTTATTTTTGTTTGATTCTGTAGAGAGAGAAAAGTCATTTTCCCAGTCGTATGGAATACGTTGCTTTTGAAGTTCCAAGCACATATTTAATGCACGGCACATGAATGTAGGGGTGGTATTTGCCATCAGACTTGCATATGAACAAATCCAGTCAGCTAAGCCTGGGTGCATTGTATAAATCAGGTACAGCTGGTGAACAAATATGAATTGCGTAACTACCTGAACCTCTTAAGTGTTTATTTCCATACTTTCTGATATTTGGCCTACTCAAAAGATGCACAGTCTCCATAAAGAGGACATAGGATAGTATTAGCTGAATTTCACTAAGATACGCTTTCAGCCTTAGCACTTAACCTCTTTCCTCCCTGGAGTAAGGTGCTATAAATGCATGATAAAGCCTCACAGTCTATCAGTGAAATTCAGTTGATTTCTAGACTAGTAGGAAAATAATATATTCTGGAAGGGATGCTCCATACTTTGCTGCTAGGAAATAGCTGGTGCTGCACCCATGAAAGTTGTCTTTGAACAGGAAAGAGGGAAGCACTTCATACAGTTGGGCTACACAGGAGGTTGTCCCATGATACAAAAGTGGAGATGCTTCTCTTACTGGAGAACCTGATTTGTGAAACAAGAAAAGGGCTAGATTCATGTATTTTTAAAACCAGAAAGGACCATCCACCTGGGCAAGCTCCTGTGTCAGACAGATTATAACTTTTTCCTTAGGGGTTTCTGCATCAAGCCCATTCTTGTAGCTGATGGGAAGAGTGGATTTTAAAAGACTACTTCAGTGCTGATTTTAAAACTCAGACAGCAACGATCTATAGAAAGAAATTATTTTTTTTTTTAAAGGAATCCATGCTTTGAGGGAAGGAATCAAAGCATGGCTCACCTTGTTTTCCAGCTTTGCAGTTGCAGGATGAGTTGTCCAAAACAGCGTGTACTGGGAAGCAGAAAGGTCTATCAGAGAGAGAAAGATTGGTTTTGTCACTCCAAATTGGTAGAACATTGTTAGAATTCTTTTGCTGCAGATTTGATTACCTGCTGTCTGAAAAGGGAACATCTTTAAAGCCACTCCAGAAACTTCATGTAAATCCTAAAAGAAGAAGTAAGAGAAGCTACTGAAATGTATTAGATGAGAGATGTAGAAGTAACAAAGGTTACTGTAGCCTAGCAACAGGTTTTAGAAAGATATAAAACTGGAGCATGAATACAGCTTTAAAAAATAGCTTCAAGCTATTCGATCATCCCACTGCAATGTGATGTTTGAAACAAATTCTAACATTTTTGTCTTTTATTAAGCAATTGATTTAATTAGCTGAAACTAAATGCTACAGTTTGAGCATCAACAGCCAACATTTTTATTCTTTTATTGATAGTAGAGTTGGTGTGAGCAACACTTGGCAGGCCCTGTTCAAATTAGTAAGAGGGAGCCACTAACATTCTAAATCATATAGATGTGTATGTGTTTGTGTGTATATGAATATATATACACACACATATACGTATATATGTAAAGTAAGTATATGCATTTTTTAAGGCAATAGTAATTAATAATTTAAAAGTCTAGAACATAGCCTGAAGGAAACATGCCAAGAGATCAAGCCCAGCCTCCTGCTGTTGCAGGCAACCATCTCGTACGTAGTGCCGTTTATAAAACGTACAAGTTTGGTTTAGTACTGAACAGGGGCCTTCCTGTTATTTCTTTCCTTTTTGGAAGGTTCCGACTACTGGAAAAGTTCTACACAAAGCCAAAAATGCTTAATTGGTATGTGATAATGTTTTAGGTTGTAACAGTCTTGTAATTGATTAATGTGGTAGCATCAACCCCCTGCCTACAATCGTAAAGCTTCTACGATGTGACATAACTCTGGCCTCTGCAGATACACTGTTTGCATATACATATATAAAAATATATATGTATAGCTATAAATCTGGAGACAGAGTAAAAGTATACCAACGTGTTCTTCATTCATCAGGATGGTATCCTACAGTGAATTATGATATGCCATGTGTATGCAATAATATGGACTCTGTATAATAAATTAGGATGAATAGATTTCAATTCAGTTGCCTAAACAGAGGCATCTCGTGTTGTTTGGGGTACCCCAGGGCATCCCTCCTGACCTCCAGCTGCTGTTCCAGGGGTCACACATCTCCCATGGATCCTGTGTCATAACTGCCAGCCCGTCGGATGGCCCGAATACCCTTGGGTGTCTCAGATGGCACTTGGGATTGGGCAACCAAAGCCCATGCTGCACACGCAGTTGTGTGCTGCACACTTTTGTGCGTGTTGTTAATCAAGGTCTAAACCCCACAGAAAATCTTTGTGTCCAAACCATAGCAAAGTGCCAAGTCTGGTGTTTGTTCCATCTCTACAGCTTTCCTTATATTTTCTGTTCCAGGGGATGGAGATTATAACTGGAGAGGCAAGACATGGGAATTATTTCAGGATGCATACCAACATATATAATATGGTAGAAAGCATCACCTGCTTTTCAAAGGAACCCTTTCCTGTCTCCAACTACATTTGCTTGTATGGACAGCATGAGCGTCTTCTTAACGATCTCTATTATCGCTGGAATGAAGGGCAGATTACAGATCTTTACAGGTAAGATAAACTCAACATTGTGCACAAATCTATATTCTGGCAGAATTTTAGTTTTATTTTATTATGGTCTATCTTCTGGCCGTTTTCCCTTAGAACAAAGATTATTATTTTTTTTTAAAAAACCCCAAAATTTCTATTATTTGGCAAAATTGTCAGTGGTAACGCAAGCCCTGAAGACCTTCCTGGAAAGAGCTGTGTGTCTGAGATTTATTTAGAGAAGGAGCAGTGATTTACTTATCCATCTTTCATCTGAAAGAGCACTTCAGTATTTGTATAACTTTTGCTTAGAATATTCAGTAGGTTTAACTCATTAAGCTGAACCTGAACAATCCTTTTTTTCCTGAAGACTCATACTTGGAAGTCACTTTTAAAAGCCAGTATTTTTGTCACTTCGAATCAAATTTTTAAGCCAAAGGTTTCTAAAGGGATTTTAAATCACTCATGATGATAGTCACACTCAACAGCTTGCCTGCTTACCTGATGATAAAACAAACCCTAAGGTTTATCCTCTAGACTGTCTTCTCTCTGTAAGAGAGTTCTTTTAATTTCATTTTATAGCTGAAGCCTGTGTCAGGGCTCTGCATATTTAGTGGACATTTCCCATCCAACCTGCAGGACTTCTCCCACCACAGCACTTTGCAGGTCTCGCAGATTTTCGGGGGGGCTCCCCTCTGCCTCCTGAGCCCGAGTAGGACAGGGCAGTCCTGGGGACCAGGTGTTTCAAAGCGAGGACTGAGGTTCTCTCAAGTACTGGGAGAGGCTGAAGCGCCTGGCTAGTTCTAGCCAAGATTTATGTGCTGTCTCCTCTGAGAGAATTTTTCATTGCTTTTAGAAATGCAAACTTAATTAAAGAAGTGTATGGAGAGAGGAGTATCTGAAAAAAATGCGATCTACCATATCTTTAATCTTTTGCTGCTTCTTCAGAGTTTCATATCTTAATAAAATTACCTGGCCTGAAAACTCAAACTTGTTTTATTCCTTATGCTGCAGTGAAAACAAGTGCTTTGGAGGTCAAGCTTGATTAAAAAGAAACACATCACAACAAAGCAAACCAACCAAGAAACACCAACAAAAAACAAACACCCCCCCAAAAAAAACCCAACCAAACAGAAAAACCCAGCCTTGAGTTTCATTCAGGGGGTAGAATTCTTTGAGCACGTAATTGAAATAAGTGGTAAAGAAGAAATTGTTGATACAGGTTATTTTGATTTTCATTTTTAAAAATCCCTCACAGGTGGTGGCTCGGGAACCTAAATTGTCACAGCTAGAGAAGTACTACCTTGCGTAAGCTGGTTTAGAGACAGAAAGCCAAGCACAGCAACAAATGGTCAATTTTTATCATGGTACAAAGCTGATAGTGGTGCCTTAGAAGTCTCCTGGTCTGGTTATGTTATATTTATAACTGATTTGAAGAAAGTCATGAATGGTAGCAAAATTTTCACATTAAACCATGTTATTTAGGTGACAATTTTTTGTTGTAAGGGATGTGCTGTGATCCAAAACTTTGCACGATAACAGCAATCTGCTGGTTCAAAATTCTGTAGGAATGAAGCACCTGACATCTTGAGACAAGGATTTAAAAGCCTCTCAATTCCTGTACTTCTTTCTCTGGCTTTTGCACTTCTGTTGGTTCAGTGTCAAAAAGCTTCTCCAGACTCTGGATAAAGCATTGTCCGCTGCTCAGGAAATGCGAATGCCTGCTGAAATCGGGGAGGAGAGGGGATCCAACCAAGCCCTTCAGTTAATGACAAAAGGTTGGTTTGTGTGTATTCTGAGAATCCTGGTATCAGCTGCCGCCTCGAAGGCTCCCCTGAAAAGGACTCGGGGCTTCACCGGGACTGGATGTGCAGCTCTCCCAATTCTTATGATGTGTTTTGCAGTCCTCTTCCTGCACCCTCTCCTCATCCTAAATATTACAGAGTCTAGCTCCTCATTTTTTTTCCTTCTCATCTTATACTGAAAGACAGGATGAACCCAATTGTGAGGTTTAAAAGTTTCTTGGACAAAAATGCTTCTTTACAAATTTCACTTCAGGAGACCTTTGTATGCCTCTGCTGAGAAGAGTGGGGAACTCGTGAATTATTTTTGATTTTGATTTATAGTAAATGTTGATTTTGTTTTAGGAGAGAGGAATGGCACACAGCAAATGTAAAGTTCACGTGAACAGTATATTGCCAGTAGGTGTTAAGTAGAAACTGAAGGAGGATGACACAATTGTATGAGATATGGGCTAAGATGACAGATAATTTTCTTTCCTTGTCACAGCTGATGCTGATCAGCTAATACATTTCGAGCACTGGAAGAAATTCAATATTCAGGTTGTGGCAAGGTATCATCAGTCTTTTTCGTGGTGTTACAATATGCAAACACAGCTGTGACCTAATCTTTTCTATGAACCACAAATGTTGCCAGACGCTTACGCCTTTGTTGTTTGCCCAGATGCAGTTACAGTGTCAGTTGTTATATGTACTAGCAAGTTTCACACCAGTATCAACATCTGGAAGAATAAATCATCTTGCCTTTGGGATTTGTGCCTGCAACACAGATAGAGGTATTTTCCTGACCTTGACAAACCCAGCATTCGTTCCCTTTCTCTCCATTGCTGCATGTTGGACGTGCAGCCCAGCCCAAGGACCTCAGTGCAGCTGCACCCACCTGCACTCTTGATAGCGACGCACGCGGATTCTGCAGAGGTGAGACATTAACTTTCTGAACAAACAGCTTATTTCTCCATGAGAGACATGAAGAATGTATTAGCCTCCTTTGCTCTCAAGATCGCGATAGGATCCCCACACAGTGCCCCAGCTGATTGGGGGATTAAAAGTAAGATCAAGTCCTGAACATCCATAGGGATTTTAAAAATCTTAGGAGAGATGAAGATCTCGGTGATGATCTGTGACTAGGATGAGTCAGGCCGGTCAATATTGTAAGAGTAAGAAGTGTAGCTTTATCTGATGGCAGCATATATTCTTGTTGGGGGAGTCATCAGCTCCTGCAGGACTGCTTCTATCTTAGCTGGTCTATCAGCTCCTGCAGGACTGCTTCTGTCTTAGCTGGTCTATCAGCTCCTGCAGGACTGCTTCTATCTTAGCTGGTCTATCAGCTCCTGCAGGACTGCTTCTATCTTAGCTGGTCTTTGCTTAGTGGGATCTGAAGTTGTCAGAGGGTCCTCTCACATCCAGGTACTTAGAGGCACCACGACCTGCATGTCCGGGTGGTCTGGGCAGGATCACTAGTGTGCCGCGCAGAGGGACACCGCTTATCAGGTCCTCATCACCTCTCTTGAGCTCTTCTTAATTAGCGACGATGAACTAATTTTGGACTTGTCTTTTACAGCCTTTAGATGTGGACGTTGAATCTTTTGTCTCATTATTTTATCTCACCTCTCATTAGCCCATGGCAAAATTCCTGAATTACGGTTGCCAGGTTATTTTTATCTGGTTATTTTATTGCCTCCACTCCTGTTTGTTATCTTTATATACCTTATCTTTAGATGGGTTTGTTTCCTTCTCTTCTTGCTATTTGGTCATTTGAATGAGATCACATATGTTGCTCTGTAGCAATTAACATATGCTGTTCTTTAGTCCTTGCTCACTTGTTTCTTCCAGTGCTTTCACACATGTGCACGCACACACACATACATACATTTCCATTCACATCAGTCTTGATCTTTCTGTTAGAAATGTCTATAGAATGAGGAGGATGGATTCTCTGGCTAGTTCACACGGTGGGAGACAGAAGAGCAACCCACTGCAGTGAAGGAAAGCCCTTTTGCCAAGGCAGAGGGAAAGGATTAGTGAGAGGAGGAAGCAAACCGCCTGCAGTCTCCACCTGACAGTCCTAACACAAATAAACTGGCACAGGAAATTGCTTCTTTCAGGAGGAGGTAGAGCAATGGAAAAAGCCTGGCCATACTATGTAGTCTTATAATATATAATGTCATATCATATCATATATGCAATACATATACAGCCACATAATACAGCATTATATACAGTGGGCATATATATGCACAATATACAACAACATACAGTGTTAAAACCTAGCCATGAGAAGACTGTCAGAAAGCCATTAAACTGAAAAATGTTTTAGCATCTCTTGTGAGATGAAAATTTTCTTGAGGCTTTTATGTAGATAAAAAGTGGTGTCTGCTCTTCTTTTGGCAAGGAGTATGAAAATGCATTTATTGATTTCTATGTGTGTGATAAAAAGAAGAAAAACTCCTTCCAATACCTGAAGGGAGCTACAGGAGAGCTGGGGAGGGACTCTTTGTCAGGAGGTGCAGTGACAGGACAAGGGGGAACGGTTTGAAATGGGAAGAGGGGAGATTTAGATGAGATACCAGAAAGAAATTCTTTGCTGTGAGGGTGGTGAGACACTGGAAGAGGTTGCCCAGAGAAGCTGTGGCTGCCCCATCCCTGGAGGGGTTCAAGGCCAGGCTGGATGGGGCTTGGAGCAACCTGGTCTGGTGGGAGGTGTCCCTGCCCAGGGCAGGGGGGTTGGAACTGGATGATCTTTAAGGTCCCTTCCAACTCTGACCGTTCTATGATTCTATGTTTTGGGTGGTGTTCCCATGGTCCATAATGATCTCACGTGACCGTGTGAATGCAAACCTGATGTGAGGACTGAATTTCTCTCTTTGACTTCGAAAAAATTCCTTTTAAACTAGTATACCTTACACTTAAATCCACTTGCAGTATCTTCTAACAAGATGTGAAGTGACCCTAGTGAAAAGAAAATGTAGACTGTGGAAAATGTTGTGGTTTGTTAGTTAAGCTTCTAAACTTGCTGGTTTGAAACTTTCGTTCCCCTCCTTTCTTTATGCCTCTGTTTTGGGGAGGGCCTTCCTATAAGGCAAGAAAGTACAGTGTTTTAATCTTGTGGTCTGCATTTAGATTTCCCAGCATGGCATCTAGTTTCAGGAATGGACACAGTGGAACAGCTGTCACCTGGGAGCTAATTTATTTCTGTGTAGCATGCAAATTATCTTTTAAATAATTAGAGACTGCACCTAGCAATGAATTTCCTCACTGATTTGCGTTCAGTATAAGGGCTGAAAGTTAACCCCATGGTACCGGATTTCCTGACCATAATGTGCCAGTGCCACTTTCAAATTAGCAATAACAACAGGCCCTGGAGATCCAGCTAACTTGAAGGAGTAACCCCTTCCAGTTGCACGCACGGAACTGCGGCTAACGGTAACAATGAGAGAAATAACATTTCCTTTTGTTGAGAGACAAGTTCCATTGATTTCACTATGAGTTCAACGTGATTAAAAGCTGCAGGACTTGACCCACAACCAAAGGAAATGATTGAAATCACTTCTCCCACCTCCTTCCTTGCCCCTACAGTAAATGCACTTTGGGGAGGCAGGTGAGCAAGGTTCTGGGCATGTACTGCCCTACCCCAGGTGCAGGTCAGAGGGTTCCACCAGGGGCTGCTGTTCCAGCCTAGTCCCGTGCCAGGGAAGGAAGCCCCTCAGCCCCTACATCTGCAAGACCAAGAGTCTGATGCCCCCAGTCACACTAATACCCATTATGTGCATTCAGACTGCTGCCCTTTAAGACTTTTAAGTTCCTAAGTTCATACATTTATCAGTCTAGCAAGCAGCAACCGAAAAAGCCAGCATAAAGTCATCTGACTATTCTGCCACTTGGGTACAAAATGCACTAGCACACTTGAGAGTGCAAGCTTTTAGTGAGTTAGGTACTCCTTCTCCGTATTACAGTATTTTCACAGCTCACTGAAAGCCTCAAATGCTTTTGAATTAATTTATTATTTTTTTCAGGGAAACAATGCTTTTAGCTCTCATAGTTAAACCAGCCAACACTGCATCTGATGGAACTGAAGAGTTGTAAAGTTTCTTTTCCTTTCTCCTTTAGCAGACAGCTACTATTGACATTTTCAAAGGAGATCTTGGTGCAACTCTACCACTGCACAGCTCAAAGAAATGCTCCTCAGAATGCCTGGCTGCCTTATCTGTGATCCCAGAGACAGAGATATTGGTGTGGTAACAAGAGATATTAGGCTTTTTCAAAAAGAATTGCCTATAGTTACACTTTTGCAGCCATATTTGGCCCTGATTCTCATAGGCATGGGGTACTCCAGCTTAATCCAGAGTAGCGTCTGGGTGGGCTCAGTTCATTACTTAGCTAAACACCAATTTAAGAGCCAATGTTTTGGTTTCTACCTATGCAAACAGCAGCTGAGGAAATAGGCTGTTAAACCAGAAGATGACCACATCCAGTCTGACAGCTGTCTCCTCTGACTGCACCCACAGTGGGATGCACTTCGTCCCTCTGACTGTTTGATAGAATGCCCCGAGCAAATTGTCGGGGCCTTGGAAAGGCAATATTTACGGACCAAGAAAAGTCTCATCCTCACCAGTCATTGTGGTACAAGAAAAAGGCACCACTGCCATCAGTGATGATTGTCACCCTTCCATCTGCTTTGTGCCACCACGGCTGGTGTACTCACTCCCTCCTCCCTTCAGCCTTTACGTTCCTGAGCAGAGAGGTTTTACAATGCAGTTGGCTGATGTCAGGGCAGGCAAAACCATAGGAACCAAAGACACAGTATCCTAAAGCCAAGGATTTTGTGTACAAACCTTTTATGTCACCTGGAAATTTAACAGCATTACTCCCTAGATTTGCAAACCACTTCAGGAAGGAGTTTCTGCAATTTTTATTAATTTCCCATGAGGTTGCATCACAAAAAGGCTCAACTGGAATTTGAGCATCCAAGAGTGAAGCTCTTGCCAACAAGGAAGACTTCTCTTGAAGGAATCCAGTAGGTTTCATGTGAAGTGTCCCCTGTACCACACTCCTTCCCTTCCCTCAGAGGTCTCCGGTGCTCGCTTGAAAGCTTTCAAGTTTTTTCCATTGCCATAGCAGCAGGTAAAAGAGGGAGGTGGTGTGACAGCTCCGAAATATTTTCTTTTATTTTTAAGCTTATAGATTTGATACTGGTCATAAGTGCTCCACACTGCTTCACAGAGGAGGAATGGAACCAGCCAGTTACACCCTTTTGTATTCTCCCGAGATGAAGGCAACTGTAAGGCAGTTGCCAAGTTATGGAATGTGTCCACAGAGCGGTGGAATCTCCCTCTGCTGCATCTTAACTACAAAATGGATAATTAGAGGGGTCTCCTGATACTTGGCAACCACATGGATGCTCACTGGCATCATGCCTTTAATATGAGATAGAAGTGCTTCATGTAGGCGTCATTTGGCATTAATGAGAACCAAATCTACAGACTTAACATACGAGAATCTGACCCACTAGTTTCTAGAATACTTAAGTAGCTTGTTTATCAAATTAGGCGTGAGTGGGTTTTTTTACTTGGGATTTTGCGTTACTATATTAATGACCTTGTTTGCACTCATGACCCAGAAGATGCTGGTTGCATCACGTTAATGTGGCAGTAGCAGTGATGGTAAGGCAAAGGAGTGCCACTGCTGCGCGACAGCGAGCGCGGCAAAGGCAGCATCACTGGGGGAAACGCACACGTTTGGGCTGACAGCGATGGAGCGTCCTGCCAGGGGCAACACCATTGTCCCAATCAGTTTCTAAAACGCACCCTCTGAAATGTTGTGTTGCTCTGCCATCCCCTTCGCCAGTTTCTTCTTGTGCCCATTCACCAAATTAGCTTTAGTAAGATTCTGTAGGGTAAGCACTTCTGGTATTTAACAATTTGTAACGCTGATGGACTAAGGCATGCTGTGGCAAAGTGTTTTGAATAACACGTAAGTACTAAGTGCTCTATTTATATTGTGTTTATATTTAGTTCTTACCAGAAATGTGCTTTTACTCATCTGTACTTCTGTACTTACTAGGCTTCTGTTTGCATCATGAAGCCATCTCAGCGCACGTGGGCTGGACATTCAGATTTTGCTGTATATATATATGTAGACTCTCCAGCTGAGAGCTGAGGGTCAGTCCTGTGAAGGAGTCCAAGAAGACAGCATGTATTTTAAAGGATAATTAGTGGAGAACCTTACAGGCATGCTGAGCTCAAAAAGACTTTGCATTTTAAGGACTTGTCTAACTTACTGACAATTTGTCTACCCTGCATAGTGGTCTCAAGTAGCACCACGAGGAGGATGAACTTGCCACCGTTCATCACATGGTAGCAAAGCTATTTGCAGCAAGATGCAGGTGCACTCTGAGTGCCTCATCTCCACTGCAAGCTTTGGGGTTCTCTAGAGCTGGGACTTATAGGTCCACCAAGCTGCAAAGATCAGTTTGGTGACTGGTGATATGAGGGCCAGGTCCGAAGAGAGAAGCCCCTATTGGCAGACATTACAAAATCACAGAATGATATGGGGTTGGAAGGGACCTCTGGAGACCATTCAGTCCAACCCCCCTGCCAAAAGCAGGTCCACCCAGAGCAGGTCCCACAGGAACATGTCCAGGTGGGGTTTGAATGTCTCCAGAGAAGGAGATCCACCACCTCTCTGGGCAGCCCCTTCCAGTGTTCTGCTACCCTCTAAGTAAAGATGTTCCTCCTTATGTTTAGATGGAACTTCTTCTGTTCCAGTTCGTGCCCATTTCCTCTTGTCCTGTCCCTGGGCATCACAGGCAACAGGACTAGAGGAAATGGCCTCAAGTTGTGCCAGGGGAGGTTCAGGCTGGATATTAGGAAAATTTTTTTCACAGAAAGGGTTATCAGACATTGGAATGGGCTGCCCAGGGAGGTGGTTGAGGCACCATCCCTGGAGGTGTTCAGAAGATGGGTTGATGTGGTGCTGGGAGATATGGTTTAGTGATGGTGTTGCTTTTTGTTTGTTGTGGGTGTTTATTTTTTGTCAGAATTAGGTTGACAGTTGCACAAGATGATCTTTAAGGTCCCTTCCAACCTAGAAGATTCTGTGAATCCGTGTTGACTACTTCTGATGGCTTTCTTTTCCTCCATATGCTTTGAGATGACACCCAGAACGAGCCGTTCCGCTCTTTGGCAAGTAAGAACTGGGAGGGTGGCTTATGACTCGGGGATACCTGTGCATGAGACAAAAAGTACAGGGAATTTTGCTGAAACATAGCGACAAAGGGATTATTTTTTTTTCCTGGTGCCAGAAGAGCAGGTAGGATTCAGTGCTGACACATGAAGGGAAGGAGCAGCTTCCAGATGCATAGATCTGTGGTGATCCGCCCCAGATGTCTGTTAGAAGAGCTGTATTCCCTGCTGTTGAGGCCACAGGAAAAGAGGATGGTACTCCTTTTCCTGCACGCAGCCTGGCCGCGGCGGGTGTTGCTGCCCGGGAGGATGAGCACCCTGGAAAAACACCCCAAGGGCTGCTCTAGGCAAAGTGGCAGAGCTTCAACAGCGCCGGGGACCCAACGCAACAGCGACGCACGAAGGGTGAGTCGAACTCCCCTTCACCAAGGTGCTTTGGAAAATTCCACGCCCAGTAACTATGAAAGGGAATAATATCACTGGATGTTTCCTTAGCTGTTCTCTTCAAACCCTCTCATTTGTGCTCACGTTGCGTTTTTTTTTTTTTTTTTTCATATTAGCTGTACAAACTAAACGCCAAAAATTATTTTGAGCGGTATGAACAGGATTTACTTATTTTAAAATAATCATTTAGGTCTTTTCTACTTAAGCTCACTTCACACATCGTGGTGCTGTTTACATTAGGCTAAACGTGATTTATTAAGCAGTGTCATTTAATGAGAGTTTAAGCAGAAACACCGCACTGAACTGTTCATTGATGCAACTCTAATAAATCTCACAATATAACCAACAAATTAGGAAAAAGAAGAACATTTGTTTTCAGTATTATTTTTAAAAAGACTAGGTAAAGATAGAAATTTATTACTTATACCCTGGATAATCAGCAATTATTTAAACATGAAAAGCGTGCTACATAGAAAAGCTGTTTTTAAGCCAGACTTTCAAAACTGAAGAGTGATTGTTCATTAAGAGAAATACTAGAATGCACCGCTGTCTGGAATTCGCCGGATCCCATACCATTAGCACACCATGATTACATTTAAGGGATTCCACCTTAGGCTTTTGTTCATCATGCAGACGGTGAGACTTATTTTCTGCAGGGATGAAAAAAACCAGAAAGGAAATGTGGCAGGTAGTGAGCCTGGCTGAGAGGGACTAATGCTACTCAGTACACTTTACAGCCTAATTAGAGGAAAAATCGTGTGCTTTTTATGAAGAGAGAGACAGGATAAGGAAAGAGGAACACGTGAAGGGATATCAAAGCACTAACAGCTTTTTTGCTCCCAGAATTAAATGCTAACCCCAAGGTGCACTGGTAAAGCTGTACTTACATAGCAAATCAATAGAAATGGGAGACCCTGTTAGGTGGCTTTAGATTTCTATATACTAATGTAGTTTTTGAGGAGCGGCTAACTTGCTAATGAAGAGCTACGTTACTAAGAAACACCACGTCCAAATTAATAAGTAAAGGCTAGTCAGCTGAATCTCACCACATTCATCTGCAGTTGAACCTTGCTGATTCATATTAATAATGATGCAAACCATTATGAATGATTGAACTCTGAATTCATAAACAAGTAATTGCAGAAAAGCAATCATACCGCCTCACACAGCATATTTGTTGATTTTTGTCCGTCAGGTTTTATTTCCTTTTAATTGTTTTTCTTAATACATTACATGTGAAATAGTACCAGGTAAAAAACCACAATAAACCTTATTTCAGAGTCAGCCATAATTTTCTCATAAAAAGAGCAGACAGCAATATTTCTATACCAATTTTAAAGAGCACAGAGTTTAGAAAGTTTAAAGAGCAGTTCAGTGAGAATCAGCTACACAATAACTGCTATTATCTAGTAAAGTATCTAAACTTTATCAAATTCCAGTGCTGAAATAACAGAGAATCTTTCTCAAAGGATACTTAGAACAGGAAAGGACTGCAGTATCTCAACATGAAGCAAGTGTTGCTGAGATTTCCTTTCTGGATTTTACAGAAAAATACAGAAAATAGGCGTTTCGTAAACTACAGGTCTTAAAGCAGTTGTCTTCCAAAGACAAGATATTGCGGGTTTAGTCATAGTTCTGTCAAAAGAGGTAAAAAAAGCATAGGCTTCCGTTCTATGATTTACTTATCAACAAAAGAAATGTCAGCCTATAAATTAGTGAACACTATCATTATTTCGTAAATCTGCCCAATGAAGTAAATCACAGGTTCATTGTCCGTAAGACTATTGATTTCACTAATTACTGGGTCAGAGCAGTAACAGAGAGTCCTAGATTAATGAATTTACCAGGAGTGACTAAAATGCATGGACAAACAGGTGTTCAGTGAGTAGAACTATAGAGCAGGAGTTAAATAGCCTTCTTGCTACAACCATGCTGTTGGTTCAACATTTGCTTGATTGTTCAGCAGTTTTAAGTGAATTTTAAGAAACTGTAAACCAGGGAACATTTTTACGTCCATTGTGATTAAGAACAATGCTTTCAGGTGGTGCTTTACGGGATTTTTACATAAATTAGTCTTGCTTTTTACCTGCATAAATGAGTTGTCTTTCAAAATTATTGGTCAGATCATATTTAGCAGGAAATGGTGAGTGCTTTTATTTATATTGCCCTTAAATTTACATTTTATGATTCCTGGTCCAGCTATGCAAGGTATATCTGGAAATACTCTATATCTCTTACTGGAATCCCAGTATCTCTGTAATTAAGAATCTTTAAAACATCCCTATACTGTCCCCAAAACAACGCATCTTCTCTTTTCCTGGCAAGATGGGACGTTTCTTCTTACATGTGCTCTTGTGTTGGAGAAAAGACTTTTGCTAATCTGCAACCTGTGTTTGAGAAGTCACGTCAGAATGACCCGGAAATTAAAATCCCAACCCACTGCAGTACGTTACTCTCCCCGCGACCGGGAAATGGAATTCTGTTCTCTCCATAGGCACTCCTGGCATAATTGTATTACACTTGAGCCCGTGTCGGTTGACCATCTGCTTCAATTTCATCTGTGTTTGTCCTTCTGGTTTGGTTCATGGTGTTTGTTAATAGCAGCCGCTTTCTTCTTACCAATCAGGTAGTGGCAAAGCCAGGGAGGGATGAGGTGCCCTGCAGCAAAAGCACACCGGCTTTTGGGTAGCTTTTTCCGTCAGCTCCCATCAACTGCCAAAGTCATTCAGGTTTAAAGAATCCAAACGTTTCATCTTCCAAAAAGAAATTTAAACCTAGAAAAGCAGACATCCAGCTTGAAAATTTCCACACTTGTACTAAGTGTGGAAAGCTACAGAGGGGAAAGGAGACTCCACTCCCTCCAGGTGATCAGGAGATCAAGTTTATCAAGGACTCTGCCTTATAGTGCGTACTAAAAAAAATGTGTGCTGCTCTGCATACGCTTACAGTGCTGGATGATGGAAGACACAACTCTGATTGCAGTCCCACAGAGTTTAATGGGACGTAAGGCTGGTCACTAGTGAACTGTAGACTGCTTTGTGAAGAAATTGGTATGATTTCAAGAGGTCTGTAGTAGCGATTATTTAGAGACATTTAACAAAGTTGTGAACAGATCCAAACCACTGCATAGATTGTCTGAGTTTCTGAATGGAGTTGTTTCACAGAGTCACAGGGGGTTGGAAGGGACCTCTGGAGATCATCTAGTCCAACCCCCTGCCAAAGCAGGGCCACCCAGAGCAGGTCGCACAGGAACGTGTCCAGGCGGGGTTTGAATGTCTCCAGAGAAGGAGACTCCACCACCTCCCTGGGCAGCCTCTGCCAGGGCTCTGCCACCCTCAAAGTCAAGAAGTTCCTCCTCATGTTGAGGTGGAACTTCTTATGTTCCAGTTGGTGCCCATTTCCTCTTGTCCTGTCCCTGGGCACCACTGAAAAAAGACCAGCCCCATCCTCTTGACACCTTCCCTTTAAGTATTGATAAGCATTGATCAGATCCCCCCTCAGCCTTCTCCAGACTGAAAAGACCCATGTTCCTCAGCCTCTCCTTTGAGTTTCTGTGTGTTGGTGAAAGAATGGGGACAGCAGGGATGCAAAGAGTTGAATTCAGTTTTGTTGTTCTTTCCATAAAAGCTTTGAGTAGCAAAAGAACATCGACAGACAGGGCGTCCTCAAAACCTGTAGGTAACGTGCCAGTTAACGGCCTGCAGAGGGATTTTGCGAAGGCATCGTCCCAAGGGATGGGTGCCCACCTGCCCTTTGAGCTGTTGGAAGTCCCCTCACGGCAGAGAGAAGTCACCGGCAGCGCAGGTGAGGGCTGCTCGGGGACGCAGCTGAAATTCCCTGAGCTGGATTCCACGCTAGAGCCACGGCGGTCTCGGCGCGCACAGGAGCTCCGGTAATTCCATAAATTCCCCCGCAGGGAGGGATTGTTCCACGCGGTTTAATGAGCATCAGGTGTGCCCACAGGCCTGGCCCGGTGGCACCCGTTATCTCCGCTGTCATCAGCCTCACGGAAGCAGCAAGGAAAGGAATGGAAGTAATTAAAAACGTATTACAATCCTCATATTAAAAAGAAAACCGCTATTTCTCAGACTGTAATAATGAGATTTACTTTCACATTAAGAGAAATGAGAAAATCAAACCTTTTTTAAAAATTAGTTTCTGGGTTCTTTGCCATGTTGGATACATTCGTCTCACTGCTTTCAGTTTCTTTTTCCACCAGTGATTTCTTCTTTTTTTTTTTTTTTTGAGAGGATTTCAGCTGAGATTTTCCAAGAAAAGCACCCAATATAAAATGCATAAAGTCAAAATCAACAACGGGGCTCAGAAGCCCATCTTTAATAATATAAGTGGAAATTATTCAGGCCTTGCTCTTGCTTGGCTTCATTTTCCTGAAGGGAAGCTCAACGGGCAGAAGTTTGGAGAACATTGCAGCGGTGTACCGAAGGGGCTCTGTAGGACTATTGCAGTTATGCCAAGCTTGCGAATGATAAACAATTAGGTCCACCAGAGTAGATAAGTTCACTCTACAGAGATGGTTTTCACCATTCCCCCATTACTTTCTTGTCATGGGGTTTAAAATTATTTATGAAAACTCCGATTATTGTTGTGGGGTTTTTTTTTAACTTTATATCTCGCTTTTTGGGGTTTTTTTTTGTTGTGTAAACCGAGTGTGTTCAATTCTGAAAGCTTTTCATGCCATTTTGAAGGCTTTCTGGCTTTAGCATCTTGCTGTCGGTGACACATCTCGTGCCGTTCGACCGGAGTGAGAGGGCAGAGGGCTGCCAGAAGAGGTTCAGTGTCAGGTCCTCACCGCCTCTGCCTCCGAGTGCCAGGGCACACCGAAGAAGCCTTCTTCTCTGACAGTGGGTGCGCAGCTGCCAACAAAAGGGAGAATAAATACAGGTAGCTCTCGGGCAGAAAGCCGTGCGTACGCACGCTCCGGTTTTGCTTGCCGGCGTGCGCCAACTCTGCCCGTTTTATTTCATGCCCTATCTCCTGAAAAAGGAAAGATTCCGTGTCTTTTGTACAGGACGCCACTAAATATTTTCCTCCTGCTTCCCTTTCATCTAATGCAGGCTACACATCACAAATGAGGCAGAACAGACTTTAAATATTGTTTGTCAATGAAAGGCGAGACCAGCTTCCTAGCAACAAAAAGGATGTCGCTTATTGTCTTCAAAAGGAGACCATTTCATCCCATCTCGTTACAAATGCCTTCCCATGATAGCTTCTGTCGATATAAAAGTCTGCCAGCAGGGGATCCCCGTTAGGAAGTGACCAAGTTTGAAAACCCGTTATGCTCCTGGCAAACATTGTCATCTTGTACATATTTAGCCTGATCGCTCTGGCAGGTTATGAAAGACTAAATGGTGCAAACACATGTGGCAGATGCCGTTCTCATGATAGTTGAGGAGCCTTTGAGCCTCTGTTGGTAGCGTGCCAGCTTCATCTTGTATACTGAAGAGCATTATACTTTCAAGCCTTCTACAGCTTGCCCTGAGGGACTGCTGCTGAAGTGGTAATAAAATTCAGAATGAGCCTCAGAAAGTCAACTTGTTGGTTTGGCTTCATCAAATGGGTTTTTTCATTATTAAACTTCCCTTTAGCAGCCATATGTAGATCTGCTTCCTCAAAAACACCATGTGCCCCTTTAGAAAGGTGGTTCTGACTGAAAAGATAAAGAGATAACAAGCGCAGAGCCAGCAAAGAAAGTGAATTGTTTCTGGGAAGCGAATCTTTCAATTGCCTTTGGTCGTTCCATTTCTTCAGGTGAAGGGAAGGAAAGGGAATCTGGGAGTAAATGTTGTTTTCTGGGAGCTCCTCTTGGCAGCCTAGAGAGAAAATACAGACAAGACATTCTCCCTTCCAAAACAAAAAAAAAAGGGGGGGGGGGAGGAGGGCATTTTATTTGCGTTAAATATTGTAAACTGGGTGACACATTACAGGTTTTGAGCTCCGAATCTGTGGATATTGACAGTTAAAAATGCAGTCAGGGACTGAGCTGGGAAGAGTATCAGTAATACGTAACCTCCCTGAAACATTTTATAAACATAATCTACTGCAACATCTCAGGCAGGCAGGTGAACAACTTAAGCAGGGCTGGAAGATGTGCCTCAATCGAGAGGTGAAATCACCTTATCAGGGTTAGAATTAAAATTAAGATGCCAGCTTGAAAACAGAATGTTTGGCCAGTGGAACATGGCTTTTAGCAGGACATATCAGTAAAAATAGAGAGTCTTTAATTATCTTAATGTATGCTTGTATAACATCCCCCTTTTCCCTGCTTTGCTAACTGATGTCAACATTGAGTTAAAGGTTTGTATCGGGTGGGATTTTTCTTATGAATTTGAAGGGTTTTTTTTAAAATATTTGGGAAATATCCTGTTCTTCTGTAGCTCTCTGCACACGTTATAGGCATATAATTATTTAAATAAAAGATACTGAAAGCCGGGCTCATCTTTTCTAAGATTTCCTATCCAAATAAATAGGTAGTGTCAGTCATGGTAATGTGCTACCAGAGGCTGCTGGGCTGGGCAGCACTTACCATAGCAAGAACACAGTATTTATAATACTGCCAATAAATATTTATCCTGCGAAAACACCTACGGGAGAGAGCCCCACTGTGCTGGACACCCTGAAAATCCAGGAGAGGCAGCCCCCCCAGCCCGCGAGACAAAGAGAAACGCAGATGAAGGGGCACAGTGGGCAGGGGAGAGTTTCTGATGGTGATGAGCACGTAAAAAAAAAAAACCAAAAACAAAAACCAGCAGTAGAGTTCTGCCAGGTGCACACAGTGTTATCAATTGTACAGGGCAGCAGCGAGAGCTGAAGTTTCATTCAAAGAGTGGGAGGGGAGAAATCCTGCCATTTGGCATCAATGAAAAAAAAATAGCTGCAAAAAGGAAAGTGCACCTTAGTTTTCCGTAGAGAGATATGTCAGAATTATTAAACTTGTGTAGCGCCTTTGAAATTGCTTTATCCAGCAATTTCCCCACGGGACTGAATCAAGCACTACGTGTGCTCCTGGCAGCAGTGGCAAGCATGCTGCTGCCCTCCCAGAGAGGAGGATCTCGGAGATGAGAATCTGTGGTCACAGCCACGCAGATGCACCCATCTTAAAACTTCCCGGGTGACCCTGCTGACATCTGTTCAGTCATTATTTGGATGGAGGCGGTGCACCTCCTGGTAGCCTTAACAAGAATTGCGCACGGAGCATCCCACTCAAGCTGCAAAAATTATTTTCTTCCTCTTAGAGAGGAAAGAGAAATAAATCCCAGCTTTGTCATCTAGCTGCCTCGAGTGATATTTACAGCCTTGAGGTTCTACATCAAGTCATGTCCTCTCCATCCTTTTACTCCTTTTTTGACAGAAGAATGCTGTCATGAATGCTGTCACTGAAAGAAAAAAAAAAGTTACCAGAGCTTCCTCCTAGAATAGGTTCAATTTAGCTTGGGCGTACTGGTGCAAAGAACATATTGCAACACCGTGGTGGCCTGTTTTTCTGGCCTTTATTAATCCAGAAACCTTAATGATGAACAACATTTGTGTCATTGTCTACACAAATTTAATTTGTTTATGCAGCAGTTCAGTTAATCCTGCAATCTGCTTTTCTCAAATGAGGACAGATAATGGAGACACCGTTCTTTACAGGTCTTCAGGCTTTTAAATTCTGATAAAATCAGGATTCTTCACTGGGTCTTGCCACAGCTCTGAATTAAGCCACTTTAAATGTAATTACTGAAGCTGGCTGTACATCAGGAACATCCATTAAAAGAATTGATTGACCATGCTGTTACGGGAGGCATTTTATGAACAAACGATCGTGATGGGTCCAGAACTGTAATTTATAAAGGCAAAAAAGCAGGTAAATACTTTATTAGTGGTTAATGAGAGGTTCACAAGATAACTAAATTTCTTCTTTTTTAACCAGCTACTTCAGGGAACCTTGGTCCATGGCCATCTATCACGATCGGTTTATTGATCTCAAGAAGGAACTGCGCCAAATCCTGATGTCGGAACAGGTAAGAAAAATGACCGGCGAGTGCATTTTATTATTTAGGTAATTTGTTAGTGTTGTTCACTTTGCTTTCTTCTCTTATCTTTCTCCTAAAGCTTTATGTTTCTGTTTAGCTATTTCCTCTGGGAAACCTGAGCAGATCCTATGCCTTATGGGGGGGGGGGGGGGTCACCAAGTACAGCATATTTATTGTTCAGTTTTTCAGTTTCATTATTTGGGGCATATTTTCAAATTTGCCAGTAGAACTTTAAGTTGCTTTGATTTCCTTCACAGCATTTTTGCATCGCAGTTTAGTGTGGCTACCCAGCAGAATCTGCAGGCTTATTTGTTCAGTTATCCCCCCTTTTTTTTTTAATTAGTGTTCCTAATATGAATACACTAGGTGCCATCCTAAAACCTGTCTCAGCCGAGCCTATGAAAAGTAGATTTTTCAACACCCACCCACCGGGAATGGCTTTTGTAGCTGAAAGAGTGAAAGCAACGGGCTCTTCGAGCCATAAGTGGATTTCCTGAAGAAGGCTGAAATGAAAATGTTTGCTGATGCTGTTTCCAGCTTCGGCCTCGGTAGCGCAGAGGGAGGCGTGGAGTCTCAGCAGCCTGTAGCTTTGCCTGCCCCAAATCCGAAGCCCGGGAAGAACTGCTAACTGCGGGTTTCCAACAGCCCTGAGAACTTGCCTCCCCCACCCCCTGGCCAATTTCTGGCTGTCATCTCAAGCCTTAATTTGCAGTCTGGGTCTGGGTACTTCCAACCCACTACGTGGGACCCATTTACCCTCTCTCTGCTCAGGCTTCTTTCGCTTTTCTTTAACGCGAGGGAATTCCCTGTGCCGGCAGCGTTTTTAAGGATGCGCTCGCAGAGGTTTTAAGGGAAAACAAACAATCAACTGTAAATGGAGGCAGGGGGAGAAAAAGAAGGGACGTTGCGTAGACGGTGGCCCAGAGCGGCACGCTGTCCTGTGTCACAGCTGTAGCCACACAAACGCTCGACCCCTGCCTCCTCCCAGAAGGGCTAGATTGCAATTTTCCTCCCATTGTCAGGACACGGAAAGCCGCCCGGGTGCAGTTTTATTTTAGATTCTCTGGGAAGACATCTCTAAAGGAACACCAAATGAAATGCCGTGCAGAATGGGAGGCCTGAGGAGAAGTGTTTTTCTTGCCACCACTCAAGCGCGTTTCACATGCTGCGTGAACAGCCCCAGAGAAAGGGAGAATTGGTGTCCTACAAATGAAAGGCTCGCTTGCCTTACCCTTTTCGTGCCGCGGTAGCCCTGCCACAACACAAATAGTCTCACTGAACAGCCTGAAAGCACCTCTATGAGTGGGAATTGCTCACGGGAACACAGACGACACTTATCTGCATCTGAACATAAATTTGGCTTTTCTTTTTTGCATTTTCTTTGCGATGGTTTTAACGACGTTTACTAAACGTCACGTGTATCTGTTTTCCTTGGGTGTTCCTTTAGGTGCGTTGCCAAATCCGTTGTAGGTACCGTGCTCCTACGGAATGTATCTTAAATGCCCGGGGGTTGGCTGTAGTTCTATAGGGACCTACTGTCTTTGCTCCCCGTGGCTCATATTCCAGCTCACTTCAGCCCCCAGATAAACTAGTAATGAAATGTGAAAAAAAAAACGAGGGGAAAATACACCTTTGGAAGAGATGTTTAAGAACGGAGAGCGTAAATCCACGGAATCCAGACATTTCTCGTTACAGTTTCCACAGACACTGGAAACCGCTCTCACGCGTGTAGGGACAGTACGTATGGAAACGTTTGCCAGCAGTCAGTAATATATGCAAAGGGAAGGCACTTACAGCTGGGATGGGGAGGAGGTTTTTAGCCCCTGTATCGCCATCCTCACCCCGGGGCCGGCACGCCTCTGGCAGGGGATGCTCTTGCCCGGGGCTGAGAGGCGAGGGATGGCGCGGGGGAATGTTTACCCTCTGTGGGGATCACAAACATGTGTTTATTTGGAGAGGCGCAGCTCCAGCTATGCAAACATGCAGATGGCGGGGCTGGGTTTTTGCACCTACCTCAGCTGTTGGAGTCTTACAGCAAACTGAGGGCACACATGTGCAGCCCGGGGTTTTCTAGGCAAGGCACTCGCCCTCGGTTAAGAAATAATGGTCTGGTTTTTAAATTGCAGCTGGGGTTGGCTCTAAGAAGTCGGTTAAAAGCAGCTAGTGAATTAGGGAGGGGGGGGGGGGGGTGTATTTCTGTGTCTGAGAAGGTTGGACGTTTCCACCGGTTCTTGCACGTGAAGAGGGTGGTTGGGTTCCACGCACACGTGTCATCTGTGGCCACTCGTGCCGACAAGAGCGGGTCATTTTGGAGGGATCACCAGCCGGGCAATGCCAGCCACCGCAACCGGCCCCGGTGACACCGGGTGGTTAAGCGGGAAGCCCGTGGACCACTGGTGGCCATACCCGCCAGTGGCTGTGCCCACTGGTGGCCGTGCCACCACACGCGTCCGCCATCCTCCCTTCATATCCCCCCAACACGTTTTCACGCCGTTTTCGGTCCCTGCCGCCGCACTTCACGTCTCGGGTGGGCGTCCCCGTCTGACGGCTCTGCCTTGCAGGTTCCCGAGCTGCCCCCCGCCGCCGAGCCGCCCCCGGAGGATCCCGAGGAGCGGAACCCCTGCCCTCCGCCGCTGCGGGACCCCATCATCCGCTACCTGCGCCGCCACCGCGCCCACCTGCCCATGTACGCCCCGGCCAGGACCGCCGGTACCGGACCCCCACCGACGGCAGGTGAGACGGCAGCGGGTGAACGGGGCGGGGG